>LNAC01000423.1:701830-1037529 GCA_002007465.1 Ailurus styani
TACTTGTAATCTCTCTCTCTGTGTCAAATAAATAAATAAAATCTTTAAAAAAAAAAAAAAAGAACAGGCAAATTGAGGTTAAAAGGTTATAGGTACTCCTTGTACCATTAGGCAATGTTTTATAAGTTCAAAATTATTTCAAACAAAAAGCAAAACCAAAATATATCCAAAAGCAGAAATTCTTTGACTGTTAAAACTTCTCAATGCCAACAAAATAAAACAAAAAACAAAACAAAAACCTTGTTTCTATTTAACATCTCTTATAATTAAGATACATTGACTCACTATGTCTTCCCCTCTCCCGTACACACAGAAAGAACATCTCAAGCCTCAAAGAGCTTATACCCTAACTGAGGTATTGAAAAATGTCACTTAAAAATAATGTCAAAACTTTAGGTCTCAAATAAATGCTAAATGAAAGATATATGTAATAGCTACCATAGATATTTGTTTTTTACCTAATTGAAACGACTTTTTATAATTTCTGCTTTCTTATTTTATACAAGTGAGTTGAAAAACTGATTATTACCCTTTGCTATATAACCTCATATTTACTTGAAAACCACTGTTGAAATAGCCTGCCTGTCTTCCTCAGCTTGAAGAATGCTATTTCCTCAATTTTGTCTATTTTGCTCATATTAATTCCCTCCTCCAAGAGTTAAATATGTTGATCAGCTGCCATGTAGGCAGGCTTCAAAACTAACACCAGCCTCCTTCTATGTGTGTGTTAGCATTCCTTTGAGAGGCTCCAAATCACGAATTTGGGGTTCAGGTGATGAGATTTTTGTCAAATTACAGGGTCTTTCCCCCAATATTGAAAATAAACTCCCACCCCCCACCCCCAGTGGACAGATACCTTGGTGACATGAAATGATGAAATTCTGTTTATCTACTGATTATGATCTTATACTCATTATGTAGATTTTTATTATACTTACCGCTATAAGTATTTCAGAATTCCCCTCCCTCAGGCACAGTGAAAACTAACCTGTCAAGTTAAAATTTGACACTCAAAGTATTTAGGCATAAAATATGATCATATTAAAATATGATTGTATTAATTTTCTTCATTAATAAAATGTTTTTTTAAGTAGGGTTTTGGGGGGTTTGGGGTTTTTTTTTTTTTTTTGGTTGTTGGCCAAATATGGTGTGTTTGTTTTTGTAATTAGGATAATAGAAAAATAACAGATCACTTGTTCAAGAAGCATATCTGATGTTAGGATAAAAACCAATTATCTTTTAAATAAATTCGTAAGTATTAATGAGAAATTCAAAAGAAGTTTAAATTCTTTCATTATAGCCATGTCAAGGTTGTAAACTTGAAGTCCAAACACCCCTACAATCATTTGACAGTAGTTCAAATATTTGTTAGCAAAATATGTGAAGTATTCTAATACACTAAATATTGCATGAGTTTACAAGAACTTTCTCTATTTTTATTTGTGGAACTTTCAGAATGTTATAGCCTTTTTCATTCTTTATGAATTCTTTATTCCTTCCTCCCTCTCTCTTCACCCCTCCTTTCCTACTTCCTACTTTTCTGATGGGAGCAGCAAGTAGAAATTTTTGATTGACTGTCCACAGTGCCTCAAGTAAGTGTAGAGATCTGAAGTTCCAGTACTCTCTTTCCACATCTGCTTCTGTTTGCCAATTGCCACTCATTCCTCCTTTTAACTATAGCATCACCTTTCTTTGTTCTCTCTCTTTTTAAATAATAAATATGGGCACTGAAAGCTAATTTTTTGCTCATCTATCCATTAATTTATTTATTAATGAATGCATGGAATGTATGTATTAATTCATTTCATTTCATGCTCCAGACACAATTAAAGGTTGACTTAAAATCATTAAAAAAAGTATATTTCTTTATTTTTAAGTACCCTACCTGAGTCTCCCAATTAGAGGCAGCATCTGCTTTTAGATTTCAGGTTTGGAGCCAGCTAGGATAAGCTGTTTAAAATGTACAAAGGGATGAGCTGGAAAGAACAATTAAATATGTTCATTGCTAATGAATGATTTTCATGCTGGGTGAGCCCATAAAAAAGTAATGAGAGTTATACAATGGGCTGATCTTAGGCACTATATAGCTCCTTAATTCATGTTCACCCACTGGCTGAAAATGGATTCAAATGGATTCATCAGTATACAGTCTACCAGCTAGCATTTGCCATGTAGGAGAGATTTTCACTGTCAAGTCTAATGAGTTATTACTAATGGCAGGTAGTTCCTGGCAACAGCTGGTAGCATTTATCCAGAATAAGAAAAGTATAAATGAGTTCCATGACAACCTGTACCGGCAGCAGGGGAAGATAAAGGAGAATGCCGAAGAGATAGACCACCTGAAGGTGTAGGGAGAGATGCAGTGCAAGCTGGTTTAAAGGTTCAAGAAGACATACTCTATGTCACACACTTGCCTTGGGTCACCTGGTACAGAAAGAGGAATTTTCTGTAGATAGATAAAGATGGAGAGGAATGTTTTTCCCAGTTAAAAAAAAAAAAAACGGAAAAAGAAAAAAGAAAAGAAAAATCTTTCCAGGAATCCTCTGGAATATCTGGTTAAAAGTATTTTCTCATTGCAAATTTCATAGCCCCATTCCACAATTGAGGGTTTGGTTTGTCCTTTAAAAATTTCAATTAATATACAGAGATCAGTAGCTTTTAACTACTTGAAGATTACCAGCTTTCTACAGTAAACTGTCTCTTCTGTGGCTTTTTGTGTTGATTTCTTCAATAGAGTGCAATGTCCTTCAGACAGCTTTTTATTCATACTTGCTTCCTAAGGACCCAAGTGTTCTATCAGCTTGACTGATATTACCCATATCAATCATAGTGGGTCATTCTAACGTCAATCACTGTCCTACTTTTAACTGTAATTTATTAACCAATTATTAAAGTAATATAGTAACCAAATGCACCAACTTTAGTGTTTCAAAGGATACTGGTGGTGATATTTCTTTTCAAAAGACTGCACCATTTAACTCCTGCTTATGTCTTTACAAAGCATCTATGTAGACATGATGCAAAAACAATGAGGAAAAAAGGGTGATGGTTAATTTCATGTGTGAATTTGATCAATCCACAGGGTGACCAGACCTTTGTTCAAATATTATTTGGTTGTATCTCTGAGGGTGTTTTAGATGACTTTAACATTTAAATCAATAGATTGAGTACAGCAATTTGTCTTCCCTGATGTGGGTTGGCCCCATCCAATTAGTTGAAAGCTTAAATAAATACAAGAAGGTTGACTTTTCCATAAGTAAGAAAAAATTTCTCCTCCCTGACTGCCTTCAAGCGGGGATATAGGTTTCTTCTGCATTTGTGGGTGAGCTGAAGCTTCAACTCTTTCTGGATCTCGAGACTATTAGCCTTTAGACTAAAACTATAACGTTAGCTTTCCTGGCTCTTAGGTGTTCAGACTCAGACAGGAATGATACCACAGGCTCTTCTAGTTCACCAGTCTGCTAACAACAGATCTTTGAACTTGTCAACCTCAAATATTGTAATAGCAATCATGTGAACCAATCTCTTGTAATAAATATCATAAATATCTCTTATTCTGTTTCTCTGGAGAATTCTGACAAATACACGTGGTAACTTCCAAAAATACGTAAATTTGTTGAATTGATTGTCTAAATGCCTTTGTGCCTACATTTTGACTAATTTTTATTTTATTTTATTTTTTATTTTTTAAGTAGGCTCCACATCCAGCATGGAGCCCAGCATGGGGCTTTCACTCATGACCTTGAGATCAAGACCTGAGCTGAGATCAAGAGTCAGAGGCTTAATCACCCAGGTACCTCCTAATTTTTTAATAAATCACAAAATCTGGCACATGGTATCTAATAAATATTTCCTAAATGAGTGATTATCCTGTTAATTATACTTTTGTTAGCATGGTGTATTAATCATGTTAATTATATATATAAAGTTACTTATGTTAATTACATACATAAGAAAACCTGTATTCAAGTTGTAAAAGTGACATATCTACTGGAAATTGGATAACTAATGGAGCTCTGTCTTGAAGAGTCATTCTTTCCCCCTAGTATTTGGTTAAAAAAAAAAAGTCTTCCATTAATTTACAATGTGATTTTAGGCAACTTGTGCATGCAATGTCTCAGTTTCCTTATTTATAAACAGAAAAAAAGTTGAAAAATTTTCAGACTCTTACAACTCAATAATTAGAATCTATGTACAGTGATCATAATATTAGAAAAGGAGAAGAGAAAGAAAAATGAAAACAAATTTATTAATAGTAGTCAATCCTAATTTTATTATATCTTGTAAATGTCTTATCTGTTGAAAGACTTAGTTCATTCTAAGGACTGGTCTAGAACTGAATATTCTGCATCTTTTGCAAATTAAAGGGTAAGAAGTAGAATAATTATATATTCATTCCATATCACTATTTTAAATTTTACATGACTAGTGTCAACTTTAGTCTGTATTTTACTTGTATATATTTCTCTTTTTTTTCATTTTGAAACCCTATTGGTCAATCTTTCTTATTGTTTATATGTACTTGCTAATACTAGTAACACTTAATGAAAGAAGCTACCAAGTTTTCCAAAGATTATTATGTACTTTTTACTTCTAATTTCCTAAGTGTATTTTGGATTAAGCAAATTGAGAAGTACCATTTTTATTTTATTTTTTTAACTTTTTAAAGATTTATTTATTTATCTGAGAGAGAGAGACAGAAACAGAGAATGAGCAGGGAGAGAAGCAAACTCTCTGCTGAACAGGGAGCCTGATGTGGAACTTGATCCTGGGACTGGGATCATGACCTGAGCTGAAAGTAGACACTTAACTGTCTGAGCCACCCAGGTGCCTGAGAAGTACCATTTTTAATGTTAAAATTAATTTCTCTCCTCTTCCATTAGGTAAGAACACTAAAATAGTGTACGTTAAGATATTTTTTTTTCTGGGGATGCCTGGATGGCTCAGTCATTAGGCGTCTGCCTTTGTCTCAGGTCATGATTCCAGGGTCCTGGGTTCGAGTCCTGCATTGGGTTCCCTGCTCGTCTCTCTCCCACTCCCCATGCTTGTGTTCTCTCTCTTGCTGTGTCCGTCTCTGTCTCCGTCAAGTAAATAAAAGTCTTAAAAAAAAAGATTTTTTTTCTGAGATTTGAAGTAAATGCAATTCAATTTTATGGTAAATATATCTATTATAAGATGAGACCACTAAAACAAAACCAAAGAAATGAAATTAACATATTTTTCTGTTTCCTCTCTATTTTGATTTCTTATGAAACTGTGGTAATGAGGGCAGAAAAAAAGACAAGGGGTAAGCAAAGTTAGAAGTAGTGGAAAGAAGGAAAAAAAGGAGATGTGAAGACATTTTGTGTTTATACAGCTATCTCTTTCTGTGTATACACATACTACAAAAACATAAATATGCACACATTATGTCTAACCAAAACAGGTAGAACTGATTCTTTATACTAATAACTCAGTGATCTTATAAAATTACCTTTTTTTAATTTAGTAAGATAACTGGAACAAAATTAGGAAAGTAGAGAAAAACACTCACAAAATACTTAAACACAGTATCATTACACTACCTTAATAGAAAAAAAAATATCTCAACAGAAAAATGTGTACAACAATTTATAGCCAAAATATAAATGGCATGTAAAATATATAGATAAATCATAATAAAATACATGGATATAAACAGTGAGGATCATAAACCAGTGGGGCAGTGTGATTTGAATCAATCTTACTGGTATATAATATGTCAATATCTATCAAAACCATAAAAATGTACATGATTTAGACCTTGAAAATTCATCTATAACAAAGGAATCTAAGGGGGAAAAAGACAAAGCTATACATAGAGGTAATCTTATAGAAAAAAATGTTAGAACATTATTTATAATAGTAAAATAGACATAGCCTAAAAGTATTCAAATACGTCATCTTAAAAATAAAACTTGAAATACTATATAACCATGAAAAATCTTATTTTTATAACAAAATATTTGATGACATACAGAATTGCATAGGATGTATTTTTTAAAATAGATAAATAGGCTTCCAAACATGCATTATGTAATCTGTAATCTTGAAAAATGCAATCCAATATTTTACACACATATACACATGCATAAGACACACAAGTATAAATACACACATTTTTGTGTGAAAATAAGAAAGGTAGTGATATTTCGCAAATATTGATACAGATAGGAATACAGGTTTTTTTTCTTCATAAGTTTTTCAGTATTTTCTTTATCAAAAGCTATTATTTTTAATCAGGAAAACAGTATTATTTTTAAAAAGACTGTAGATTACTTTTGATGTCCTTCCTCATAAATCCTTCATTTTTCACTATATTATGATAGACAGTGTTAGTTGTGTACGTTACAGAAAATTTCACATTTTGTAACATAGAACCATTTGGGCATCAGAATGTTTTAGATTTTACCAACAACAAAGTTGAATTGTTTCCTCATTTTTTATTTTTGAAACCAGGTTACATAGTAATTGGCTGCTGATAATACTATAAGAAACTAACTTTGAAAAAAATGCCTTATGAGCGAAAGTGCAATTTAGGCTATCTTGAAAAAAATCACTTAACCAATTTAACTTTAGATAATAAGTACCTGTAAGATAAAAGCTTAAAAGAGAATTTAGGGGGATACCATATTTTAACATTTTCATCCCCTGAGACCTTAATATGCTAAGAAAGAAAAAAAAATAAAGTCATAAAGAAGCTTTTTACTTAGTCACTGAGATGGCATCATTAAACTAGTCTGCGTTATAAAATAATTATCCTTTCCAAATGGCAGTGAAAGGAGATTGACTAACTTTTACCAGGGTCTTGTCATGGGACTGAAAGTCTTGAGACAAAAAAAGGAAGTTGGAAAAGACCCTGGTACTACACCAATCTGGTAAATATGTACAGAACATATTCCAGTTTATGCTTTTGGCTAATTAGTATACTTTTCTCTAACAGAGAACGAAAACAATGTGTTTGCTACATTAGACTTCCCAAATAAACTGTTTCTTACTGAAAAAAACCAAATGGTTAATAGTATTTATAGGTGAAAAAAATGAAATTTGGGAGGGCTCAAGGAACTTGTTTAGTTTCAGCTGAATTTTTCAAACACAGAATGACAGATGGAGGTTAAAATGTGGATGAATGAACACACTTGCCAGAGAAAAGTTAAATGAGTAGAAAGTCATTTTTATTTTTCATTCAAATAATCTGGAGGCTGTTTGGGCATCAGGAAGTACTTGCCAGAAGGGTAACACACAGACACAGGCACACACACACATACACATGCACGATCAAAAAACTATGAACCTAGAGAGTGATAGTTTGGAAATACAGAGATAAATGTCCCACTCTAAGAGAACCCAGATCTGTCCTCTGAATAAAAGATCAAGAAATAAGAAAGCTGGCAAACATAGCCCTAATGAGAAATATAAAACTTTATAGAGAATTCCAAATCTTCGAGAAAATTTTATGTCCCATAGTTTCATTTTCTCTGTATAAGTACTAATTTTATTTATTTTGAAACAACACTGACACACTGGCACTTTTGAAAAATATATTTGAAGGGCTGGAAAAAATGCTAAATTTGCCCTAAAAATATAACTAATTTAAACGTCTTTCCTCATCACCTAAAGTAAAATTATCCCCTCTGTACTAAGTACCTAATGTGGACTCACCTAACACTCTAGAAGATGTTAGAGAAATACAGGATACCCCTCTGAGTTTCTTAGATATTTTGCTTGAGAGATAGAACTGACATAAAATGAAAAGATAGTAGTACAAGCAGAAGAGAATCAATGATCAAATTATTCACTACAGAGGAAAAGCACTTGGCTTCTACAAATTGCTGTGAAAACATCATAAGCTATGAGAAAAGGGGCGGGCGGAGGCAAAGAAGAGGGTGGGGCAGTGGAAGGACTTACTCCTCTTACGGAAAGACATGGGGACTGTGTTCTACTCACGAACTGCCATTTCTTCCCTCTAATACCTTGAGTCATTTTGGGACCTGAGATGGTTTGGAGCATTCGAAGACAGAGAAAAGAAATGGGTTGGAGAGAGACATTTTAAAATCATTTTAGAGTAGGTATTTACTTTAGAGAAGATTCTCAGAAATTCTTGGCTTGTCTAGGTGCCTTGGGTTCTGTTCTGGAATCACTTTTTGCTTTTCAAATGCTGTTTAGGAGCAAGTCCTCACATGCCACCGGACGCTCTTCCTGTTGACAATTTTGACCTTTATTAATTCAGGTCTGCTCAATCTCCACTACTGATCTGTCAATGCTGACACCTTGTCACACTCCGATTTTGCAGAGAGAATGCTGAAAGAGTTCAGAGGCCATCACACTGGTTGACTTGATACCAGAGTGAAAATAATAATAATAATAATAATAATAATAATAATAATAATAATAATAATAAAAAATCCAGAGCCAACCTCATTTACTTTCTATATTTAAACACAGGCTAAATTGAAGTTGCACTAAGGATTATTCATGTGTCCCCGAGAGTTCTAAAGATGAATACCAGACATACTATGGGAATAGTTAGACTATTCATATGCTTATATAAATTGGTTTTCATGAGTAAATTTCCTGGTTTGCCCTTTTCTGCTGAAATATGTCCCTTGTTGTAGGAAAACGCAATAAAGCAATGCAGTGTGTTTTTTAATCTGTGGAAAGTTGAAAAGGTTACGTGCTGTGTGTGAGTTTTCTATTCTCAGAATATACATACACATTCCATGAAACAAAAAAAAAATCAGCATAATTTAACGGATTCCTGTGTCTTTGTTGTCACTACACTGTAGCTTTCTGCAAAGAATGTGTAAAAAGTAACTTTGCAGAGAAACAGCAGTTTGTTTTTGTAAATTTCAATTGGCAATCACGACCTTAAGTCTTTTCTATGCACAGAAACTAAAAGTGAGAGGTGTGTACCCTTTGAGATTAAGTTATTACACTACAGCACTCGGGCTTGGTGCCGTTTAACCAATAAACTGTAATTTGCTGACATTTACCTAAAAGTTAGATATTTTTATTCTACCACTTTTTCATATTAGCTACAATATAATCATTATTAAATAGGCATTCCTTACTGACTAAACTAATATTACGGTAAGTGTTGTTAATTATTTTACATAATATTAATGTTAAATTTTAATCATCTACTGCTTTCAGTCACTTTCCTTAAAAGTAGCCAACATAGGGTCATCTGGGTGGCTCAGTGGGTTAAGTCTCTGCCTTCAACTCAGGTCATGATCTCAGGGTCCTAGGATCGAGCCCTGCATCGGGTCCTCTGCTCAGCAGGGAGCCTGCTTCCCCCTCTCTCTCTCTGCCTGCCTTTCTGCCTACTTGTGATCTCTCTCTATGTCAAATAAATAAATAAAATCTTAAAAAAAAAAAAGTGGCCAACGTAAGGAAGACTGAGGATGTGGAATGTTCTAACTGACCTTTCAGAGGGATTATATCACCAAATTTAAGAACTGGAATTTGAAAAAACTGGCCGTTACAGAAATTCCATCATTCAACAGATGTAAATATCAGAGAAGCTATGTAAGTCCTGTGGGTTGCACAGCAGGCAAAAAGTAGAGCCCAGATCTCAAGTTCTACTGTCTCCTTCCTTCCCTTTGCTAGGCTGCTGCTTATAATAATAATAATAAAATTATAATTATATATTATATTATGATTATATTATATATTATATTGTATATTATAATTATTATAATTATAAGAGTAATTCTTAGTTACAGATGCAAAATATGCAAAAGAAAGAAGCCCACACCTCACCTCATGCATCTCAAGTTCACTAAATGAGTTTTAAAAATATTTCCAACAGTTAACAAGCTAAACCTTGTTTTACAGAAAAATGTTTTACTGAAATAAGACAGAAGCGCAAGTGTTTGAAATGTCAATAAAAGACTTCAAACTTTAAAGCTGAAGGATGGAGACAGGAAAAGGCCACCACCACATTTTTCATAATTTATTTTCCTTCAACTCTGCATATGGGCAAAACAAAACTGGGCCGAAGGGCAGGTCAGTGGACAACAGCAGTAAAAGCAATAATGATGAAGGTGAACTGTGGCCAGGTACTGTGCTAGGAAGAACTTTACATTCCTTCTCTCACTGAGTCTTGCTTCCTTGACCCAGGCAGAAATTTTTCAGATAGCATGTCTGAACAAAAGAGACCTAATATATAAACTCTGGTCCAGAGACAAAATTTTTTAGTAAATGTAACCTGCCTTAAAATAACATATATAATTGTATATAAATTATGAGTTACTTAAAAATGTAGGGATTCTGATTATTTTTTTCATTGTATTTCACTGTATTTTAAGGGCCTTAAAAACAAAAGCACTGGGGCACCTGGGTGGCTCAGTCAATTAAGCATCTGCCTTTGGCTCTGGTAATGATCTTGGCATCCTGGTATTGAGCCCTGCATCAGGCTCCCTGCTCAGCTGGGAGTCTGCTTCTTCCTCTCCCTCTGCCTCTTTCCTAGACTTGTGCTCTCTCTCCTCTCTCTCGCTCACTCACTCTCTCAAATACATAAATAACAAAAATCTTTTAAAAAAAGTACTGAAATGTACTTTGTGTATAATGCATGTATGATAGCAGGTGATCTAAGGATGTGCAGACTAGGTCATACAGAAAAGTGTGTATTTCTGACTATCGTTGAAGTAAATAAAATTTTATATCTGGTATACATTCTTTCTCCTGAAGGATATTCAACCTTTCTTTGGTACCATTTCAAGGGAACACAATGCCCTAAAATTTCCGACATAAATATATATACATATATATGATAGCAACATTTTTTCTTCAGAGGTGATGTTATTACAAGAATACAGAGAAAAAAATGCAGAGAAAGATATCTATTTTCAATATTCTCCATCTGTTAATAGAGAAGCATAATATTTGAATTGTTAATCTCAAACCATTATTACATTTTCACTAAAGCAATCTTCTAAATATGTAAATTTGACAACCTATTTCTTATTATGAATATTAAAAGCAATCAGTTATTGATTTGGTATATTATTTATATAAATTAATTTCACCGAATTATTTATTCACATGCAGACCAGCCTCCAGCACGATTTTGCTGCCTTGGTCAAATACTTGACTATGTATATGAGAATGCAAAAACCAGGTGCAGTAGACTTTATTGACCAGTCCCTCACAGCACATTTACCATTAGGAAACTTAGTTTAGGGGTACCTGGGTGGCTCAGTCGGTTAAGTGTTTGCCTTCAGCTGAGGTCATGATCCCAGGGTCCTGGGATGGAGCCCTGTGTTGGGCTCCCTGCTCAGTTGGGAGTCTGCTTCTCCCTCTGCCCCTGCCTCCTCTCCCCCCGCTCATGTGCTCTCGCTTTCTCTCTCTCTCTTTCTCAAATAAAATAAATAAAATCTTTTGTTAAAAAAAGGAAATTTAGTTAATAAGATTGACATTAGTGTCTGAAGGACACCTACATTAAGACTGTTTTATCTGTTGTTATCACCAAAGGTTTTATATTTTTAGTTGATCTTTAGTACAGAAATGATGTACAACAGTTTATGATATACCAGCATTATCATACCTGGAAACTTCATTTAAATGTATCCATTCTCTGAAAGTTCTTTTCAAGTTAAGAAAGCTGGCATATGTCTGTTGTATGAATCACTTAACGCAGGACACCCAGGGTGTATTCCAAAGAAAAGTAGCCCCACTTGATACTGAACTACAAAGAGTACAACATGATTCACGCAAGTTTGTGAAATATCCCTGTTGTAAACTCAGAATACACTGTCATATGTTAAAGACACTTAGATATTCTAGGGGAACAAAAAACACGGAAGCAGGAAATAAACCTAATCCATGTATTTTTTCTCTTTTCCCACAATTATTCATTCGTTTCTAATTATTGTATGCAATAGGATAAGAAGTAAGAATTTTCTGGGCACCTGGGTGGCTCAGTGGGTTAAAGCCTCTGCTTTCGGCTCAGGTCATGATCTCAGGGTCCTGGGATCGAGGCCCACATCGGGCTCCCTGCTCAGCGGGGAGCCTGCTTCCCCCTCTCTCTCTGCCTGCCTCTCTGCCTCCTTGTGATCTCTCTCCCTCTGTGAAATAAATAAATAAAATCTTAAAAAAAAAAAAAGAATTTTCTTTAAGTAATTTATGAAAGCTGTTCATATATCATCAAAGTCATCAGTCCTGCCCTCAGTTCCATACTCTGCCCTTTAGTATGCAGCTGAAGATGACATTAATAATAATGTCTAATTAATGGATACCTATCCATTTCAAAGAAGAAAGTTGTATGGCACATTTCCAGAGTCATAGGAATGCCCTTTTAGAATACCGAAAACTGGCCTGAATTTCTCAATGCCACAGTCAAAGATGTTTGCAGCAGTATCATACTGTGCTCAGCTGAAATTTCACATGAGAAATTTCTCACCAAATCAGAAACAAGGAAAAATCATTTGGAGCATAGATGCAAATAAACTGAAGGAAATCCCCCCCATCTTTGACTTCTGGGAGACAGTCATTAAAAAATGTTTTATTCTACATTAAATAAATGTTACTGTCAAACTTTTCACCCATTTTCTTCATAGATCTTCAATGTAGGATAATCAGGTGTTAATATTAATATGATTCATTGGGGGAGATGAGGAAAATTATGAAGTCACATGGAGGCAACTGACATTGCTGAGGAGACGAAGAAATTTACAAAATGAAGTCTGTGGCCATTTTATCACAAAACTTTCACTCAGGAATAGCCTATGCTTTAGATAAAAGTATAGCCTTCTTTTTCTTTGAAAGAACCAGTTCTATACTTTCTAAAAAAAAAAAAAAGAAAGAAGCAAATTATGTTTTTGTGAAGTTTAAATAAAATATGAGTGCCAGCTTTAAAAACACTTATGATTCAATTTTATATTCCATTTTGTGAACTTTTGTTAATTGGGTACTTAAAAGTGCTCTTTTTTATACTTTAATGGTGATATATTTTAAAGATAGTTTCTGTGATATAGCCAGATCTCATTTGGCTCAAATAGGAACATCAAGACTTACAGAATTTCTAAAGAATATGGTACAATAGCTTTTTTTTTTTAACAGTTGGCAAAACTTAGAGGGATATAATATGACTTGTTCAGATTAATACAACTTTTTTTTTTTAAGGCAACACTGAGGCAACTAATTTTGAACTGAAAAATCATGAACATATATTTTAAAGATAAATTATATAAATGTCTAGGGGGTGCCTGGGTGCCTCAGTCAGTTAAGTGTCTGACTCTTGATTTAGGTTCAGTCTTGATCTCAAGGTCCTGATCTCAGGCTCTATACTCAGGAGGGAATCTGTTTCTCTCCCTCTTCTTCTCCCTCTGCCCCTCCCCCTGCTCACATGTTATCTCTCTCTAAAAATAAATAAATAAAATATTGTGTGTGTGAGCATGTGTGTGTGTGTGTATAGAATTTGTTTAACAAGGAGAACCATTAGTTGCCATCTATTGAAAAACAGAAAAATCCTTTGCAAGGACTGGGTATTTCTGTCCTCCCAAAATTTATGTTTAAATCCTAACACTCAACAAAATGGTGATAGGAGGTGGGCTTTTTGGGAGGTAGTAAGTTCATATGGGTAGAGTCTTCATGAATGGGATAAGTGCCCTGACAAAAGAGATCCCAGAGAGCCCCTTTACTTCCATCATATGAAGACGCAGTGAGACGATGGCCATCTATAAATGAGGAAGAGAGCTCACACCAGAAACTGAATCCTAAACCCTCTGATCTTATATTCTGTGGCTTCCAGAACTGTAGAAATAAATGCCTATTGTTGAAATCACAAGTCTATGTCACTTTTTATAGAGCAGCCTGAATGTGCTAAGAGAGAAAATAGAAGAAACTGACACACACACACACATACGCACACACAAACACACACACACAAGTGCATACACACATGCACATACTGATATTGAGATGACTTGTTTTGAATGGAAAAAGAATGTGTATTTTAGAAATAAAATATATGCACATTTTTTAACCAGAAGAACTACTAGTAATCAATCATCTATTCAAAAACAAATAAAAAAGGCTTCAAATGCTTATAAGCAACCTGGACCCCAATGAAATTATATGTTTGGCTTAACGTCACACAGCTGGTTAATTGCAGAGATTTACATAAACCACCATGCTTCCTGACTTCCTATATGTAACTATCCATTATCCATATATTTTTATTTATTCTGGACAACTGAGAGTCACTAAAGAAACTATGAATTACACTTCTTCAAAAAAGACATTATACTTAAGTAATTCTGCTATATGTAAAGCAGAGAGCATTGTGTAATGTAAATAACACAGATTTTATAGGGAAAAAAAGACTCAGGTCACGGTTCTCAAATTTATTAGCTATGCCTTGAGTCTCAGTTTTCTCTTCTGTAAATTAAGGGTGATGATAAACCCGTAGCAAAGAGGATCATGAGGATTAAATAAGAAAACTGACAAAACACAATTTTGACATGCTGTAAATACAAAGAGCTATAGAAAGATCAATGATCTCTATTTAACTATTCAGGGGTAATTTTAAGGTGATAAAGTATCCGATGAGTCAACAGTGATTAGTTCTGAGTGCATTTACTAAATGCACAAGGAATACTATTCTGACTGTTCCTTTAAAACAAAATCCCTGACTTTCCCCCTTTGGTCAGTTTCATAACTGTATCATGTAGAATACGGGGTGGAAAAGCTCACAGTTAAACTTGAGTTTTCTGGTTTACCAAATTTAGGAGAACAAGGAACCACTAAAGTGATGTGGCCAGTGCTTCAAACTAAGGCTATGGAGTGTCCTGGTGACTTCTGACCCTGTGATTTTTCAAGCCTTAATGGATATAAACTTGATGGTCGGGAGAGAGAAAATGACATTTAAAAGCAGCCAAGTGATTTCTAACTCTAAAGTGTCAGAAACTTCAATGTCTATTTCTTTAGGCAGAATGTTCTTTTGTTCTGTGAAAACCATCTAACTGAGCCTTTTAGGTATGCAAATGTAAAGCAAATACTCTCTTCTGAAATGGAGATGGAGTTCTAAAGATCAAAAACTGTTTCTTGGATAAGAATATAAAAATTGTCTACTTGGGTTGTTTTAGAAGAAAATGCCTTACTAAGAAGGAATTTGTTTCGCCTCCTTGAATGAGACATAGAAAAATCTTTTCATAAAACAATATGTGATATTCAGGACCCACATGAAAATTACTTGAGATGCCCAAAAATGAAGTGTGGCCCAGAGTTACTTCCTATCTCTATATAGAAACTAGCCTCAGTCGTACAGTCATTTTACTGTTAATTATTTTGTTGTATTTTCTGAGTTGTTGGTGTTTTGTTTTGTTTTGTTGTTTTGTAAACTTTAGAATCATTTTCTTGGGGCACCTGGGTGGCTCAGTTGTTTAAGCATCTGACTCTTGATTGGGCTCAGGTCAAGATCTCATGGTCCTGGGATCAAGCCCCTTGTCAGGCTCCACCCTCAACAGGGAGTCTGATTGAGATTCTCTGCCTCTCTGCCCTCTCCCCCACAAAACGAATAAATAAATTCTTTAAAAAAAAAATAAAGAATCATTTTCTTAGGACATCTTGGTGCTTCAGTAAGTTAAGCATCCAACTCTTCGTTTTGGTTCAGGTCATGATCTCAGCCTCATGAGATCAAGCCCCTCAATGGGCTCTGTGCTCAGCACAGAGTTTGCTTGAGATTCTTTCTTACTCCCTTTGTGCTTCTCTTTCTGCTCACACACACTCTCTCTCAAATAAATAAATAAATAAAATCTTAAAAAAAAACTGTGTTCTTTTTTTCTAAATCCTTTTTGGTTCTTTTTTCATATCTTTCTGCTCTTTTCTATAGTATTTTTTGTTCTTATTTTGTAATATATAATATTTTATATATTAATGTATTTTATGTATGTATGTAATTATCTTATATTCTCTATTTCACAATTGTGAGATCCAGAGTACTTGGAGGTCTAAATCTTTTGTTTATTGTGTCTCCCCACTCTCATGCCACTCATTTTCTGGCACATTTGGGAATATCTGACTGGAAGTTTACATTTGTTTTTATTTGTGGAATATTTGAATGCTTAAATTCATGGTCTTTTTCTTCAGATATTCTCTTTCATTCAGTAGCCTTCTCTATGAGCCAACGGTCACAACTGACTTGGGCCTAGTCCAGTCCTATTCTGGCTTCATTCTAAAAATTTATGACAGTTAGGCCAAAGGTTTGTATCCACCCAGGAGGGCCAATATATGTGCTCACAGCTCACAGCCTTCATCTCTACTCTTGTTTAATTTCTGTTCTTCTTTCCTTTCTCCTTTGGCAATTTCTTTCATATTCTTTATTCTAGCAACACAATAATAATATTATTTTATGATGCTTGAGTTTGAAGGAGGGCTTTTCAGCCTATTTGCTTTGCTTAGTGCTAGAAGAGGAAGATGAATTTTCTTCATTGGTAAAATGGTTCTCTGACCTTCCTTCTAGTTGGATGTGACCATGTTTACAAAATGTCAGTGATAAGGGAATAGAACTGATGTATGCACCTTCTGGGTCACTTCCTTAAAGACACATTGCTTGCCTTGGACTTAGCCACTTGGTCCCCAAACCCCTTCCAGCTGTCTGAAAAACACTAAGAAATGGAACATGAGCTATATGTCAGTAAAGGAAGCTACACATTGAGGAGGTCAAAACCTACAGCCTGGCCTGGATCCCTAAATGACTACATGGAGTAGAGATCCTTACCTGACCTGAATGTAATATGAAAAGAAAGACCAAAACAAACTACTCTATTGCTTGACTGTCTATAGTCTGTAGTCTTCTGAAGCCGCCAACATATATCCTAACACATGCACTTCCTTTTCTAGGGGATAACATGAATAGATAACCTAAAAACTCTAAGGGAAGGAAAATGTCAACTTTTTACAAACAAGTTCTCTAATCTTTTAACTGAAGATTGCCACTGAAATTAAAATAAAGAAACCAGGACCTAGGGGAAGAGAAAAAGAACACAGAGAGAAGGGGGGCATAAAGAGTTTAAATGTGACAGAAAATGGGAAAATGTCTATCTTATCTTATCCTGGGGGGGAGGGGGGGAGTTGTAATTACCCAGTAAGATAAAAGCTGTTGAATTTGTGGCAATGGAAATATTAAGACAAATTAAATACCAAGCTTATCTCTGCTCTGTGCTATCAATATTTTATACTAAACATCTGTTCCTTGTATCTCATCTCAGAAACACTTCTACACTTTATCAGCACAAGCACAGCTTTTCAAAGCAAATTAAGCTAAACCATTTTCACTTAATCACCAATTGATCACAACATGCAGAATGCCATGTATTGATCTCTAAGAGCCCCATCTTTCCCAATTCAGAAAAGCATATTGGAGGAAACACTTGATTTGCAATCAGAGTAAACTGGTGAGGCTTATACTTCTGACATATTTTAAGTAGGAAGTATTTCAGTGATTAAAAGAATAAAACAAGTATTTTCAATGAGAGGTGAAAAATGGGCAATTTCCACCTTTTAGTTAACAGAGTCTTAGAGCTACAGGAGATCTTCCAGATCCTTGAAGCTTTATTAAGTCTAACTAGGGGATTCCAAGGAGAAGATGGACATTTTTGTTTTGCAGGGTAGTATGATTTTAATATGTGGGCACACCTAAGAATTAGAAGCATCCCTTCTTCCAGAAATTGGCTGAGGGGCTATTGCTCAAAGGGAGGTAAGCTTCAAGCAGATTTGTTGACAGTCACTGATCTGGTACAGGTGCTGCATGTTCCAATGTCTACAGGAGCTGAGTGGCTTATGTAAATGGGTGAAAATATACATTTTGCCCATATTGTATGGGTACTTGCTGTTCAACATCAGATAACTACTGTTGCCTGACACACATGTGGACCCATTGTTACAATACATTCTTACTTTTCAAGACACCAATAACAAAATAAAAATAAAGATAAATGTGCAAAATCTCACATAGCATGGTGTGGCCCAAACAAAACAGATTTGTGGATTGGATATGGCCTCTGACCACCAATTTTAAAGCCTCTTATCCAGTCCTATCCACTCAATAAAGAAAAAAGAAGGGGCGACCAATAATGAAGATGCACAAGAAATGGTGCTACAGGGGTGCCTGGGTGGCTCAGTCGTTAAGCATCTGCCTTTGGCTCAGGTCATGATCATGGGGTCCCGGGATTGAGCCCCACCCCGGGCTCCCTGCTCAGCGGGGAACCTGCTTCTTTCTCCCCCTCCCCCTGCTTATGTTCCCTCTCTTCCTGTGTTTCTCTCTGTCAAATAAATAAAATCTTAAAAAAAAAAAAGAAAAGAAAGAAAAGAAAAGAAAAGAAAAGAAATGGTGCTACAATCTAAGCTTTCAGACAAGGGTGATCAATTGTCCTTATTTTCCAGAGACTCATAGTTTTAGTTTTAACACTGAAGATCCATATACCAAAAAACCATTCAAATCTGGGTAAACTGGAACTGTTTGGCACTCTATTCTAGAGTTTCGGGTGAGTGATTTCTTTTTCACCAGATCCCAATGCATCTCTCTTTACTCCTATCATAAGAGCACATAATGAACTTTCTGCCTTCATTACTTTATGTGGGACTGGGGCAACCAAGGCCCCAGTAGTGGCTACTGATCACATCAGCCGTGGCATTGCTCACCAAGACAGAGATAGGACTAAATGGGGACCAGTAGTCAGATAGACTGAATGATTATATCTGGTGTGTAAATTTAGCTTCTATGATCTCTCAACCAATCATTTCCTCCAAAGTGTCACATATTGTGGGGGACTGTATATGGTTATGTGGTTATATTTGGTTTATTATGGTTATTTTGCTTTTTCTCTCTCTCAATAGACAGATAGATGGATAGAGACAGATATAGTACAGATATCTATTGATTTCAATCTATCCAAAAAGATAACCTGAAAAAACATAAAGTTTAGTTTCAGTTTAATGTTCTCTCCCTCTCCCTCACTCTGTTTTTGTCTCTGTCTCTCTAATGATAACCAGAAAAAAAAGCAACTTTAGTTTAATTTCTGTTTTGTACATATATGTTTTATTATTCACCCAAATTCCTATCATTTAACTAGTCGTGCAGCAGATCAAACTTCAGAAGTTACACAAATTCCAGTCATTTCCAGAACACGAATGAGGACCACAGGGAAAGAGAGAGAGAAAGTGAGCAAGCCTTAGGAACTGTGAGGTTACAGATCTATTACTCATTTTACTCCAAGACCCAGGGAATCTATCTGTGTTCAGAGTTCCAACCAACTTCAAAGGGAGACTTATGATCACAGAAGCTCGATGAAATAATGGAACAAGAATAAAATTGGCCCTGTGTGAATTAGATTGCAAAGGCAGGAACCTAGCTTCATTTACCTAAGAAGCTAATGTTTAAATTAAAACCTTTATATGCCCTCTTTAGTTTTCTAAGAGTGCAGATTTGGTACAGGTGACTAGCACAGAGAAACTAACAAAGAAATTAAGGTGGTATAAAACAAAAGTGAGCAGTTTTTCCTTTATTCTTTTCAAATGATTGCCCTTACATATGCACTTTTTTTTTTTTCCAGAGCCAGCATAGATGTGACAATTAGAGGATGATTTTTTTTTTCTTTTGGCCCTGAAGGGATCTAGCGAGAGACTTTAGTATTTTTCTCTTTGTGAAATAAAGCCTGGCTTTGAAGCCGGGATCTCTGAAATGAGGCATTGCAAATGTCCTTTGATGAATCAGTCTGTGTGAAGGAGAAAGGAAGAAGGAGAAGGGAGCAGCAGATTGATTGCAGCTAATGTTCCTCTCATGCCATGCCCTTTTAATCTTCCTCGAATGGCCATGGCTAATCAAGAGGTCAATCATGAATCCATCAAGGGGTCCTTGTCTCAGGGCAGTTTCCAAACTGTTGAAGCCCTCACTCAAAGAAGCCATTTAAAGCAGTTAGCAGAATCCAGTGAAAGTGGAGCATGGGGGGCATTAGAGAAAGTCATCTTCAGGGGGTGATCTGTCAGCCAAGTATGAGTGTCTCTCCAGCGAGGAACACTTCTACAGGGTGTGCAGAAACGACATCACCATGGTTTTCACTCATAAAAAGACACATGAAAACTTCACGTTGCATGGGACAGGGTGGGCATGCAAGATATTCTGGGTAAAATGAAAAGGTAATGCCCAGAAGAAGACAAGGAGAAAGCAGAAAATGCAATCGCAGTTAAGAAACAGCAGAGTCACAAGTTGTAACCTCTATCGATTGACACTCCAGCAGCATTTCTGCCACTTGTGCTAAATGTCCCCTGAGGGATTTTGTGCCTCTGGGGGCCCTCTGTCTAAAAGAGAGAGGGGAAAAAATGAATTTAGGGGCTGAGAAAGAATTGCTTACGTTAGGAAGCCATAATATCTGTGAAGTTTGCTCATGTAGGGCTGCCAGCTTGCTGCCCTCTGTAGAAGCACTTGGCAGCTTCGATCCTGCTAGCCCATAAAGAAATAGCCTTTTCCTTTCCTCCAAGAACATCTCTGACTTCAGATGGCAGCCCCTTTTAAATTTTGGATGAGGTGTCAAATGAAATTTGACAGCTAACTGATAGGTTCAAATTCTCACAGGGCAGTCTATCCCTGAGGACACGGAAAAACTAATTCACTGCCAGGCCGGCAAATTTTCAGTGAACCCTATCATTCCACATTCAGTTTGATGTGCAACCAACTGCTTTTTCTGGTGGGAACACGATACCTCTCATTAGATGGGTCCTTCTGTGACAAAGGACAATGATTTTAGAAGACACATGTCACCCTCAAAAGTTCTCTGATGTTCCAAAATTTATTTATTTATTGGCAAAATTAAGGACTGCTTCTCTTAGTGAAATCACTGACACCAAATGGTATTTATGAAAAGTGTTACTTTTAATATCACTTAGATCTCACTCGATTTCATGAAGAGTCTCTCAATCAAAATAATCTTAAGAATTCAAGACTGTAGAGCTTGAGAGGAATTAAGAAATAAACATTTCTTCACCATCATCCCACCTTATTTGTAACCCTACTTACTCTAGTTTGTCCTTATCAATGTGTTCATATCACCCTATGGATAGGTTTGATCCTGTCTCAATTCTCAAATGAAAAAAAAACAACTTGAAACTGGAAATACTTAAACAGCCTTAATCATACCCACTCATTGAATGTGGGGAGGGCATTGCTGCAGAGGGGATTGTATTGAAATTTATGCTTAGCTCACACTTACTACATCTGTAACAACTGACAAATTATTAAATTATTATCTCCTTTTTCTCATCTGTAAAATGAGGATAATAGTAGTATCTAATGCTCAGGTACTGGGACAGTTAAGGAAACCAACACCTGGCACAGAGGAAGGGCTCAATTAACAGTAGCTTAAGGGAAATAAGTATTAGTCCAATAGTAGCCTAGAATACTTTGCCCTATGATAGACGTCATACATCTTGCATCCTATAACTTTAGTTTTCCCATATGACCTAGAAAACAATGCTTTAGCATTATAGAGGTCACTGGGTTTCACTCCTGTCCTCTGAGTCTCAGCTTGGTTCCTCCACCATTATGTTGAAATGATATCAAGGAATGTAGTCTTGAGTCTATTGTCTGAGTTCCTCCTATTCAAAAATGACTGAATTTGTGCTTCAGTTCCTACTTCTATGACCCACTTCCTCCAAAACCACTGCCTTACTCCTCCTTACTCCTTCTTACTCCTCCATGGAAGAGGGAAGATGGAGTGACTCAAGTGTATGCTATCTTGGCTTATAGTGAATAGAGAATAGAGCCAGGAGAATTGAAGCTGAGTTTTATCATTAATAAATAATAAAATTTATCCATCTTTCTGTGGCATAATGTTCTCACCTATGCATAAAGTAGTTAGAGTATATTACCTCAAAGATCCCTTCTATATGGATAGTCTATAAGGTGGGCCAAAGAAGCCCTGGGCCAATGACAGATTTCAAGACAAAGTTATATGGGAGGTAAAACTCTTAAGCAAAAGAGAACAAGAGAAAATTAGGCATCTTAACCTAAGAAAACATAAACTGGCATATAAAGGAAAGCATCATTGTAGTAAGAAAAATAAATACTACTCAACTTACTAAATAGTAAAGAAATATGAATATCCTATGTTTACAATGCAAATAAATCAAACCAACAAAAGTTAAACATGCAACACTACAGAGTGCCAGCAGTAAGAAAGTGTTTATAGATTCAACACATGTTTATTGATCTCCTGCGATATGCCAAGTGATGCCTTAGACCATCTGGGCCACCTCGGTGAGCAAACCAGATAAAGATTCCTAACCTTGAGGAATTTATATTCTAGAGTTTAAAAGGGTAGACAAATAATAACCTAAACAAGTAAATAAAGTATTTGATGCTTCAGAAGGTGACAAATACTACAGAAAAAATTTTAAGTAGACTAGAATAATAAACAATATAAGTAGAGGGACAGAGACAATTGGCAGATGAGACAAAGAGAATGGTCAGGATAGGTGGTAACTGAGAAGTCACATTTGAAGAGAGATTTGAAAGAAGTGAGGGAATTTACCATGGAGCTACCCAGGTGACGGTATTCCAGGGAGAGAGGCGTCCAAAGCATAAGCTGTAAGTAGGAGGGTTGGGGTGCATAGAAGATGAGGTCAGAAAATGAAGCGGGTCATTTAGGTCATTTTAACAATGAAAGCATTTAAACAAAATAGGAAACTATTGCAGGGTGTTAACAGAGGAGTGACATGAATAGCAATGAACTTTGAGAACAGTGGGAGGGGAGTGGATGGATTGACAAGCAAAAACAGAAGAAAGGAGAGTAGCTAAGAGGCTTTTGAGTAATTCAGATTAGAGATATTGGTGGTAGTGGCAAGGGCCAGGGTGGTAGGTCACCCTGGAGGTGATTAGAAATGATGGGATACTAGATATATTTTGGAGGTAGAGATGTGAAAATTTCCTGATGGACTGGATGTGCGTATATGAATAAAAGAGGAGACGGAGAATAGGAAAGGCAGCAGTAGGATCTAACACACAAGATAGAGACTGTCTTCCTATAAGGCTGTGGTAACAGGCAGCAGGATAGAATATAGGATACAAAATGTTAGTAGGTGGGTAGATGAGGTAGAGGGAATATGAGGATATATTCTTTTTCTGGTTCAGTTTTTTCAGGGAGGTAAGAAGCAGTAACATCAGGTGAGAATGAGTATGGAAAAGGAACACTGGAGAATTCAAGAGAGAAGCTGTGAAGTTGCTAACTAAGAAAATGGGAGAACCATTACACTAGCAAGCTAAACTACAAATGTCTGGCACCATTTTAGTCTCAACTGAGATTTTTGTTTGTGAAACAAATGAGACCAGTCAGAGGGATCATGTTCTTTTCTCCATTGTATTTAAGTTGCACAGGTACAAACATGGAATTGGCAGAAGGTTTGCTTTTATAGGGTTTTGGTTTTAAGAACTGAGTATAAGGTGAAAGAGGAGTGGAAGTCAATATTAGCAAGGGACCGATTATAACAATTGACCATAACATTTACATGTGGAGAAGGGGGGGCAGGTAATGACATTAAATGATGAGGATCAGTGAGAAGTTGACAGAATCCATTGATTGGAGGTGCTACTGTTATTAAAGAGAGCTGAGTGCTAGAGAGAGATTGAAGGTGGAAGTTGAAGAACCCACTGCACATAATTGTTAGTATCAAAAGGCAGCAGTTATTGGTGTTGATTAGGTATGAATAGGACATAGTCACAAGGTCTGAACTTGAGAATGAGTAACTGAAGTCAGATGAAGATACATACCTTTGAAGAAGATTAGTTTAAAAAATGAGGACCTAAGGTGTTAGAAGGAGCATCTGTCACCATGAGTTAAGACAGGAGTACTGCTGGAGAGAGTGACACTGAACCATGGGGGTAAAGTCACCTAAAAATGGGAAGAACCGACCTAGGGTTCTGTCACTAACAGCATTAATAAGAAATACTGATGATGCAATCTGATTACTTGAGTTTCAAAATTGGGGTTTTTAGGGAAATGTGAGAAAGAGTAGTCTGAAATCAGTATTGAAAAACATGAGGGACATCTGTCTCACGCATGGGACAAGACATATGAATGAAAATGCAACCATGAGGGCACATAGTACCCTCAAGAGAGATTCAGGTAATAAAAGAAGGTAATGGAACCATTTAAAGAAAAAAAAAGCTTGTTGGTGGATTTTGAACAATATAACCCAAATATAGTGTGTATTAGAGCTATTATACCCTCTATGTTACTACTTTTTACATTAATTCACATTTCATTGATGGATTAATTTTACTCATAATTTTGGAATAGATGAGCAATATTGTTAGATCCTAGGTTGATTATAATAATTAATTCTCAATATCACATCAAAAAAATCAATAAACCTCAGGTATAATAGTACTATTTAAAATGGGTCTTCTGGGGTACCTGGATGGCTCAGTGGGTTAAAGCCTCTGCCTTCGGCTCAGGTCATATTCTCAGGGTCCTGGGATCGAGGCCCACATCGGGCTCCCTGCTCAGCGGGGAACCTGCTTCCTCCTATCTCTCTGCCTGCCTCTCTGCCTACTTGTGATCTGATCTCTCTCTCTGTCAAATAAATAAAAAAATAAAATCTTTAAAATGGGTCTTCTGTCTTTGATTCTCTCTTCTTTGGATGGATGACAAAAGAACGCAATGGAAGGTGTCCTTGTTACATGAACGAAGCGACTCTATATACAGTTATTTTCAAGTTTGATCAATCATTTCCAACTCATTTCCTATTTTTCCTTTTAAAACACCTACCCCACCAAGAATTTCAATAGCAGTGAGTAAAATAATTTAGGCAGCTGACAGGCAATTCAATTTCCTGGCAGATTTTTAGATAATCAGACACCCAGGAGAAACTTGTAAATTTGTTTTATTCATGGTCAATTTGCTATGGCACATTTTTCTCTACCAGCTCAACTCAACTTTTTACTCAACAGAGAAGTGGTGCATTATTATGTAGCAGCACAAGTGGCTTAGGTGGTTAACCAGGCACAGATCATCATTTCTGCAAACAAGCCTTTTCTTTGCCTCCTGTATTCTCAAATGAATTGCACTCAGGTCTTTGTTCATTCATTAGGAAGCTTGTGCCAGACTGTTGTGGCTCAAATACACAGGGGAAATAGTCATAATTCCTCTGACTCTTTGTGTCTCCTGGAGTCAGTGGACTCTGAAGCAACTGCCAGAAGAACAAGACACCAGTTGATTCATGGGTCAAGAGCTAGAGAGTTTAGGTGGGACCAAATATAGGTACTTTGATCAAGTAACTGTATTTGTGCTATGAAAAATACTCACAGGTCAGGGGATGAGCATATTCACTAGAAAAGATACCAGTTTCTTCCAATGAAGAGAAAGATAAATGTAACCTTTTTTGTTGCTTAGGAGTATCTATAGACACCCAGCAACAATAGGTACCAAGAGAAGGGGCAAAGCAAATGCCCTTCTGCTGATAGTACAGGAAAGGCCAGACATAGACTCTGAGGAAGGAAGCCAATTTTAGTAACTTGAAAGAATGCTACCCATGGAAAATCACCGGTTTAGAGGTAGACCACTGAAAGCCAGGGGCTTAGGGAGAGTTGTAAAAAGCCAAATGGAGGAAAAAGCCTGAGCCAGGGCACATAGAGTTCTCCAGTGGCTGAGTCTCCAAGGAAACACAGGACATACCTCCCTTAGGGAAAGAGAGAGAGAGGAAAAGATTGTCCTTTGAACACCTGTCTCACTAGGAGTCACTGATGCCACATTACAACTCCGCCACCTGCCTTGTCGACATTAGGAGGAATGGTATTTAGCCAGTTGTTACTACATAGAAAGAAAAGCCTATGGTTGCATTTTCCAATTAAAAGAAAAACACACTGGATCTTAATTTTACAAATGCTCACACTCTAAAATCAAAAATGTAAATTAACAATTTTTATTAATTGTACAGAAAATTAAATATTCCTACAGACAAAATATGGCTCATGAGCAACATTTTGTGCTTCTAATATCAGTAATACCCTAACCAGTAAGGTATTCTATATTCACATCTTAGCTATGTTCTTTGTTAGGAATATTTGCTGTGGTGTAAGCCTTTTGTTTTGTCTTGTTTTGTTTTGTTTTCTGGTCTAAATCTTTTCTACTTTGTAATATAAAACAGTTCTTTGGTACTCCCAATAGTATGCTTTTTAGGTCATTATTCAGTCACTTGCCTAGTCAATAATAGTCACACAGTATTTTATGCCCAGGCATTTTATGATCTAGATGCTAGCAAAGGATTAATTCTCTACTTATATCTGTTTATCTATCAAGGACAGTATCATTTTTTGAGCACCTCATTTCTGTCTTTACTTTGCATCCTATTCTTTCTAGTTATGAAAACAATAAACAAAAATTTAAGATATATAGGTAAGTAAAAGAATATTTTATAAATCTTGCAGTTACAGTGGCTGTATGTCCATTGTAATCATTTTGGTTTGAAGAATTTCTTGCTCTGCCCGTCTTTCTCCCTCTTTCTTTCAAATTATAAATAAATAAATAAGCCCTCCACCTTTTTTTTTGGGCAAAGGGTAAAACTGAAATTTCTATTGCCTTTTTCTTCCCCTTTCCTCTTTTATATCCTCAGATGAAAGCCCTGGTACTCTGATTTTGAACCCAGCAGAAGAATTTGATTTGAGGCTTGTAAAAGAAATATAACTAGGAAACTTTTGCTAGTCTTTCAAATGTGAAAACCAGGCCCCAAAGTCCTTTTGTTTAGGAAACTTCTTATTTAAATAAGCACAGATAAGTCCTGAGGCTTAGCCAAGCTTGGAGAGGTTGAAACTAAGAAAGGGCAATTTGCTTTGCATAATAATGCAATGGGAATGTTCTCCTTTTCCCCGGAGGCATGAGGGGATGATGCTGGGAGAAAGAGAAGTCTTGGGATTCAAAGGAGCCAGAGAATGAAGGATGCTTTGGTGGGGACGGGTGGGTGCTGAACAATGTGATAGCAGACTGCGGTCTAACATAGGAGAGCCCCTGAGAAGTTCTTTGGAAAGTTTAATGAGCATGTGACTTCAAATGTACTGCTGTCTGACATTCAATTTTAAGTTGTTCCCTCCCCTCTGGTCTGCTGCAATTCCCTGTCTGTATCTACAGATCTTCTAGGAGAGGCATGTCCACCAGCATGGTGCATTATTGCTGCTCTGGAGAATTTTGAGAGGAGAGGACCAGAGTGAGTTGCAGCAGCACATCTGGGCAATAAGACAATTGGAGAAGTGCAGCGGCAGGATTTGGAAGCAACAGAGAGAGGTTTTCATCAACAGAGTGAATGATTACTGACTAAGAACACTTGAGCATTTCCCTCAGCTTGAATAAACGTTAGTCAAGTTTATTTCTTACTCTAGGTCCCTGACCTCCCTTTCTGTTGAGCATTTACTTGAAAAAACATTTAAGTATAAATTCTTCCCTGCCCCTTTTAGATGTAAATCATATCCCAACCTCTGCAAGCTCTACAGGAATGCCTTTCTCAGGATTTGGGATCTTTTCCTTTGAAATGTAACCAAATAAGACAGAGCCCCTACCTCCCAGTCTCTGTGGAAGGGTAGGAACCCAACTTTAATGAGCACCAATCAACAAACACAGATGGCCTAATCACGTTGCCTAACCACCCCCCAAAGTCATCGGGCACTTTTCCATTAGCTTACCTCAGTGCTTAAAAAAACCCTGCTTTTTGTTTCAGTGGAGTTGATTCCAACCTCTTTCTCCTGCTGCAATAGTCTTGAATAAAATCTTTCTTGCCATTTTCTACAAACATCCAGTGTAATTTCTTTCTGATATCCTCCTCACAGGAATTGTTGGAAGACTGAGATCTTGGACTTGGCACGACTGTATGTTATGGTAGACCTCGGTTGTCAGTGCCTGCCTGGCATCTATTTACTCTTTTTCTCCTACCACCACCAGGATTTCCCTTTCAGAAGCCACCCCTCCCTACTTTGTTTGGCTTTGTGGAAACTGCCATTAATGTGCATTGCCTCCCCTTCCCATTCCCTACCAAGTGATGAACCTGTGACCTGGGAGGAGCTGGACCTAGGAAACACTCAAGGGTATTTGCATCTTTAATTGAATAGCTCAGGACAGAAAATGGCTGAAGCAAATTTATCCCAATGTCAGCAGCTTGAAGAGGCTCATTACTCTTCACTTGCCAGAGTCCGAGAGCTCTTTCTGCTCCAGATGTGTAATGGACTATAGGTCCTGGGTTGTTTCTTCTGTGTGCTGAACTATTGGGATACTCCTCTAGCCTTCTCTCATCACTTCCTTTATTATTATTATTATTTTCACCTTAACCATTACCCACTTTTTCCTGCTTGCAATATAAGAATTATAACTGGTAAATGTAAGATCGGAACTCAGCTAATTTTTATGTGTATAATAAAAGACAGGGGAAGCATAGATGTGCATTCCATCCTATTCTTTCCTATTTTTTCCTATCCATTCTATTTTTCATTTCTCTCAACTAATTATCTACTTATTTGTTGGTCAGTACATACAGATTATAATATATTTTTTAAAGATTTTATTTATGTGAGAGAGAGAGAATGAGAGAGAGAGATTGAGCATGGAAGGGGAGAAGGTCAGAGGGAGAAACAGACTCCCCGCTGAGCAGGGAGCCTGATGCGGGACTCGATCCTGGGACTCCAGGATCATGACCAGAGTCAAAGGCAGTCAGTCGCTTAACCAACTGAGCCACCCAGGCGCCCCCAGATTTTAATATTGTTAATAGAGCCTTCTTGTGTTCTTTCTTTCTGTTAATCTTTCTCCTCTTTTACTCTTTTCTTTGTTTCTATTTTTCCTGACACAATTTCTGGCCACGCCTTTGGGCCACCAATGACTTGTAAATAGGATGTCTGCATTTAGTTTGAAGAATTTTGCTCCCCCCTACTCCAGGGAATGCGAAGCACATGGAGCCTGTGGAATGCAGCCTGAATGACCTACTAACCACTGTCCCTAAGGGTTATTTCCTTGCTGAGCACTCTTCAGTGGTTGTGAATGCTCAAGACAATTCTGATCTCTTTCAGATCCGTCACTGAGGTTATAATGGACATTCTCATTCCTTTCTTCTTTTCTATGATGTTTTCCATGTCATATACAAATTGCTAATTTGAATTCAAGGCTTCACTACTTCACAGTCTAAGATCAATTTACAGTTTTAAGAACCGAAACCTCTACATAAAGATAATAGGTGTGCAGAAAGAAGGGGATAGATGTGTTTCCAAATCTATCAACTCTGCATTAGAAAGAACACAGGATAATGCAAAAAGGATGCACATAACCTGAACTTAGTTGGGCCTCTGTTAGAATCCTTACTTGAACATTCAAAAACATTTCAACTGTGTTTCTATTGTTGCTACTGTTGTTTTAATACTGCTTAAATATTAAATTTAATATTTCCTCAGTTTCTACATCTATGACACAGAGATTACAATTCCTATATCAGGGTTGCTGTGAAATTTTGTACATAAAACTCTCCAGTGCCTAATACATAATGCACACTAAATAAATAAAGGTAATGAGAATGGTGTTGATTAATTACTGTTACATCTATCGTCATGATGAGAGCAATCCCTAATGATAGTGCATTACACTCGTGGGGGAAAATCCATTATCAGTAAATATCAGTGCACCATGTACGAGCATCAGTAACAAAAGTAAATGTTTTTGTAAAGGTGAGGGACAAAATTCATTTAATAATGCTACAACCATATTTGACAGCAAAAGAGGGATCACAGGGATCCTGTTGGGAAAAAACAAACTCTCAGGACATAGAAACCTTTTGTTTCTCTAAATGTGGAGATAGGTTTTGGTAAGTGCTTACAACTCTAATATAAATAGACAGAAAAGACTTAAAATCAGTAAACACAATCTAGATACAAATACTACAACCTCATCTTTTATGTCACTTAAATAATTAAAACACTTCTCATTGAATAATGAAGTTATTTAAGGAGAAACATCAGAAGAGCATCCAGCCGGCAGATCTAAATGCTTTTGCCTCAAGTGACATGTTCCCAGCAGTGGGTTATATTATGCCTTCATAAAACGTATTCTGTCATTTTTTTCAGTGCTGTTATTTTTGGTGGATAGTAAGAAAAAGTATCTATCTATGTTATATGAAAGCTCTGGATGAAAATAAGTGAGTGATTCCTAACGCAGGTGAAGCCCTCCAACAATTTAAGGCCAAATCTGTCCAAACTGCAGGGGTGAAAGTGACATTCATTGATAAGAACATACAAATGCAGGGATTTTAACACTGCAATGCCCAGAGTTTTGCTTCATCACATAAATTTTGACAAAAATTGCAACTATGTTAAGGGAATTATATAGAATAAAATCCTTCCTCTAGATTAGCATTTCTTTAAAAAAATGTTTTAATGGGTGTAAAAGGAGATTCCACCATGAACTAAGTTTGGAAAACATGAGGTTAACAAAATTAAGCAGATTGTACCTCATCTGGTCTCTACTACCCAATGGTAGAGCTACAGCTGACCACGATTTGTCTTTCTTTCTTTCTAATTAGTTGGAAATAAGGCTTGAGTTATACCATATTTCCCAGCCTTCTTTGTAGTTAGCTGTGGCCATATGACTAAGGTCTCCCCAGTGAAATGTGAGTCAATATAATGTATATTGGTTAATGGACTGGGCCATGAAACCTCTCCTGAGCAACAACTCCCTAAACTCTCACACTTCCTGCTGACTGTATGATAAAATTATACTAGAGCTCTCTGAGAAGTCATCATTTGAAAATGGTAAAATTGCTGTCATTTTGGGTCCTAGGATGAATCCATGGAGCAGAAAGCAGAACTCTCTCTGCTAAATTAAAAGAGACATCCTGAATTCTCTTCCCATACTGTTATCTGTCTCCCTTCCACTATAGACCCAATTTAAAAGAAAAAATCTAAATAATGTTATTCAACTGAAACTCTTCTTAAGTCACATTCTTGGCATTATGCAGGCACCACATCTCTGAGGTTTTGTTTTGTTTTGTTTTAACTTATGCACACTAGAGTTTGTTATTTGGCTGGACATCAGAGGTATAGAACTTCTGGAAAATGTGAACATCCAATCATCATTGTTTTTGCCACTTTTACATTCACTGAGAGATTATGTGAATACAGCTTTTCTTGCGTTGTATATAACTTAATTACTAGTCACAGGAATAAACTTCAAAGAAACTGATTGGAGAGAAACATTAAAATGGGGCCTCTATTTCAGAGTGGTGAAAGTACGTTGAATCATAACATATAGTACCTTTCGATGCTTTTATTGGCTTTCCCATGTTTAACTTCTTATACATATTGCCAAAGGGGTGGATATAAAGTTGGATTCTCAAGTAGCTACAACTTTTTGAAGAACAATGGATTTAACAAACAGTTATCTGAAAACCATTAAATACTGTAATCCTAACACCAATCACTGGTTCTTAGTCTAAAACTGTTAATTAGCGAGCATTGAATTTATTGATTCATAGATAGGCATCTCTTAGATAGGATTTGAACTGCCCAAAAAGAACATATGGTAATAACTCTTGAGTATTAGAGTTCTGAGAAAAAATAAAGTTACATTAAAAAAATCCATCATTTATCTCACTATGAATATCTATCAAGATCACTGGGTGTTCATTTCTTTCATTTGGAAATCCAGACTTAGGTCTCTGGATATACAGATTTTTTTTACTACTGTAGATTTTTGATGTGGATCACAAAAAAGCACACAAAATGAAATGCTTTCTTAAGAACAATAAGAGAGGACAAATTTCTTGCTATAAGAAAACTATATTTATACATGTTAATTTAGGTTTGCCAAATATTTTCATATCCAGTGGCAAATTCAAGAGGTATTACAGTGGCTAATATGTTGACAAAGAGTCTGAGGTTGAGTCCTGGCTCAGAAGTAGTGTTGACATTGATTAGTGATGGTAGTATGAGTCCTGGAACCATGACTGATGGCATTAAGGGATCTCCTTTTTCTATCAATATTTTGTAAACTAAGTTCCAGTTGAGGTAAGGGAGCTCTTCACTGAATGGCATCATTATTTTGATAACTAGATAGATAACTAGATTGTTATGTAGGATTTAAGTTCATTTTTCCCTGGCAGTGTGCCAAAATATTATATTTAAAATATATGAAAGATTTTGATTACCAACTCTTCACTTGTAGCAAGCTATTATTTTGGAATACCAAATGATGTGACTTTTGATTTCCCTTCTTTCCTTTATATGAACACTATTCCTACATGGACATAATCATCTTTTGCCTTATAGAAGAATGGGTTTGATTTAGGAGGAAATCAAAGACAAAGATGGGTCAATAACAAGGTTTTGGCTTCTAAAAGTAAGCCCTTTAAGTCTATATCAGACTGAATATTTTAATGTGCAATACTTAGATATTATTTAGGAGGACGGATAAGCGTACTCGCAGTCTTATTCTGAAAGAACAGGGCAAAAACTTAACTATAAACAGTAACTGACAAGAGACTAAATGGTTATGACAAAGGAAGACAGAGGGGGCATGAGATGGGAGGCCAGTGTAGCCACTTACCCTTGGAAAGACAATAGTAGAGTTAGCTTTGAGAGACTGCCCAGCTCCTGCCTCAAAGGGAACTTTGAGAGTCACAAACAGGAAGCTCAAAGAAACCTATCGAATGCCCAGAGTGAGTCCTTTACCATTCAAGGGACCACTGTCATTCTGCTTGTGCTCAGGGTCATACAAAGGGAAGTTGTCCTTCCCTTTGTGTACCCTGTTGGAGCATTCTTCCCTACAGTTGCCTGCCTTTTGCCACAGGATTTTCTTGAGCAGTAACCCTGTCAAATTTGTTATCTTTTCTGCTTATCTTATGATAGTACAATGTTCAAGAATCTTGCAAGACTCTTGTTGTCAGTCATGGTAGAGTATTTAAACCATGAACACTGGCAAATGCCACAAATACCCCTGCCTAGAAACTCCCAAGCATAGGTGGTAGAGCCATGGCCAAAGAGGAGGGCATAGAATAGAAAGAGTCTCTCAGTACTATATTTAGATAGGCTAGAACTAAACAGAGTAATTGAAGATATCCCTCACCCTATTTATTTTCCTCAATAATGATTATTTATTGAAGGTTTATGATATATTATACCCCAAGATTATGACTATACATTAGCACAGTTTTTAAGTTACCTATAGATGCTTTTCACCACTAAATACCTTGGGGGGGAAAAGACTTTGAAAACTGTAGTTTCAAATAAAATGAAAATACATTAAGAACATAATCTATTCCAAAAGATCATGAAATCTGATTAAATATATAAAAACTGAACCCATGTAGATTGGACACATAAAAAATCTGATTCCCATACTGCATAACTGCCCTCACCAAGAAATCAGGATTTCCTTTTCCCTCTGTCTTTTGGAACTATTCAAGCAAAAGACTATTAACAGCCTGATGATCCTGCAAAACATGTTTACCTCAGGAAAATTGCTGGGCAGTATGGAAACCACAGGAGTGGGTTAAGCTGCCCACTCAAACGCTCTATGTTGTCTTCAATTTAAGGTTTGATGAATCAGAGCTGAAAAATGTGACACCCCCAACACACACCTGTTTCTGTGAGGAAATCAAGTATCAAAAAGTCTGGGAACAACATTTCCCTGTTTTCTTATTAATGACAAGACACTATTGTGAATTTTGGAAGTTGTGGTCCCTATGACCTCCCAAAGGTCGTTTGTAACTACATCTCATATGAGCTCGGAGCGCTTGCCATCCACAGAATAAAGTTGATCGGCTGACAGTAATGAGACAAATATGTATTAGCTTCATGCCTCGGAAACTGTAATGCCCCTAGTGAATCCTTGACATTTACTGTGTGCAATTTCCCCTGGTGTAAAATGCAGTTTAAAAAACAACTGGAACGCATGACTATGCCAGCCAGAAACTGACTCGTTTAAATGACGTTATAACCTGTTCTTGAGTATTGATTAGAGCCTGTGAATAAAATAGCTGCAGATATTTGGAAGGGATTTTTAATACCAAATCATTCTTTTACAACAGTTTCTTTTTATTTAAATCAGGACCTCACCAGTATATTAAAAAAAATCTAGCTTTTAGAAATGTGAATTTTTCACAAAGCAAGGCTTAATAACATAAATCTGATACCATCACTTCCCAAAGCACTTAGAATAAAATCTAAAATCTAAACTCTTATAGCTCTACAATCTCTCTATGAAATTATCTATGATCTAGCCATGATCTAACTCATCCAAGTTATTTTCTCACCTCTATCCTTTACTATAAATCCAAATAGTCTTCTCCTTCTCTGGCTCTAACATGCTAAGTCCAGCCAGCCACTAGTACTTGACATTTGTAGGTACTTTTTTTGCAAGGTTTCTTTCCACCATTAATCTTGCATGGTTGGGCATGCAACTTTTCTTTTCTTCCTTCCAGGCATTGCTCTGACTTATCCTCAGAAAGACTTTTCTGGTTCATTCAACTAATTTGTCCATCATCACTCACTCTTTATCACATTGCCATGATTTATATTCTTTATATAATATTATGGTTTTTTGCTTACTTTTATTCCAAAAGAATGTGAACTCCAAAGAGTAGTAGCCCTTGTCTGCCCTGGTTTGGATTATAAAAAGTTGCTCTGATACTGATATATTTAGAGAAAATTCTGCTTTCCACTGAGCATGTCCACTTGGAAATGTATTGAAAAGTATTTTCACTATCTTGGCAAGGATCATAGAATCTATGAATAAGGGAATCAGAAAAACTACCTAATCCAACCACTTTGTTTTAAAGGTGAAAATGCTGAATCAAAATGGCAGACTTAAATGCTCATTTCTGGCTCCTATTTCAAACTTCTCTCTGACATATGAGTCTATTATGAAGATTTAGCATGAAAGAGGCTTTAATAAAAATCTCAGTTTTATCTAAAATTATCAAAATGTTTGAATATTAGCTATAACTTTTTTTTTGAAATTCTGACAAGAGCCTGATTTTTTTTTCACAGGAAAAAGAAACTATGCTTGCTTATAAAAAATTTTCCACAACTTTATTTGCCCCATGTAAGATTCTTCAAATCATTTCCATTTTCGTTTTCAAGGGTCTGCTTAACAAACTTATTCATTCATGCATTCTTTGACTCAAATCTTAATGTTTATAAAGTACTGCGGTAGGTAAAGCAGAGAATAGGAACTCATGGACACAAAATATCTTTCAGTAAACTGAGGTGGCAAGAATGGCATCTGGTTAATAGTTAAAAAACCAACAAAGGTGGCAGAGATGTCACAAAACCCATCATCTTCATGAAATGTGAAGATTCATTTTCTGAAGGGCTACTTGTCAGGAATTTTGGTTGATTTCCAATTCTCATATTTCCCTGGAAACTAAGGATTATAACTTCTATTTTATAGATGAAGAAACTAAGGATTAATAAGGTGAAGAAAATTGTCTAAAATCACACAGCTCATTACTACAAAAATGAGAATTTGACACTAGAAACTGCGATCTTTATCCAGCATCAATGGTATTCCATCTGTGTGCACAGAGACCACTGTAACATTGAGGGGTGAATATGATTAGTATGCGCAGTTCCACATACCCAGCCACTTTGATCCAGTGGCCCTCAATGCCTTTCTGGTTTACAAGGTATAATGAGTGCAGGCTATCTTCTGTGTCTGACACTGTTTAGGGAGGAATTATATAAACTAAATGTTCCTATAGCTCTAACTGGCATATGCCTTTTATGACTCAAAACAAGAAATTAAGTGATTAAAAACAGTTTTTTTCCTTTTTTAAAAAAGATTTTATTTATTTATTTGAGAGAGAGAGAGAGCAAGAGAGCAAAAAGCAGGGGGAACTACAGAAGAAGAGGGAGAAGCAAGCTCCCAGCTGAACAAAGAGCCTGCTCATGACCCTGGGATCATGACGTGGGATCATGACCTGAGCTGAAGGCAGTCACTTGACTGAGCCACTAGGCACCCCCAAAAATAGGTTTTATAGACTAAATGCAAGTATCATGTATGTAAAATAGTAAAAATTATGAAATGCAGAGGGGTAGGGATAATTAAGGTTTTGGCCATATAAAATTTTTGTGCAGAAATCACTAGAAGTTCCACCATGGGTTAGAAGGAAAAAGAGAGGTGAATGCAGATACAAGTAATCCTGAAGGATTTTACTAGGACCAAGGCTGATAAGCAGCTGTATATGTTGGTGTGGTATACTGGTGGAGTTCTAGTCTGACAGGTCAGATTCTCCAACCTGGACAGCTGGTACTCATGCCTACCAGTTGCTATTTTAAAAACCATCTCTGATTCACCTTAGAGGGGGAATGGAAAGGGAATGAGGCACGTTTTAAGCAGAAATGTTCCAGGTTTTATGTTATATACTCTCCATTTTGAATCTCACACTATCCACCTGCAAGGTAGTTGCCATTATTTACATTTTATAGATTTAGAGAAACAGCTCAGAATTAAAGCTCTTTACCTAAAATTAAGCAACACATATTTTTATAGGTAACTTCATTTTGCTATGTTGCTATCCAGCATCCATTATTCTGTCTCCTTGTAAAAGTACCTTATATCTCTTTGGTGAACTACCAGTTTCCAAATGGTAGCCCATATCCTACCCTAGATTTGAGGAGCATGCAAAAGAATGTTATGTTTCTCTGTCCATAGTGATGCCTTTATAAAATATCATGACCCCAGCCAAGACAATTTCAAATATAAGTAGGATTTTTGCTTGAGTGACTGGGAAAGGAACAATCTCTTCTCTTCTTGAATCAGAGCTTATGGGGACATAAGTCTGAGAGTACTAGAAGCCATCATAGAGGAAGGCCCATCTGTAAGTATACTGGACAACAGAACAGTTACACAGAGCAAGAACAAGTCTTTTAGATGCTAGTAAGTCCATATATACCTGAAGTTATAAACTTTCTCCTGAATTTTTCAATTCCATTGGCCAATTCACTCACTTTTTTACTTAAGCCAGATTGATTGATATTTACTACTACTTATGACCAGAAGAGTCCTGACTAACAGTGTTTGGAAATGTGTGAAGGCATTTTGGTTGTTACTACAATATAAGAGTTCTACTAGCACTTAATGAATAAGGACCATTTTTAACATTTTGTTGAGATGCAGGAATATTCTGCAAAATGAATATTCTACCCTAAATGCCAATATTACTTCCTAGAGAAAAACTGGGTCAGGTTAAAGGAAATGTGTATCACTTGGAAGAAATCTTGCAAGCTATATTATGCATATAAGAGGAAACATGTATAAAGTTTAGGAGATAATGGGGAAACTAGTAAGTTTGCAGGGGGCTTTATTTATAGCATTAATGGGATATAACTCTAAAAGCTTTGCTGTCGACAGTATATACAAGCCATGCATTTGTAGTCTATTTCAAGGTAATGTGGAGCCACAGAAAGTTTTTGAGCAATAGAGTAATGTGAAAAAAATTAGTTATATAACCATCTCATACCTATTAGGATGGCTACTATGAAAAAAACCAGAAAGCAACAAGTATTGGTGAGCATGTAAAGAAAGTACGATCTTTGTGCACTGTTGGAGGCAATATAAAATGGTACAGCCCCTGTGGAAAAAAGTATGGAAGTCCCTAAAAAAATTAAAAATAGAATTTCCATGTGATCCAGCATTTCCATTTTTAAATTTTATTTTATTATTTTTTATTTAAATTCAATTAGCCAACATATAGTACATCATTAGTTTCAGATGTAGTGTTCAATGATTTATCAGTTTCATATAACACCCAGTGCTCATCACATCACATGCCCTCCTTAATGCCGTCACCCAACTACCCCATCCTCCCACCCCCTCCTCCTCAGAAACCGTCAGTTTGTTTCCTAGAATTAAGAGTCTCTTACGGTTTTTCTCCCTCTCTGATGATTTCCCATTCCATTTTCCTTCTCTTCCCTTATGATCCTCTGCATTGTTTCTTATATACCATATGTAAATAAAACCATATTAAAAAACATATGATAATTGTCTTTCTCTGATTGACTTATTTCACTCAGCATAATACTCTCCAGTTCCATCCGCATTGATGTAAATGGTAAATATTCATCTTTTCTGATGGTTAAGTAATATTCCATCATATATATATATATATACACACCACATTTTCCTTATCCATTCAACTGTTGGTGGACATCTCGGCTCTTTCCACAGTTTGACTATTGTGGATTTTGCTGCTATTAACATTGGGATGCAGGTGCCCTTCAGATACTACATTTGTATCTTTGGGGTAAATACCCAGTAGTGCAATAGCTGGGTTGTAAGGTAGCTCTATTTTTAACTTCTTGAGGAATCTCCATACCATACTGTTTTCCAGAGCGGCTGTATCAGCTTGCTTTCCCCACCAACAGTATAAGAGGGTTCCCCTTTCTCTGCAACCTCACCAGCATTTGTTGTTTCTTTTCTTGTTAATTTTAGCCATCCTGACTGGTGTGAAGTGGTGTATCTTTGTGGTTTTGACTTGTATTTCCTGATGTCAAGTGATATGGAACATTTTTTCATGTGTCTGATTGTCATTTGTATGTCTTCTTTGGAGAAATGTCTGTTCATGTCTTCTGCCCATTTCTTGAGTGGATTATTTGTTTTTTGGGTTTTGAGTTTGATAAGATCTCTAGAGATCTTGGATATTAGCTCTTTATCTGATACATCATTTGCAAATATCTTCTTCTATTCCATAGGTTGCTTTTTAGTTTTCTTGACTGTTTCCTTTGCTCTACAGAAGACTTTATCTTGCTGAAGTACCAATAGTTTATTGTTGCTTTTGTTTCCCTTGGAGAATGTCTAGCAAGAAGTTGCTATGGCTGAGGTAGAATAGAATTTCCATGGGATCCAGCAGCTCCATTTTTTTTTTTTAAAGTAGGCTCCTTGCCCTGTGTGGAGCCCAATGCAGGGCTTGAACTCACAACCCTGAGATAAAGACCAAGCTGAGATCAAGAGTCGGATGCTTAACTGATTGAGCCACCCAGGTGTCCCCCAGTGATTTCATTTCTGAATATATATCCAAAAGAATTGAAAGCAACATCTTGAAGAGATATTATACCCAGGTTCGAGCAGCATTATTCACAATAGGTAAAATGTGGAAATAACCCAAGTTTCCAACAGTGGATGAATGGATAAGCGAAATGTGGTATACACACAAATAGAACATTATTCAGCCTTAAAAAGGAAGGAAATTTTGTAATATACTACAACATGGATGAATCTTGAGGACATTATACCAAATGAAAGGAGTGAGTCACAAAAAGGCAAACACTGTATAATTACACTTAATCATAGAGACAAATCATAGAGACAAAAAGTAGAACAGTAGTTGCCAGAAGCTGGGGTATGGGAGGATATGGAGTCATTACATAATAAAAATTTAGGTATGGGTTTTCAGTTTCATAAGATGAAAAAAGTAATGGGAATGGATGGTGGTGATGAATATACAACAATGTAAATGTATTTAATACCATAGAACTGAGCACTAAAAAATGGTGAAGATGATAAATTTTGTTATGTGTATTTTAAGATAATTGAAAAAAGGAAAAAAAAAACAGTGCAATAGGACAACTAATTTGGAAGAAGTACAGTGGCTAAATTACAGAGCAGAGAGGAAGCAGAAAGACTAACTGGGTAACCTAAAATACTCATGCTTTTTCACAGAAAAAGTGGTGTACTTATGTTCTCATTCTTTGTTGTCTTTGTGGTTGTTGTCTTCCCAGCATATTAAGATTAGATATATCTTAAAAGAGCAATAAGAAATCAGTCCTTTGGCAAGGAGTATGTTTGTGTGTGTGTCTGTGTATGCTTGTGTATGTCTCTTACAGCTAAAGTCCAAATAGAGACTATGATCAAACACAGAGAAAGAAGTAGTACCATCTTGATATGAAGTGTGTTGCTAGTTCTTTTGTGAATGATAGCCATTTTCTTAGTCTAGATAAGACCATTTTTATTTGATTAGAACTACAAAGCTGTGAAATGACAGTTCTTCACCAGGAACAGAATCAGCTGGCACCTTGACCTGGGGCTGTAGCCTCCAAAGCTGAGAGAAAATAAGTTTCTATTTTTTAAACCATGAAGTCTAAGGTATTTTTAATGGCAGTTTGATCAAACCAATTGAATCACTCTACACAAAAAATAGAGGCAAATTAAAGAAAGTAAGTAATGAAAGACCAAAGAAATAGAGTAATCTCTGTAGTCAATTCATAAAATAAAATGCATAAAATGTGATCAAGCAAATATGGAACAAAGAATAAAATGTTATGACCAATATTGAACACCAGGTATGAAAAGAATTCTTACTAGGGACAGATTAATTTCCTATGGACTTTCTGACTCTAATAAGAATATATGACAGTTATCATATACTATCTCATAACAAGGTTTTCTATTTATATTATTATTTTTCCTCCTACCACTTTTCAATCTTTTAGAGACAATAATTCTATTTGTGTCTGTATTTATATCCACATACACATCTATGCCTAATAAAGGCTTGATGATTGTCCCTAGTTTTCATTTAATAAATATATATTGATTGATTCATGGATTTAAAAGCTAGAATATCACCTCATATTTTATTACGCATTCTCTTGCCCATAGACCTACTAGACTACAAATTCCTTGAAAGAAGGGACTGTTTTATTTTTTACATGTAGTTTATATTTAATAAATAGCTACTGAGGGCGCCTGGGTGGCTCAGTGGGTTAAAGCCGCTGCCTTCGGCTCAGGTCATGATCCCAGGGTCCTGGGATCAAGGCCCACATCGGGCTCTCTGCTCGGCGGGGAGCCTGCTTCCTCCTCTCTCCTCTCTGCCTGCCTCTCTGCCTACTTGTAATCTCTCTCTCTCTGTGTCAAATGAATAAAAAAAAAAAAAATCTAAAAAAAAAAAATAAAAAAAAATAAATAGCTACTGAATGTAAATAAGTGCCATAATGAATCAAACTGAGAACAGGAAGGTGTGAGTTGAGTGTAAGAGATTACTTTCTTAAATGGAAAATTACTGTAACAATGTCTCTCCACGTGGAAGCCCCTGGCATCAAGGACAAGAAAACAGAGAGAATGCTAAAAATTAACGAACACTCAGAGAAGACTGAAAGATAAGATTCTATGTTGAGAAGGCTTTGGAACAGAAAACATACACTGAGGACAAGATAAATTAGCATTGAACTCCAAAGAAAAGAACACACACACAAACACACACACAGCTCATTGCCCTTATTTTGAAGCCTTTATAAAATATAACTATTTCTGTCACCTCTATTTAAAAGAATCCTAAATGCTAGAGGGAAGGCTGTTATACAGCATAGGAGTCTGTAAGGGTTTTGACGAATACTCTTTCCTTCTCAATTGTCCAACATACCAAATGCATGACCTTAGCCCATTATGAAGCACCTGTTCTTTGAATATGTTTTGATCAGTGTGAACCAAACACAGATAAACATAGCTAATAGCTTTCTGGACTGTATTACCAGCTAGTTAAAGACAATAGTAACCACAAAACTGCAAGACATCTCAGACCCCACATCACCCGATGCTTTAGAAAATGTTCAAGGGCATATGTACTTGGCATTGAATCTAGGTTTGAATGGAAGTAACTTTTCTCTCCTGAGTGGCAGCTTTGAAGAATAATTAGGAAGCACTAGAATAAAAATGGCATTTTGTAAAATCCTAGATTTGGTCATGAAACATAACATCAGTGTAAGTGGGAAACAATTTATTTGAAAAGAAGAAAAAAAGAACTGTAATGAGTGATGGGAGTGAATAGAGGGGAAAAGGAGGAAAAGAAAGAAAACAGCAAAAATCAGGATTCTATTAGAGTATGCCAAAGGTCAAATTATGTTTAATAACCTTTCTAATTTTATGAGGTATAAATATGATGATAGTCATGTCATGACATCATTTAGCCCTAGAATTGAAGGAGTGCTTGGTCATTTAGATAATGGAGCTGAGGATGGTAATAGGATGAAACGTATAGTGCAGGGTGACAGGTTAGTTCTTTTAGGATCATAGGCTCCTTCCTAGTGCTGCATAAAAGGGATTATTATATTGGCTTTCAGAAGTATCTTGACATTTCCATTAAAATCATCATTTTGACAGGTTTATGCATTCAGCCCCTTTCATTTGCATGGGATTGAAACTTGACATTAGAAATCCTCAGACCAAATGCATTTTAAGCATCATGCATACTTGCATATTTATGTGTGCACACAGTAAATGCAACATGTAAGCCTAAAGAACACATAACAATTTTTAATAGTCCTTGTACTTTACAGTTTTTTCTTAATTGCTGGTTACTTTGGTGTTAGGTATTCTACCAAAAAGCTGAAAAATATTTGAAGAGTTAGGATGAATGTGTTTCATTAAAGCTATATTTTTGGTAGTAGCCAGTATACTTAGTATTTAGCAAGTTAAATATTCTGGGCTGTTAGTGCAATTCTTAACTTGGTGAAACAATTCATATACAGATCTTCCTTGACTACAGTGGGTTATGTCCTGATAAACCCATTGAAGTTGAAAATATCATTTAAATAAAAAATGCATTTTAGGTACCTAACCTACTGAGCAAACATTATTGCTTAATCTAGTCTACCTTAAATGTGCTCAGGAAACTTACATTAGCCTATACAGTTGGACAAAATCCTCTAGCACAAAGCCTATTTTTTAATAAAGTGCTGAATATCTCAAAAAATGTATTTAATACTGTACAGAAGTACTGAAGGTGAAAAACAGAACAGTTGTATAGATGCAGAATGGTTATAGGTATATTGGTTGTTCACACTCATGATCGCATGGCTGGCAGGGAGCTGTGGCTGGCTGCTGCTGACTAGCCTCACTAGAGATTATCAAAGCATACCACTAGTCAGGGAAAAGATCAAAATTCAAAACCTGAAGTATGGTTTCTACTAAAAGCATCTTGCTTTCACAAAATTTATAAGTCAAAAAATCCTAAGTCAAAACATCTTCAGATGAGGAATGTCTGTAATTTAAAAGTTATTAAATTTTTTTTCTTATCTTTTGGCTTTCATTTTTCAGGGGCTATACCCTTCCTTTAAAACCATAAAATTTCATTTCTTTGTACTCCCATACATAGGCTCATTATCACTTATCAGGTCAAATTGGGGTTTCTTTAATGTTGTCTATGCCCTAGATACTCAAAGGGTGATTGGGGGACCAAGAACATTGGCATCACCCGTGAGCCTATTAAAAGTATTATCTTGGGCCCCACAACAGACTTGCCTATTTGCCTCTTAACATGATACCTAGGTATTATTCCTATGCATAGTAAAGTTTGAAAAGTTATGGTCTAAGAACTACTCAGAACAAAATAACAAACAACAAACTCTGTAAAATACCCTGGATTTTGCCATTTTAAAATTTTCAATATATTTATGGGGTGTCTGGGTGGTCGGCGGAGTGTCTGACTCCTCATTTTGGCTCAGGCCATTATCTCATGGTGGTAAGATCAAGACCTGCACTGGGCTCCCGGCTCTGCAGGGGAACCTGCTGATATTTTTTCTGTCTGTTCCCCCAACCCCACTACCCCTAGTCTCTCTCTCTCTCTCAAATAAATAAATAAATATCTTAAAAATTATCAATATATTTAGAAATAATCAATTACCAAAACTTTCAGTCTTTTAATTGAAGCCTGATGGCTATATGCAGACCCCACACATCTTGGTTGTTTGTATGCCATTTCTACTACTGTTAAAACCCTCTGTAGCAGGACTGTATTGCAGTGGTAGACAAACTGGCCTGTGGGCCAGATCAGCTCATAGACTATTTTTATATAGTCTGTGAACTAAGAAAGGTTAGCATTTTCAGTAATTGGACAAAAAAAAAAATAATATTCCAAGACACATAAAAAGTATACAAATTCAAATTTGAGAGTGTATAAACAAACTTTAGACATCTTACTTATTACCTATGGCTACAACAACAGACTTGAGTATTTACAACAGAGAGCACAGGTTCCACAAAGACAAAATTATTTATTACTTGGCCCTTTGGGGGACAAAATTGTAGACCCTTGCTCTACGAGTATAGATTTAGCGTACGTGTGACATGTGATAATACTGATAAGCATGAAGCCACTTTGTTAAATAAAATTATTTAATGTCCTTTAGAATTTTGGATACCCACGATAGGGGAATAGAGAAATACATAAATCAGAAATTATTTTTATTTTGATTTGAGATCAGCAAATGAAAAGTTTCATATCATAAATTAACATCTATATCATCATATTGTTAAATTCTTAGATTACTGTACAACGACTTTAGAATAAAGTTTAAATCTATGGGCTCAGCTTAGGAGGAAAGTATACTATGAAGGCTTCTGGAAACAAAATTGACTTCATGTTTACCTGTGTTTCTCAAATTAGAATTGCTTGGACATTCCTCAGAACCTCTGAAGTTTCTGTTATGGAGTGGGATCTTTGATATTTCTTTTTTTTTTCTTTCCCCAGAATGGATAATCCCAAATTGCCCACTTTGATAGATGTCTTACTAGTGGTAACACATCCCTTCTCCATGTGGTCACAGAACTAAAATAGACGGAAATTGTTGGTGAGTAACAAATATGTATCACAAAGTCCTCGAGTTTTACTCCAAAGAAAAGAAGAAACAGCAGTTCAGACTATTGTATTTAAAATACTTAGAAGTTTAGAAGATAGCCATCGACAGGAAATTAGGAAGACAGAACTACTACTACACCCTATGACTTAAGAAAGGGATAAAGGATCTGAAAAACCTATGAAAGCATTGCTATAATGTGGAAGAACACAATGAGTCATTGAGAGAAAAGATACTTATCTTAGTATTCTGTTTAAAATAATAATAAAAAATGTAATGTTTGACACATTTCAGAAGGATTTCCATCCAAAGGCTTAGCTTTGCTGCTAAAGATGTATGTTTTAGTTATCTGGAATATTTGAATATGTGAACATCTTACACACTATGCTGGATACATGAGATATCACTATTCTAAAACAATGACTAGAAATAGCATGCCTGTATTCATTTTAACCAATAGGGTCAGCAGTTAAGTGAGAGAGGTTATCTCATAAGACAAAGTAAAAGTATCTGGTGAGGCATGTAAACAATTGGTTTATCAATATACTTTTCTTCCTTTGCAACCAATTTCTAAATTAATTAATTTTTTACTGTGAATCTTTATAAGAATTCTAATCCACAGTAGAGAAAACAAAAAAGCCATTAAAAAAGGCTAACCATATTTTTAAAATGAGAAACTTACCCAGAAAGCTTTCCAGTCACCTATGAGGTCTTTAGATAGTTCTTCAGTAATATGCAGTATATATCTCACATTTACTCAAACAAATTGGTTTGAAAATGTGTAAAAGTGAATATTCCATTGCTTGCCTCTAAGAATAAAACATGTGGCATTGCATTCTAGCAATGAGCACCATTTTAACATTCAGCTAGTGCTTCCTTCATGGGCTGTAACTTGGCTCATTCATCAGCCTGAAATGGGCTAATTTAAAATAGTCTGAGAAAGAAAAGGGGAAAAAAAGCTAATTGTCTGCAAAGAGGTGTTAAGAATGAAATAAAAATATAGAAAATTAGCAGTTGAAGAGGTGTCTTTTTTCAGCTGTTGCAGCCTACTGTCTGAGGATGCGTACCAGTAATTTGTGAAGATGTGTGGGTATTGAATTGCTCTGTGCACAAAGCCAGTCTGGTGAGTGATAACTCCAATACCAGCTTTGACTTGAGTGGATTAGGTGCTAAGTGGGTTTAACAAAATTACCCAGAGCATTACATCATATTCTTCCCATTGCTTGCGACAGAAACTATTATTTCTGTGGGACTCTGCTGAAATGAAGTGGTCAAAAATATGAAAGAGGTAAAAGGGTAAGGGGATAAGAAGGATGGTGAAAAAAGGGGATCCTCATGATTAGCCCTTATACTCTGAAAACGGGGAGAGTTTTGCTGAAATTAGAAGTGCACAGCTTAAAATTATATTTCTAGTTTGGTAAAGATTTAGCAAAATTATCCTTAAAACTTGCCCCTTGCATATTTGATTTTGGAGTTCTACAAACATTTGAGATAAATAAAAATCAATAAAAGTGATTCCTGTATGGTGACTATAGTAAACACTACTGTTTTATATATTTGAAAGTTGCTAAGAGATTAGATCTTAAAGATTCTCAAATGGATTCTAAAGTAGAAAAAGGTATGCTTTGAAAAGTTTTCTTTGCCAATTATTACATACAATTTCAGCAGCAGTGAGCAAGTTACAGTTTTCATCAATTAAATTGAAGTCTATCCCTATAACCCATGATATCCAGATGATATGTTTTGTTAATGGTCACCTTAGAAATAGTCAAATATAAAATAGTCGTTTTGAGTTTTCACTTCGTTAATCAACTGTTTAACTCCGCCAGCCATTTTTGTGACTCTTTTTTGATTTTTCTAACCTGTAAACTCTTTATCTTTTTGTAAACTCTTTAAAATCTAAATAAAAGACTAGGTAAGTCAAAATTAGCAGTGATTTTCCCCAAGCTAATATTATTTGTAAGTCCATGTATAGTTTTACACTTTCTTGAGTCTGAAATACATTTAACTATTTTTTGTTGTTGTTGTTCAGTACACTTAGCTGGTGCTAGTCTATCTACAAAACAGACTATTTTGGGAGCCTCGGTGGCTCAGTAGGTTAAAGCCTCTGCCTTCGGCTCAGGTTATGATCTCAGGGTCCTGGGATCGAGTCCCACATTGGGCTCCCTGCTCAGCGGGGAGCTTGCTTCCCCCTCTCTCTCTGCCTGCCTCTCTGCCTACTTGTAATCTCTCTCTCTCTCTGTTAAATAAATAAATAAAATCTTTTTAAAAAGTAGACTATTTTGTGTCTCAGGACAACTAAAATAATGGTATTTTAAATAATGGATTCGTATCTGAAGAAGTCATATAATCCTATTTCATCAACTAACAGGTTTTCTTTTCCTCTGCAATTCCTGAAAAAGTATGACTATGGAAGGGATATGCCTTTATCTAATGCTAAATAACTCAGCTAGAGGTGTAAGATTGGTCTAATGAACATCTGAAGACACAAGCATTATACTTGTTTTACATTTTTCTCAGATATGATTCCTTATATTTCTAGTGCTGGATAAATTCAAATAATTAAGGGTATACTTTTTTATGTTGAATAAACAGTGATCAAAAAATAAATCTTCACTGAGTCACTGAGATAATGATTGTGACTTTGATCACATTTGAACACATTGAGCCTAAAAGATTTTAAAAAATTACTTAAATAACTAAAATTCCTCCCTTTGAAATAAAAAGAAAAAAAAGAACTAGTAAATTCCGTATAATAAAAATTTGCTAGTATCTATGTGAGATTGGAGAAAGGTTCAAACAGTTTCAAGCATTTTCCCTCAGAATTCAGGAGTTGGGGGGATGGCAAAAGCAGGAACTCAAGCTTTTAGAGAATAATTAAATATTTACAGGGAATTCAGATTATTAACTTAGTTGTGTTATTTTTAAGTCAGACCTTCAGGTTCAATTAAGGAAAACTTGCATTCTTATTTTCAATCTAAAAAATAAAGCCTCGTCTTCTGTAATTACTGTCTTTTTTTTATAGACTATATGTGTATGCATGAGTGCACGTTAGCGTATAGGTAACATTGAGAGAAAATGTCATAACTAATGGAAGAAGAAATGATTATTAGTGGGAATTCTGCAATACTGTGTCAGGAACATGCCCCAAAATAGCTTCAGGTTGATGGGGAATACTTAAGCTGCCAGTGGTTTAACTGTTACTGACAGAAATCCCCTAGGGCAAGGCAAGTGATGAGCAGTGTAAGGAGCAGGCAGAACACAGTTCTGGACAAATGCACAAGCCCTCGTCAAATGTGGAAACTGCCCAGATGCATCCATGTATGTCTCCAAGACGGCACCCTGAGCCCCACCAAACTTAATCATCTTGTAGCACAGACATCAACATCTCTGATATGTTTACTGACAGAAGAAGGATCTTTGATAAATCTTGACAGTAGGAACATCATCGAACAGAACTCTTTGGGTTTGGTTGCCTTATTCTTTAACATATTTACTTAAGTCACTTCTCTTACTTTGATTCCCAAAAGATTTTATTGTTTGTGAAATGAAAATGATTTAACACTATCCCTAAGGTGGTGAAAAACACAAAATAAATTTTAGCAGTTATTATTATGGAGTTTTTCTGACAATTCCTGGTAAACCATAAATGGAAAAACAGTAGAGTTCAAAATTTAATGACATTTAAGAGCTCTTCTATTTCCCTGGGTTGATAACGATGGTTGTGAATCCTTTGGTTCTCTGCTCCTCCATGATAACTTTCCAATCATAAAGAGAATTTATCCAATAAATTGTTGAAAAGTATGCTTATATCCTTTTAGACTTATTCTATGAAAAACATTTTAGGGATGTCAAAATGGTTGGAAACAGTCACATAGTCATTTCAATGAGTAGGGAGCTACTAAAATTTGCCTGGAAGCATATGAATGGGGTAAAGGAATAAGCACCAGTTAGGAAATCCCAATACTGAAAGCAAATAGAGAGATATCTATCATTAGGACAGTTTCAGATGACAGTACAATAGGGTAGTAGTTAAGAAAGAAGACAAATTCCCTTTTCTAGTCAGAGAAATGTTCCAAAGTGTTTTTTAGGTGATGAAAAAACATGGCAAAGCAATTGGCAAAAAAAAAAAAAAAATTAGGATCTTTAACTTTCCAACAGTATTTTCCAAGTGAAAGAAAAAGTTTCAGTGACTTTTTTTCTGGGCAAAAATTCTTTCTACTTTTTTCCTCCCAAGAAGAGCACAAGATAGGGCAAATGGAAGAGAAGATAGAATTGTCTATATATTAAGAGAACTGGAGTCAAAACTGGGCTCACATTCTGGTCCCACTGCTTGTTAATTCTTCACTGTTGGCAAACTATTTCCTCTCTTGAAGTCTCAGGTTTTTTGTGGATTGCATATTGGAATTCAGTAGCATGTGCTTTGTATATGACTAAAGTTATTGTGAGGAATAAATGATAATATGCATCTTGAGCAAGTTTGTCCTAAGTGGCACATGGAACACTAATCAATGCTAGTTCTATCACTGTGTTGGATAGAACAGCATTTTCACTACAGTTTCAGAACTTAGGAAAGTCCTCACTAAGAGCTGTGGTGAAATAAGCTTAGGAAACAATAAGTTAAAGACATAGGAACAATACATTTACTGTAAATCTCTAGATATTTCAGTTTTAAAGAGGGTATCATAAACATTGAGAAGAAAAAATTATTTGAAATCCCTTTTTAATATAGTGGGACTTGTATGCCATAGAATAAACTTTGAAAATGTCACATTTTTTTATCTGGAGCCATTCAACTGGATGCCCCAAGTTGAATTTCTCACCCTTTTAGCAAATATTTTATAGTGCTGTTACCTCCAAAACTATAACCTTGATCTTATTTTCCATTAATTCAAAAACCTTTAGCTGCTCTCCATGATTGCAGAAGAAATTCTAATCTCATTAGCATGGCATTCAATGACTTTGATAGTAATGTCATTAACCTTTCTTCCCAACTCTTTTCTAAAGATATCAATGTCCCTTAGAAGCACTAGGTGTCCATGGTTTCTCACACTATTTCCTAAACTAATAATGAAACCAAACTATTTCTTCACCTGCCAAAACCTACTCACCTCTTAAGAAAGAGTTCATGTGTCCACACCTTTGGGAAGATTTCCAGTACCATATTCTTCTAAGATCAAACCTCTGAACTGCTGTAACATTTTTTTTTTCATAGGTTAAGTACAGCAGTTTATTTAAGAGAATTGCTATTATATGCTATGTCTGAATCTATTTTTCTAACTTCATATAAATTCACAGAGGGAGTGGAATATATCTCATTCATTGTTTTATCTTTCAAATCCAACAAGATGTCTAGCGCCTAATAGGTGCTCAGAAAGATAACTTTGAGAAACTGGAAACGTTGGGGGGGAAAAAATCAAAGCATGGACCCTGCTACTGTGGGTTACAAGAAATATTTCCATATATGGAAGGGAGAAATCTACTTTTACTGCTCTACTAAAACACAGGTTTGCCTCAAGGCAGGTGCCTACAGGTGTGCTTGCCTGGAGGTAGTGAGTACGAGTCAGTCAAATTTTGTCAGTTCCTCCTAAATCTTCAGTTCCTTGTCAGCAAGAGAATTGGGACAGTCACAGGTTACTGAAATCACCAGGATAGTTTCAGTTTATGTCTGTTAGGAAAGCATGAATATAGCCTACATATGGGAATTTCAAAACCAGTTCTTGGGTTTAACAAATGCTGTGAATTAAAGTTTCCTCAAATTGCAGGGAAAAAAATGCACTATTCAATCTGGAGCAAGAAGTTATTTTTTTCCTTAGAGTAAAAATAAGCCTAGCTTAATAAACCTTGTAACACATACATACAAAGGGTAATTTTTGTGAAAGGGCAACTACATGTTTTTAAGTTGGTTAGGGCTTCTAAAGCTTCCACCACAATCAGGAAGACTATAAAGATTGTTAGATTTATGTGGAAGGGGAAAAATGAATTCTAATAGTTAAAAGTAAACATAATGAATACAAAATTGACATGATTGCTAACATACAGCAGTTTAGAGAAAAAGTAAATTTTAATACAAAGCTTTTATATATGAATTCAGATTTTTTCCCTCAGAACAGAAATAGCTTATTAGCCATCACATATGTCCAGAGATTTTGGCAAATGAACATAATTCAGTTAAGGGAGAAAAAGAAGAAAAACCTGATTTTAGGAATCTATTTACAAGGAATCCTATTTTTATTCTTGACTCAAAGATTATTCAGTGTGAAAGACAACTAATCTGACCTGCGGATGCTATGAAAATTTTGAACAGGTGAAATGAACTGTTCTGTTCATTTCATGTAAAAGAGATCTTACAACAGTCCTTCCCAACTTTCTAAATCACTCTCCAAAATAGGGATCCATGTGAGAGCCATCTGTATGGACTTTAACATCCTAAAGGCAACTTCATTGCCTGAGGTGTGATGCTACAGCAACTCAAGCAGAAAACTGTAGTCTTTAGTGACTTCAATGCCAGAGGAAAGAGATGCAGGCTACCAGAAAGGCTAGAAATTGAAGGGGAGAAAAATCACAGGACAACCCTCAAAAGAGGAAGCTCATCATCTGAGTTTAAACTCCTATCAAATATTTGACTGTTTTCTGCACTACATATGAATAGGGAATATTCTAGAAAGTCTGGTGGAAAGCAAAAATACTAGAAAACTAGGAAATATAAGCAGATATTTTGGCTGCTGATCACCACAGGGGAACACAAGATTGGAATCCATTTAATTAGAAAGCCTGGATAAGCATACTGGATTTAGCATTAAAGCCATAGAAGGGTCAGGCATTTTAAAAACAAAGACTCAATTTGTTTGCATGTTAAAGAAAGAAAAAAAAAACACTCTCTTCATAATAAACATGAGAATGCTGGGATGCCTATGTTACATCAGATATTCAAAGTCAGGAGTGTTATAAGAAATAATGAAAGTCATTTCACAATGATAAAAATATCAATTCATCAGGAGAACGTAAGAATCATAAATATGTACTCACTAATAGCAAGTTTTCTAAATATAAGAAAAAAAATCCCGATGGAATTAAAGGTAGAAACGGACAAATCCACAATCTAGTTGGAGACTTTAACAGTCCTCTCTCAATCTCAATAAATGATAAAACAAATAGATAAGAATCAGGGATGCCTGGGTGGCTCAGTAGGTTAAGCATCTGACTTTGTCTGGGGTCATGATCTCAGAATCCCGGGATTGAGTCCAGCAGTGGGCTCCCTGCTTAGAGGGGCTCCTGTATCTCCCTCTGTCTCTAGTCCCCCTGCTTGTACTCTCTTTCTCTGACAAATAAATAAGTAAAATCTTAAAAAAAAAAAATCAGTACAAATATAGAAAACATGAACAACCTTATGAGGTAGCCTGAGCTAATAGTCACTTATAGACCTTGCATCAACAACTGTAGAGAACGGTACACACGAAAAGTTCATAAAGATGTACCGTGCCATGAGTCAAGCATCAATAAACTTCAAACACTAAAATCTACCACCATAACAAAAATAATTTAGAAATCAGTAACAGTAAGATGTCTAGAAAATTATCTCAATATATGAAAATTAAAACATACTTCTAAACATCATAGGTAAAAAAAAAAAGAAAATCACAAAAATGTCACGAGAAAAGATTTTGAAGTGAATGAAAATGAAAAACACCAAAATTAGTGAGATGGAGCTAAAATGTTGCTTAGGGTAATATTTATAGCTTTAGGTTCTTAAAAAGAAAAAGGTTTAAAATCGACGAACTAAGTCACCTTCTTAATAATAAAAGAGGAAAACGTTAAAGTCAATTATGTAGAAAGAAGGAAATAATAAATGTAAGAGATAAATCAATGAAGTAAAAAACAGACAAAAGAAAAAATTATGAAAGCAAAATACTGATTCTTTGAAATTTATAGAAAATAAGGGTCCTCTTAAGACTACACAAAAGGAAATGAGAAAAAATACAACATAACAATCTCAGGAATAAAATAATTTTATTAAAACATATTCTAAAGATATAAAAATAAAAAAGGGATATGATGTAAACAACTGTATGCCAATAAATAAGATAATCCAGATGAAATGGGACTGAAAAAAATAACCAAAATCAACATAAGAAAAAACAGAATGCCCAAAATAACCTGTAATTCTTAGAAAAATTGAATTTGTAATGGGAAAAAAAAATCTTGCCACCAAGAAAAATCCTTATGAATATGGATAGATTGTGAATTTACCAAATACTTAAATAAGAAAAACAAAACAAAACAAAAACACAAAAACGACCCAGCAATCTTATACGAACTCACTTTATGTGGTCATCATATCTTGATACCAATGCCTGACAAAGATGCCATATGTAAAGAAAATTAGAGACCAAAATCAGTCATGAACATGGATATAAAAATCCTTAACAAAATATTAACACGTAGAATCAAGCAATATATTAAAAAAATACACCATTACCAAATGGAGTTTATTCCAGGAATACAAGTTCTGTTTAACATTGGAAAAAAAATATAATCCATGTAATTTACTAGATTAACAGAATAAAGGAGAAAAAATTCTACCAAATATCAAGAAGAAGCCAAGGATGTCCTATCTCATTCTTTCTTTCTTTCTTTTTTAAATTTTTTTAATTTTTTAAATTTTTTTTTAAAGACTTTATTTATTCATTTGACACAGAGAGAGATTACAAGTAGGCAGAGAGGCAGGCAGAGAGAGAGGAGAGAGGAGGAAGCAGGCTCCCTGCTGAGCAGAGAGCCTGATGTGGGCCTGGATCCCAGGACTNGAAAATCAAGAAGAAGCCAAGGATGTCCTATCTCATTCTTTCTTTCTTTTTTTTTTTAATTTTTTTAATTTTTTTAAATTTTTTTTAAAGACTTTATTTATTCATTTGACACAGAGAGAGATTACAAGTAGGCAGAGAGGCAGGCAGAGAGAGAGGAGAGAGGAGGAAGCAGGCTCCCTGCTGAGCAGAGAGCCTGATGTGGGCCTGGATCCCAGGACTCTGGGATCATGACCTGAGCCAAAGGCAGCGGCTTTAACCCACTGAGCCACCCAGGCGTCCCTATCTCATTATTTCTGTTCAATATTGAGGCCCTAGCTCATGTAATAAGGTAAGGAAAAAAATAAAGACTTAGATGTTAGAAATAAATAATGAAACTAGGGTTACTTACAGACAACATGATTATTTTGTCAGAAAATTCCAAGGAATTTAAAAAGACCTAAGAAGGAAAAAATTTAGGGCGCCTGGGTGGCTCAGTGGGTTAAAGCCTCTGCTTTCGGCTCAGGTCATGATCTCAGGGTCCTGGGATCGAGGCCCGCATCGGGCNAAGGAAAAAAATAAAGACTTAGATGTTAGAAATAAATAATGAAACTAGGGTTACTTACAGACAACATGATTATTTTGTCAGAAAATTCCAAGGAATTTTAAAAGACCTAAGAAGGAAAAAATTTAACATGGTCTCAAGGTAAAAGATCAATATACAACATTACTTGTAGTTCTATAAAGTACCAGTAAACAATTGAAAAATAAGATTACAAAATGAATCAATTCTATTTGCAATATTATCAAACAACTTAAATGGCTAATTACATACTTAACAAAAACATGCAAAGCCTATATCCTAAAAAATGTAAACTGTTGTTAGAGAAATTTAAAAAGACCTAAATAAATGGAAAGATATACCACTATCATAAATTAAACAACTCAATATTGTTAAAATTTTAATCATATTTATCTATAAACTCCAGTTAAATGCCTAATAGTTACTTTTCTTGACAGATTGGTAAGTTGATTCTAAAATTTATATGAAAGTTCAAACAATATAAAAGAGTCAAAAAATTAAAAACAAAATATAGTTGTAGAAATTATCACAGAGTTACACTAATCAGGACAGTGATGTTAATAAAAGGATAGTCATATAAAGCAAAGAAACAGATGAGAGTGTCCAGAAACAGAGTCATTTCCACATGGTCAATTAATTTTTAACAAAAGTACCAGTGCGACTCAGTGGGGAAAAGGATACTTTTATACAAATCATATTGGAATAAGCGGGTAAATTTATAGGGGCAATAAGCCTCAGTCTTTACTTAAATCACAGAAAAAAATTACTTAAACAAGGCTCATGGACCAAAATGTAAAATTTCAAATGATAAAACTTTCAGTTTTTTTAATTTTAATTTCATGTCATTTTATTTATTTATTTATTTAAACGAGGGATGGGGGAGGGGTTGGAGAGGTGTAGGGAGAGGCAAAGAGAGAACCTCCAGCAGTCTCCACTCTCAGCATGGAGACTGATGCAGGGCTTGATCTCACAACCCTGAGATCATGACCTGACCCTAAATCTAACTGACTGAGCCACCCAGCCACCCCTCAAATGATAAAAATTTTAGAAGGAAACTAAAATCTTTTAGAAAACTAAGTGACTTGGGAAATTAAATGAGTTCTTCATGACATTGGGGTAAGTAACAATTTCTTAGAGAAAACACAAAAAATAGTAAGAATAAAAAAGTAAACTGGATTTTATTGAAATTAAAATGTGCTTCCATAAAATGTCATTAAAACTGAGAAATGAAAAGACAATCAACATGAAATAAATATTTGTAATACACATGTACCCTGGCAAAGAACTTATATCTAGGTTGTATAAAGAATTTCTATAAAGAATAACAATAATGGGGGAGTGGGAGGGTAGGGATAGGGTGGATGGGTTATGGACATTGGGGAGGGTTTGTGCTATGGTGAATGCTATGAAAGGTGTAGTAAGCCTGATGATTCACAGACCTGTACCCCTGGGGCAAAAAAAAAAAAAAAAAAAAAGAATAACAACAATGACAAAAGCCTCAGTTAAAGCAATGAACAGAACACTTAAATAGATCCTCAACAAAAGAAGATACATGATATATATTTAAGACAATAAGCAATGAAAAGGGGCTCAGCATTATTAACCATCAGAGAAATACAAATTAAAACACTCACATCTGAATGGCTAAAATTAAAAAGAATGACATCACCAAATCTTGGTAAAGATATGGATCAGCTAACACTTAAATACACAGCTGGTGGAAGTGTAAAATGGTACAACCACTTTTGAAAACTGACAGTTTGTTCTAACATTAGAAATATGTTTACCCTATGATTTATTAGGATTTTGCCTACATGAGGAAATGGGCAAATATGCCCATGGAAAGACATGAATAAGAATATTAATAGCCTGGTCCACAAGAATCAAAACATAAAAGCAATACCGGTGCTATCAGTAGGAGAGCGGATAAATTAATTGTGATATAATCATACAACAGTCCTCAAGAAGAAAAATTTCCTACTGGCACATTAAAAAAACATAGATAGATTTCCAAAACACTTTGGTAAGTGACAGAACCAGACACAAATACTGCATATGATATTATTTCATTTCTATAAATTTTAACAAGACTGGTTAGAAAGTGTGATAACAGTCAGGTCAATAATTGTCTATGGGGATGAGAACTGACTTAAAGGAAGCACTAGGCCACATTCCATGTAATGGAAATATTCTGTCTTGATTGGGGTGGCTGTTACTCAGATGAACTGACCAAAATTTATCTAATCATACACTTAAGCTCTCTGAATTTCACTGTGTATAAGTTTTATTTCAATTAAAAAAAATATTCTGCCATGATATGGAATGGGCTTTGAGAGAAAATTAAGTTCAGCTGCAGAAAAATAAAATTGACAGCTATTTGCACACCTTTGTACTCAGTAAAAATACACACTCTCAAATTCTTGCAACTGGTACATTAACCAAATAAACTAATCATTTCTAAATACAAGAGAGGAAAATATCATAGTGATAATTTCTGAAATGTGTGAAAATTAGCATTTTTAATATTTAGATTTTTTTCTTGTCACTTAATACAAGATTTGCATTTAAAGTTTTTCCTATGTTCTATCAAATTCTGTTTATCTCATAAAAAATGTTTAAATATAGAAAGCTGTAAATGAACAGCATTGATTCTTATTTACTTTTACATGTTCCTTGCCAGTCTTTGTAGCAGTTGATATTTAACATTTAAAATTGAAAAGAAAGCATAAAAATTTACTATCTCTTAAAAATAGGGTAAAGATTTCATTTTATTTTGAAAAATATGGAAACATGTCAGAGCCATATTGTTCATTTACAAATCAAAAACACCATATTCACATTTTCTCCTTTAGGAAAAATAATAAAATTTGTGTTCTGCTCAAAAAATATTAATGAACTAAGATTAGGAATCAGGCCCAATTTTTCTCAAGAGTGTTGGATGTATCAAATATTTCATTTTGTAAAGGCATTATTTCATAGAAATGCATTTAGTAATAATGAAAAAAGGTCACATGTTAGTTTTTAGTTTGAAGAAAATTCAAATTTGACATTGTAGACACTTATTTTCCTGGATGTTATAGGACAGAGTTATGTATTTACCTGCCTGGTGGGCATTTCACTCTACCCTTCATTCCTAAACTCCTACCAGGAAAGTCTTTGATGCTTATAGGTATGTTTCAGATTAGGTGGGAAATGTAAAGAATGAATGTCAGTATTATTAAATATTTTCATTCCCCATCTGAATTCAAGAAAGCACTATTCAACAAGAGGGAGAAATACTTCCCATGACCCTATTTCATGTTTCTCTGTATAACTAAGCCATTCTCATTCTACTTTATCATATTTTATATTAATATCTTGAAAAATTGTAAAGGTTACAGCAGGTCTCACAAACGCAAAAACCTATCAGATCATGTGAGTTGATGAGGGAACAGAAGGCAAGCTGAGGACAAAGCAGAAGCTGACACCCCACAAGCCCTCCCCCCACCAAGGGATATATGTGACATTCCTCAGGCACTCCTCACTGCCCTAAAGGAAAAACAAATAGTTACCTTGTAGAGATCATAATCCTGCAAGACCTGAGTCTCCCTCAGTTTACAAATGTCCTAGTGATTTACAAGGAAGAAGCTTTCTTATCAATAGGTTAACTTCCAGAGACCCATAACTCATTTCCTGAAGCCCTAACATTGCCCTCCCCTCCACGATACTGAGGGAGGCTGAGGTGGAAGGAAATGTAAATAAAGTTGATTATCTTCTAAACCTAAAGCTCATTGACAAGGATGTATGATAGGAGGAGTGTGACATTCTATCAAGAAACTCCCAATTGTCTTCATGTTGGTAACTCATTAGAGGGAAAAACAGCCTTGGCTTGACAATAACCAGGCCTCCAGTATCCTGAGAATCTTCATTCTGGACACCCCCTTTGTCCTCACCTCCCTAACTCCCTAGCACCTGCCTAACTAATTGAGTGTATAATCAGCCACTCCTCAGGATCACAGGGCAGCAGCTCTCTCTGCCCACGGGTCCTGTCCCCGTGCTTTAATAAAATCACCATTTTGCACCAGAGACGTCTTAAGAATTCTTTCTTAGTCATCGGCTCTGGACTTCGCTTATAGTCTAAAACTTCATCAGTGTCATGAATAAATAAGCATGGATGTAAATAACTGAGCACCATGGTGAAGATGGTGATCTGGCCCCCTCCACAGCCAGGGCCACCCATCTTGGCATAGTACCGTCTAGAACTTACGCATTTTCATAAGAGGCAGAATGTCCATATTTGTATGCAAAATGTTTGATGTTGAAAATAAAGATTCAAAAAATGTTAGATGGTGTGCAAGCTAAAGAGAATCACCTTGTAATTCAATGCTATCCGTGAAAGATCAGTTTATAACCTGTGAAATAAAAGTATATTTCTTAGTTTACTTCACGGAGAGTACAGTGAGAGATTTTATCACTTCCTTTCACTTGATCTTCTCTCAGAAACATTGAACTACGCAGCCAATCTTCCCAAAATGGTAATCAATAGAAAGCAAGCCCAGGTGAGGGAGCAAACTGTGTTCTTTTTTCCTCCCTCTGCTTTTGGGTTCCATCTGCCTCTAGTCATTTAGTGTCACTACTTCTTCCCCTTATTCATCCTGCCTCAAACTCCATGGTTTAGAATCGAAAAATGGTGAACAAAAAATGCTACTAAGGATACAAAATTATGGTTATTAGGCATAATTTGAATTTTAAAGTGGAATGCCAAAGAAAAGTAAATAATTAAACCAAGTTACATAATGTTTAAATTTGAGGCATCTATCTACAGACCAGGCGGAAAGCTAGAGTTGACAGAGAGGCCTACAGAACTACCCAAATTTATGGATGTTGTACTTCTTTGGTGACTGCTATTGAATGCATTCTATTCTGGGATTGAGTGATGTTTGAGTAATTTGGGGTAAAAAGATTTAAGAAGTCTTTTAAAGCTACCCTGTATTTTTCTTTCTTATAACCTTTAAAACTAGAAGAAAAAATAGAGACAACGGCAGAGAATTTAACATAATGACTCATTTGTGTGTTAATTCTAAAGCATCATGGTGCCATAACCTTAACAAATAACATATTAGTAACTCACCTCTTCTTTGTTATTCTAATTTAGGAGGTCCTAAGAACATTCTAAGACATACAATATGCCAAGGAAAAGGGTGCTTAGCACATTTCACTGCTAACAGTTGTTACTAAAAAGTTGCAAAAGCTATAACTTTTTAAATCACCCAGGTTTACCACTATAAACGTAATTCTGCATTTACTACCTAGGTGGGAATTTTCATCTATGGTTTCAGGAAAATTTCAATGAAATTCAATCCAACTATTAGAAAATAGATCTAGGGCGCCTGGGTGGCTCAGTGGGTTAAAGCCTCTGCTTTCGGCTCAGGTCATGATCTCAGGGTCCTGGGATTGAGGCCGGGATCGGGCTCCCTGCTCGGCGGGGAGCCTGCTTCCCCCTCTCTCTCTCTGCCTGCCTCTCTGCCTACTTGTGATCTCTCTCTGTCAAATAAATAAAATCTTAAAAAAAAAAAAAAGAAAATAGATCTATTTTGTTTCCTCTTCTTCTTCTTTGTTACTCTGTATAGATCACTAGATTGTAAGGGTCCTTCCTTCAGTACATATACTGATGGGCTAGCCATATGATACACTACTGTTGTCCAGTGAAACACTTCTCTCCTTATTACTATATGAGAAACAAACTTAAATCCATCAAAAAAAAAAAAACCCAAAAAAACGACAACCCTCTCTTTTCAAAGCTTTTAACAAAAGATATCACTAGATTTCAAATATGTCTTGAGATTATTGGTGAAACCTCATATCACCAAGTCTAGGTATATTCTCAGTGGGAAAAATCCCTTTATATAGATGCAATCCAAAATAAATGTGACAGGGTTTCTTAAGGCATTATTTAGAAATGAGGATGGAGAGATATCAACATCACTCCTGAGCCATACACATACTTGCCTAGTGTGTTTGTGTGTGTGTGTGTATGCACATGTATGTGTGCATATATATTCATGTATATATAATATATATTTATATATGTTATAATATTTATATGTATAATGTGCATAATATATAATTTTCTTATTTTGGCTTTAGCAAAGATAATAAAGGTAACCAAGTGGAAGATTAGGAAGGGTGTGGGGAATGACAGTTCACTTTTGAGCTCTGAAAATAATGGTGTAACATGTCAATATCTGTGTTTCAAAAATTTAGTCACCTACAGAAGCCATAATTGTTGCATTAATTATGTTCTGAAGCTGACATTTTTGGTTTGATGAAAATATACAGCCACCAAGGAACACCATTGTTTTACTCTTATCAAGAAAATTGATAGTAAAAAAGCTTTCTAACCAAGGAGAAGTGTGACTCAGGCCAACAATAACCTCAGAAGCTATCATTTGTTTATCAAACAACAAATGTATGTATGTATTCAACACAGAGAAGAAATAATACTCTTCTGCATTTCTTTGAAATTCTCAATCTTAGAAGGGTTTGGATGTACCAAAATAGAAACAAATAGGAAATTCATATCCTCTAAAAAAACCTCACAAAACATCTCTTGAAGTTCAAATCCACTATTTATTAGAATTGCTCAACTAAAGTAGTTGAGATAGAGTGGATATTTCAGATTATGCCTATACCATTAAAATTTTCTTGCAATATTATTAGTTTTTGTAGAATAGGGGCTAACTTACTATACCTTTCTTTTAAGCAAATCTTGTTTTATAATGCAATGTTAGAGAGCATTTCATATAGTAGGTACTTGATAAATACTCTCTCTACCTTTCCAAAGACATACCTAAAAAATGTTACGTAGGAGTAAATGATTTGTCATTTTCCTTCTCTTTGATTTCTATTTTTTAAAAGATTTTATTCATTCATTTGAGAGACAGACAGAGAGACAGAGAGAGCACAAGCAGGGGAAGAGGCAGAGGGAGAGGGAGAAGCAGACTTCCCACTGAGCTGGGAGCCCGATGCAGGGTTCAGTCCCAGGACCCTGGGATCATGACCAGAGCCAAAGGCAGACACTTAACCATCTAAGCCACCAGGCACCCCTGATTTCTATTTTTAATTCAAATGTTAAAAGGCAACACTTACTATTTTTTTCCCACAAAGTTTAATGCAGCTCAGCAATAACCCAAATATTATGAGTCAATTAGAAAACACTTATTGGGTACCTACACTCTGCCTGACACTTTGTTGGGTATTAAGAAATGTAGACATATGGAGTGCCTGGGTGGCTCAGTGGGTTAAAGCCTCTGCCTTCGGCTCAGGTCATGATCTCAGGGTCCTGGGATCGAGTCCCGCATGGGGCTCTCTGCTCAGCGGGGAGCCTGCTTCCTCCTCTTTCTCTCTCTGCCTGCCTCACTGTCTACTTGTAATCTCTCTCTACGTCAAACAAATAAATAAAATCTTAAAAAAAAAAAAAGAAATATAGACATAAAAACTCTTCCCGTAAGTAGTTTTCAATCTAGATAGAAAGACAAAAAAACAACAGATAGCAGAGGAGAAAATGTAACATAAGAGCAACAGCTGAATTTGAATGGTGCCAGAAATTTATAGCATTAGGTTTGTCAATTACCAAAACAAATTGATGGGCTATATTACAACTCACTCTTGTAACATTTATATGTTTTTGTACTCTAGTGTTTGGCACTAGTTATAGTCTTACTGGGTGGAAAAAGATTTGATGGCATTTGTTTGAACCATAGATTAACTTGATCATTTGGAGAATGAACGTTCTTAATTTTTTTCATGGATTATTGATTAAATGGGGGTGGGGGAAGAATCTTTTTTTCTTTCACATGATTCTGTTGAAACTGTATCATGAATTATTTAATTGGCTTTCCTTTCTAAGAATAATTTATTTAAAAAATATGAAGGATTGAAACTCCAGAAAAGTCTGTTAGTCTTAAAAGTCACACATTAAATTTGCCAAGCATAGGGGAAAATGGGGTTGGGGGAACTTTTAAAATATAACTAGACAACCAACAAAAATAAAAAAATTTGCTTAAAATATTGTACTTTTAAAAAGGCTGTGTTAAATTCCTAAATGGAAACAAGTACTATTATAAATAAAGAAATTTATTTTAAAAATGAAAAGATATAAGTGATTTGATGAAAGAGAGATATGAAAGGTTGAAAATGCTAGTTATGAAGGTAAGGTGAAAATGCACAAAGATAGGGGAAGTGTGTTAACACTCTAAGAACGACCCTATAGCTAAACTGAACTACCAGAAGATATGGTCATATGGACAATATTCAATTACTCCTTGCTTCATTCAACTTTGTATGTACACTTTGCATTTCAGCTACTGCTACATGTTGATAAAAATCAGTAATTTGCCAGAAAAATTGTTTATGGAATACTGTGATTTCTGCATAAAGATGACATCATTCTTTAAGTGAAATAAGCCAGAAAGAGAAGATAAATACTGCGTGGTCTCTCTTAGGTGTAAAATCTACAAAAATAAATAAGCAAACTCATAGAAACAGATAATAAAAATAAAGAATAGAATGGTGGTTACTCGGGGCTAGGAGATGGGGAAAATAGGGTGAAGCTGGTAAAGGTGACAAACTTTCAGCTAGAAGATGAGTAAGGTCTGAAGATCTAATGTGAAACGGTGATTTTGGTTGATAATGCTATAATATATAATGGAAATTTGCTGAGAGAGTGGAACTTAGGTGTTCACACACATACAAAAAGGTAAATATGTGAGGTGGTGGATGTGTTAACTCAATGGTGGGGATCATTTCACAAGGCATATGCATATCAAATCATCATGTTGTACACTTTAAATATATTACAATTCATTTGTCAATTACACCTTAATTAAGCTGAAAAAAAATGACACCATTCCTCTATTCACCAGTTATTAGTGAGTTATTTTACATTACAAAAACTTATGTAGAAAAACAAACTTCAATTGGATTAATAACATGCATATATTATGTTAGACTATCAAAGGGATATTTTTTCTTTTTTTAAATGAACACCAGGATATTAATAATATTCACAAAATTGTTTTAATAATCTTTCACAAACTATTGGTAAATAAAATACTAAAATATTTAAGATACAACTAGTAAGTACTAAAATTGAGAGTCAACTAAATGAAACTTCTAGACTCCTGATCATAATATTACCCTTCAGGCTTCATTGCCCTTGCATATGGTAACTTTTTTTCCTTTGCTAGGCTGACAATTTCTTACTTATCTTAAAGAATCTCCTTCTTATGAAGAATTTCTTCCTTATGAAGAGTCTCTTCTCCGAAGCTTACCTTGACTATGTACAGGAAGATTTCTCATGTCTTTGACCAATCACTATACTTTGTCCAGATCTTTTTGGATATGTGTTTAAATGAGAACAGGTATGATAAATCAAATGGATTCTTTTGGTCACCAAAATTAGTACTTGCATGATGCATACTAAGTGTTAAATAAGTATGTGTTAAATAAAAACAAGGAAGTACTTATCTCTGCCTAGGAGATGTTGAGATGGATTATATAAAAAGTGAGTAATTAGTCTGGTTTCTCCAGAATGAATTCAGGGACTGAGGAACATGAAGGTGGTTATTACAGGTAGTGGGGATGGATGTTAACCAAAAGCCAAAGTGAAATTACCTATGGTCATATCAGTCTCATAAAGTTAAATTTCAGGAACCAAAATGGAAACAATACAAGCTGCAATTATAATGGTTACAACTGATGGCAACAGCAAATAGTTTTCTCATCTGCACAATTCTATGGTGAAATTTGTGGCTTGCTATTAAAAGTTCAATTTTGAACTTATTTCAATTCTATATTTTTCATAAAAACTCTTTGAAATAGATGGACTTACTTTAATAAGTCAAATAATCTCCCAGAGCACACTTCTGTTACTTTCAACTAAGAGGCTTGGATAAGGTATAAGAGTAGAGATTTTTTATTGGTAGTATAGTTGTTTAAAAAATGGGAATTCATTTTATAGACATTAATTCATTGCATTTATATACCATCCATTTCTTATTTAGTTTCCACAACATATAAAATTTAAGAGAACATGAATTAACTGAATGGCTTACAAATGGTAGTCATTTTAGCATAATCTCTATAATTAATTTTTATGGAAAATGTGAAAACCCCAGGTTGATTCACTATTTTGAACTGTCTTCCTATAACTGTAATGAGAAAAACTGGGGGTGCCTGTAATTATACTACACACAACAGCACAAAGAACACAATACTTTGTCTGCTTGGGATGCCCTTTCTGTCCATATTTACCAAGACTTTCTTAGTCACCTTTCTAGATGTACTGCAGATATTATCAGCTCTACAATGCCATTTTACAATCCAATGAAGGAGAGTTAAAAAAATACCACTTCTTGTGCCTTTAGTATTCTATACATATGGTACTTAAAACTACTTGTCTTAGCAATTGTTAATTTATATACCACACTAAGGTATTAAATTCTAAAGATCATGATGATTTATACATCTTTATATTTTGAGTACTTCGTAGAGCTCCTAAAACAATGTAGCAGCTTGATATATTTTAAGTAAGTAGAGCGAATGAATGAATGCAATCGATATTTTGAAAGCAATAATGAAAAACATAGGAAATCAAATTGATATCAGAATACAAGTTAAATTTAGGTCTAGGAAATAAAAAATATATAAATATTACATAACTATATTTTGCATGTGTTCAAATACTTTGATGGCAAGACTAGGGTAGTTCAGAGAAAAAAAAATTCTGCAACAGACAGCAGAGCTAACACTTTCAAATAAGAAGTACAGGGGAAATTGCCAAAGGTGTTAAGATGTGAGAAAAAAAATGAGAGCAAAGTGTGCATAAGAGCTTCAAGCTAACCTGTCCTAAGCTCTTCAAGTAATGACCTTGGGGAGAGACTTGTACACTTAGAGAACTAGAAGCATCAAATATCACTATTTCAATCTCTTCCTAGAAAGATGAAGAGTCAGAGGCCAGGGAATTTAACGGACTTATCCATATTATTAAGAGGTGAGGAAGCCACGCAGGGAATCCCAGTTAGAAATGGGATAACAAGGTGCTGGGTTCTCATCACAAAATACCAAAAACAAAAACAAAACTCAAAACAAAGAAAAAACTTTTGAAACCACTTTCTACAACTTTGTTTTTGTTTTTATTGGGGTTTTTCTTTCCTTTTCTTTTTTTTTTTTTAAGATTTTATTTATATATTTGAAAGAGAGAAAGACCACAAGCAGGGGGAGCTCAGCAGGGAGTCCTACCTGGGGCTCCATTCCAGGACCCTGGGATCATGACCTGAGCTGAAGGCAGAGGCCACCCAGGCACCCTGGAGTTTTTGTTTTCAAAACAAAAACTCTGCAACTGAAGGGAGAATGACTGCTGTTGGGAGGTGGCATAGTTAGCAATGGAACTCAGATATACCGTATTGACCATATTTCCAGTCTACTATTCTAGTTTAGTGTAGTAGTAAGAGTATTAGCTTTGTAGTGATATCAACCTGTGTTAGATTCCTGCCATCACAACCTACTATGATGTGGCCATGAACAAATTACTCTCTAAATATCAATCTTTGAATCTGTAAAATGGGATTAACAATAGTGACTAGTTCATACTATTGTCCTGAAGAGTAAATGAGGTAATGTAGGACAAATGAATAATGCACATGCCAGCAGGTAAGGAGATGGATTCTAAGCTCTAAAGATACCACAGGAGGCACTGCAGGCTCCCTACACACGGTCAAAGATTCATCGGCATGGGCATCACAACGGTGCTGTCTGTAACAGTCTAAGAGTAGAATTTTCTTGAGGTATCTGCACTACCATGTTCACTGCAGCTTCACTCACAATAGTTAAGGTATGAAAAAAAGATAAGGGTCTGTCAACAGATGAATGGATCAAGAAAACATGCATTGAAAATGATAACTTTGTGACATGACAGAGGTGTTAGGCAAAACTACAGTGGTAATCATATACCAATATATAAATGTATCAAGTAAACACTTTGTACATCTTAAATTTATACAATGTTATATGTCAAATCTTAAAAAGAAGAAGAGAAAAAAGAAGAAAGAGGAAAGAAATACAGACAGAAAAGTATTATTCAGCCCTAAAAAAGAAAGAAATCCTTTCATTTGCAAGAGTATAGATGAACCTGGAGGGATTATGCTTATTGAAATAATCCAGACATTGAGAGAGAAATTCTGCATGGTATCACTAACACATGGATTAAAAAAAAAAGATTAAAACCATTGAAATAGAGAATAGCAGAGTGGTTGCCAGGGACTGGGGGAAGAAATAAGGAAGGATTGATAGAAGGGTTTAAAAAAAAAGAATAGTGGGAATCTATTAGTGGTTACACTCTCAAGTTCCAATGACAAATATACATCATGTTGATAGTCAATTAATAAAGTAGTCAATAGTTACAATCTGAACTGAGAAGTAATAGTAATAAAGTTTATTGGTAGGCTAAGTTTTCTATGGATTTTATATATGTGGGCTGGGAGCAAGACTACAATCACATTGTTTTGTTCACAGTATTCAAGAGTAGGGCATTTTTAGTATGCAAATTCTTTTACCATGTCATCCTACCCTGCTATTTCTGTACTTTTCCTGTTTTTTCCCCAACAGAAACTTCACACAGGTGATGATTACTGATACAGAAGATTTCTAAATCACTAACCAAAATTTTCTACCATGATAATTCTTGCTCTCACTTTTTTTTTTCTAACCGCCTATTAGCCAATGCCATTAGATGGACACTTTCAAAGAATATTTTATTACAGGAGCATTCTTCATTTATTCTTGTTTGACTCTTTTGCACATCTTCCCCTATCAGATTTGTGACCACACTCACTTCAACTTTAATCCTTTATAAGGCCTCAATAATCTTCATAAAACATATTTTTAAAAAAAGAGATCTCTCAGCCCAGGTTGGCCATTCTAGGCAGCACTTGGTCATAAGAGAATTTCTTTGAGCAAATTTGTAAAAGATGGCATTCTCTAGGCCAACGGAGCTCCAGAAGAGGATGCAATGTGGGCTGGACTGAAGCTCCCACTTGCTCCTACAACTGAACACAGCAGTCCAGATCTTTTCAATATTAGTCCTGGATCCAAAAACCTTTGGGGCCAGATGTGTTTCAAAAATCAGAATTTTTTTAGATTTTTAAGAAAGGTAATTAGGTGCCTATTTTTGTATATTTTATAATACTCTGGCAGGGTTAGGGGTAACATCTCATGATCAAACACATTAATATTTCTTCAGCAATGACATGAACAGTCATATAAGATAAATAAAAACTATAAATAGTCTCATGTCGGATAAGACCAGGGTTGCTTCCAAATGTGCGTTCGGGCTGGGCTAGAACTGAAGGTTCTTGTAATTTATGTTTAGGTAAAAATTAACCTAACCTGAATGCATATTTGGTGGCAAACCTGGCCTTAACTGACATGAGGATATTTATAGTTATTCATTAATTTCTAAGCTTCTTGAGAAGCAGATTTGCAATTTATTCACCTTTGTATGCCCTCTAGCACCTTTTAACGAACTTTCAAACAGTAGCTATCAATACGCTTGTTGAACTGAACACACACACATATATATAAACACATAAATCAAGATAATAATATTTTAAATACAAGAGAAGGAAGACAACTAAATGATTATCATGGACTAGCAAATAAGTCAAAACACTTATCCTCTCCTTTCCCCTCCTTTGTGGCCATACCTTTAGGAAGTATATAGGTAGCTTAGTAAATGAAATCTGCATTTGCTACTTTTACCCAGCAGAAATGTACTCACTAGGAGCAGAAGCAAGTGTTTGTTTTGCTTCATTATCCTAAAGAATAAGACAAGACTTTCAGGATTTATAACTGAATCACAGACATTGAAGTGTTCTCAGTATTTAAAAAAAAAATGTTTGTATGTGTGCATATAAGAAAAAAAAAGGATTATTTCAGGAAAATTGAACTAAACCTAGTTAACCTAGACTTAATTTATATATGTTGATATTTAACCTTTACAGCATAAAGTGTGCCCTATATAAGAAACGGATAACATTGCACTAGAATTGTTATTTTATGTCTTGAGGGGGGGGTATATCCTGCTTTAACATATGAATCATATAAACCTACACACTTTTCTTTCTGCAGAGATGGCAAAATGCCCTTCTTCTTAATGCTTAAGAGCAAACCATTATGATAAAGAAGTGTGGCTATTTTCAGAGGTAGAGTAGAAACTTGCATGGTGATAAAATCAAAAGCCCCTTGTATCTAGGTAACAGGAAATCTTTACCTGCCTATTGTTATTCATCTCCATGGTGCATAAATACAGATATGTAGCCCTATACCCCAAGCTCTATACCCTCTTTACAATAGAGGGTTCTCTTACTCCAAACAAGTTTTGAATTTAGGGAAAATTCATGATAAAAATAAAATACTATATATAAATAATTATTATTTGCATATAGTCCTGTGCTAAAATTATTCAAAGGAGCAAATTGAGATGATATCAACCATTAATTAAATACCATTTAAGGAAATTTCCTGAAATTATTTTTTATATTAATTGCTCTGGATTTTTTTTACTGCAGAGTATCTAAGATTTCACTAAATGGAAATATCTTATATACCTGCCTACAGAATCAATAATGAGCTATTTAGAAAAGATAACTGATAGTATGGTGTCTTTAGTCTGGGTTCTCCTGAAAAAAACCAGAGGCAAGACTTTGGGTTCTGCTAACTTACTAGGCAGGTGATCACAGTGAGAGTGGCACAAAGGAAAAATCCACTAGAGCTGCCACTACTGAACTAGGTACCCTTATGGAAAAATGGCACTCAATCCCACGGAAGTCCTTTGAATCACATGTAGATTGCATGGATGCCCTGCCAAAGAATGGAAGGTTGGATCATTTCTCCAGTGACTTACTTATTCGAAGAACGGCCTCAGGGCATTAACTCCTTTCAGTTTGTGTTATTACCTGCACTTGGGTTGATCAAGAGACAGAAGAAAATCCTTCCATGTGGATCAAGACTTTTGAGTAATTAAGAGAATGGGATTTATACCCTGTTAATAGTGTTATTGGAGGAGAGAATCACAGGTCTGGGCCTTCCACTTGCAAGCATATGATTTGTTTCCTTTCATCATTATAACTGATACAAGTTATTTTGTGAGAATTTAATGTTTACCATTCTCTAGAAATACTACACACTCTCTCTCTCTCTCTCTTTTTCTCTCTCTCCTGTGGAATTATGCTTATAGGGGCGCCTGGGTGGCTCAGTGGGTTAAAGCCTCTGCCTTCAGCTCAGGTCATGATCTCAGGGTCCTGGGATCCAGCCCCGCATCAGGTTCCCTGCTCAGCAGGGAGCCTGCTTTCTCCTCTCTCTGCCTGCCTCTCTGCCAACTTGTGATCTTTCTCTCTGTCAAATAAATAAAATCTTTAAAAAAATTAAAAAATTAAAAAAAGAAATTATGCTTATATTTTCTGACATTTATACTGAAGCATACAGAAGCTCCTCTCAGCACTTCAAAAGGAAACAGAAACATTTTATGATGGTGTAAAAGAGGACTCACGCACTTCCCTGGGGTAATATTGATCAGGTTGCACTGACAGAGCCTGATCACTAAGGAACCTCTCTTCCCACTCTCCACCCATAATCCAGGATGGACTTTAAAAAGAAAGATACTGGGCGCCTGGGTGGCTCAGTGGGTTAAAGCCTCTGCTTTCGGCTCAGGTCATGATCTCAGGGTCCTGGGATCGAGGCCCGCATCGGGCTCTCTGCTCGGCGGGAAGCCTGCTTCCTCCTCTCTCTCTCTGCCTGCCTCTCTGCCTACTTGTGATCTGATCTCTCTGTGTGTCAAATAAATAAATAAAATCTTAAAAATAAATAAATAAATAAATAAAAAGAAAGATACTTCACCAGCAGAGGGATGAGAGTCCAATAAGGGCAATAAAGGATTATTACCAAGTATTATGTAGACAGTGAATTATGAATTTGTTTGATAATCAGTTTGACTGATATTTGGCAAGGAGAAGACAGATAGTCCTAATCTTTGGACAATAATTATCTATAAGAGGGAGCTACTAAATGATTTAGTAATGATTTGAAGAACATGAGTGTGAGGACTATATTTGCATTTCAGGAAGATCACTTAAAAGGGAGTGTATTAGGAATGTGTGAAGCTGAAGGAAGGGAGAAGAGAGAGAGAGAGGCTAGTGCAGAATTGAAGGCAAGGAAGGCTGAAGACCAGATGCAGGCAATGGGAACAGAAGGGAGAGGAAAGATTTCTGGGCTATTAAAGCAGCCTAACAAGGAAACTTGCTGACTGACTAAATGTTGGCAGGCTTCTCTGATGCGTCCTGGTTTCTGTCTGGGTAAGCAAAGTGGATGCTAAAGTGGCAAAGCAGACATTCAAATCCATTTTTGCAGGTTGCTAACCTGGTACAGTCTCTATTAAAGCAAGACTTATGGTACAATTTTCAAAACAAAAGGAATGCATGCAATTTCTTCTCTCAAAATTGCTCTTTTGCATTTCTGTTTTCTGCTTAAAAAAAAATCTCAAGGAGACTCACAAGTAGTTTTCTTCTAACTACCTTAATTCACTTGGTATTTAGATTAATATACTTGAATTTATTCCCTTGTAATAAACAGATTGACTTGTCCAGCCAGCTTAAAAAAAAAAAAAGCAGTATAGGGGCACCATGTATTTCTATCAGAAATATAGTATAACAATTGACAATAATAACAGTAATAATTATCCAATTTCAAGATGGAGAAGTACCTTTGACCTCTATTTGATCTCTCTGGTCTATCTAAGTCTGATTCAACATTGATTTCTTTCCCAAGGAAGTTGCTATAATCATGTTATGGCTGATTTATCACAATATGCTTACTGGCTAGTAATTTCTCATCCTGAAATTGCTTCTCTCATTTTTTTCTTCCATGAAAAGACATATTGAAATGTTCAGTTTTTTTTCCAAAGCAAGGCAAATTCTGCAAGTGTTCTTCCATATTTCTCCCAGTGGGCAGTGTTAAGTGACCTCCAGCCTTTGAGAACTATCCTAATTGTACTATATATGTTGGCAGGGCAAAAATCAAACATAAATAAAATAAATAAAGCTTTCTGCAGGAAATCTAATTTAGATTGCAAATATGGTAATAGAGAAAGAACATATGCTCAGAAATCACTAGGTTTAGGTTCTAGATTTTTCCACTAAATAATTTTTGTGATTTTGAGGAAGTCACTTAGTCTTTTTGAATTTGCATGTCTTTGCTTATAAACTACATCTAATTGAAACCATTCTATATATACACATATGCATACCTAATAATTTTAACCATATCTACAAATTTTGTTAATAAATATAATGGAAAAATCATTACTATAGCTTACTGTGGGCTTCACTGTCAGTTAGTAGATCAGTAAGCATATATTCATCATTCAAGAAGGGCACACACTTCATTTCAGTTGAGTTTTACATGAGAAATACCTTTAAAATTATCCAGTATCCTTAGATAGTACCACTGGGGTTCCTCAATTAACAAATGACAAAACTGAGGGTCAGAGAGATTGAGTAGTGTGCCTTAGGTTCACATAGCTTATTAGTTCTCCCTTCAAGGAACTTCAAACCAAGGCTTGTACTGTCTAATCCAAATCCTTATGTAATTCCTCTGCCAAAAAATTAACAGTTGCTGGCGCATGGCCATTAACAAGGAAATTAATCAGGAGAGATCAGATAGTGCTGTGCAAACAAACAACTCCCAAATCTTGATGATCTAATACATTTTCTTCTTCATTCATGTTTTACCTCTGTTGTGGGTTGCTGAGAGCTCTGCTATGTATCATTGCCATACTAGGTACCAGGCTGACAAAACAGCCATTATCTGGATTTTTGCCAGTCACCATGAGGAAGAGTGAGAGAAATGAGCAAAGCACAGCATGGCTCTTAAACGACCTCTTACAAGTGACAAGTCACTTTTTGTCACATTTCATTGGCTAAACAAGTCACCTGACCACATGCAATGCCAAAGAAGATGGGAAAGTTAAATTCTACCCTATGAGCAGAGAATGTGACGTATTTAAATGAATACAAATAATGAATATCATGGCATGCTTAGCAAGTGGGAATATAAAAATTTCAAGTTTATTTCCTAAAATGGAGAAGTTCTTCAGAATCACATTTATAATGCCCAATTCTTTCATACTTTGTCCCTGAATCTCTGACATAAATCAAACCTTTGGGAACAATAAAGTATGTAACTTCTGAAAATTTAACAGTCAACATTGAAAGCAGACTTTGCTTATCAGTGATCTGCTGGCAAGATTCAGCTGGTGCATGGGTTATTTGGTCCACATAGTTTTTTTTTTTTTTTTTTTTTTAATACTGAATTAGCTACTGATATTTTTGAATGGAGATTTCAGGCACAAAAAAAAAAAAGGAAAGAAAGAAAAAAGAAAAAGACGGTGTTATGTTTCTCTTAAAAATTAAAGATCTGGTAGAAGTTGACAATCATTTGTCCAAGGCAAAAGCTGGCTCTGCTAACATTACCTTGTGTAGTTGGATTGACAATTTTCTAGTTTGTCCCTGACCTCACGACTCCCTCTTTTCTTAACAACCAGGTTGTGTCACTTATTTAATGTGAATGACCAGTCAGAAACTGTTAACCGTGCATCAAAATGGACTGTCCCCTTCTTTGGATCTAAAGCTAGATTATCTTTCTCAGTTTTCTCTGTACTTGGGCAATATGGCTTAGTGCTCTCTGGTGGAATGTGAATGGAAGTGGTGTGAGCCACTTTCAGAGCTGGTCCATAGTCCATATTGTCCAATGCCTAGAATATTGCTGAATACCCATTCTGAACTGTTACAGAAATTAAAAAAAAAATGTCCACTGTATTAAGCCTTTGATATTTTGAGATCTATTTGTTACAACAGCAGTAGATTAGCCTACTCTGATATATGACTTACGTAGGCATCTGAGTGTGTGCTTATAATAAACTACTTAAGGAGATTCTTGTACATAAGTTTTGTTGAAAATTCTCAGGGACCAAATTATTTCAACTTCCTTTAGCTGGAGCAGAGGGCATGAAGGAGGCAGAGAGAAAAGCAAAAGAATAAAAAGGAAAATATGAAAATACATGCTGCATGGTTTGAGAGATACTAGTGGAATCAATTTGGCTTCATTTTAGAACAAGAGTAGGAGAAAATGTAAAATTATAAAAGGATGAGAATGTCAGGTTAAGAGAATTTAGAGTAGACTGAGAGGAAAGAATAAGTGAATTAGTTTAGAGTAAAAGTGATATAATCTTGCATCATTTTTAGGGCCACTATTTTGATATCACTATAAGTTATAAGTAGGTGAGCCTAGAGAAAGTGGGAACATTAGAAGGTGCTACAGGCATACAGTGGAAAAAGAAATTATCAGGTATCATTTATTGAGTGCTTAATAATTCCTAGGCCCTAGGAAAATCATTTCCTATGCATTATCTCAATTAGTGAAAGCAGTATTATAAAAATCCATTTTATAGACAATAATATTTTAAAATGCTAATTGACATAGCAAAAATTGTATGTTTAATGGGCGGTACAACTGGAATCTGAACTTAAATCCATCTCTATTTCAAGTCTATAGTAGTAACTATTACACTATAGTGTATAATGCAATCTAAACTTTGGTAGTGAAGACAAAGTAGAAAATATATAGGAGTGAAGTAGTAGCAGTAGGACTTCCAACTGATTGAAACTGTATTGAGATGCTACTAAGTACCAAGCACTGGACTGGAAAAGTAAAGCTTGTTTTGACTAGAAAACAATTTAGAACCCAGGGGTAATTGAGGATTTGAGACAATGGTCAGGCTGACATACTATTATACTCAGCCCATAAGAAGACACTGTGGAAACTGATTTTAAAAGATGTCCCTAAAGAATTAACTCTCCCAAGATTATATGTTTTTATATACCTCCTGTGTTTATTGAATCCAGGCTGGCTCTGGCACTAAGGTTAATTAACAGAATATGGTAAATTCAATCTGTGCTTGTATCCACCTAGCCTTTAAGAATGATCTGGTGCAGGGCGCCTGGGTGGCTCAGTTGGTTAAAGCCTCTGCCTTCGGCTCAGGTCATGATCTCAGGGTCCTGGGATCGAGGCCCGCATCAGGCTCCCTGCTCAGCGGGGAGCCTGTTTCCTCCTCTCTCTGCCTGCCTCTCTGCCTACTTGTAATCTCTGTCAAAAAAATAAATAAAATCTTTTAAATAAATAAATAAAAAAAAAAGAATGATCTGGTGCAATCAATGGTTAGATTGACAGCAGACCTATCCACAGAGACCTGGCAGGCCAGAAAGGACTGGCATGATAAATTCAGAATACTAAACGAGGAAAATATGCAGCCAAGAATACTATATCCAGCTAGGCTACCAATGAAAATAGGAGAGATAAAAAGCTTCCAGGACAAACAAAAACTAAAAGAATTTGCAAACACCAAACATGGCCTACAGGAAATATTGAAAGGGGTCTTCTAAGCAAAGAGAGAACCTAAAAGTCACAGACCAGAAAGGAACATAGACAATATACACTAATAGTCACCTTACAGGCAATATAGTCACTAAATTCATATCTTTCAATGGTTACCCTGAATGTAAATGGTCTAAATGCCCTGATCAAAAGACACAGGGTATCAGAATGGATTAAAAAAAAAATAAGACCCATCAATACGCTGTCTGTAAGAAACTCATTTTAGACCAAAAGACACCTCCAGATATAAAGTGAGGGGGTGTAAAACAATTTACCATGTTAATGGACATCAAAAGAAAGCTGGGCTGGCAATCCTTATATCATAAATCAGACTTTAAGCCAAAGACTATAATAAGAGATGAGGAAGGATGCTATATCATACTTAAAGGGCCTGTCCAACAAGAAGATCTAATAATTTTAAATATCTATGCCCCTAACATGGGATCAGCCAATTATATAAACCAATTAATATAAAAATCAAAGAAACACATCAACAAAAATACAATAATAGTAGGGTAGTTTAACACTCCCCTCACTGCAATGGACAGATCATCTAAGCAAAAGATCAACAAGGAAATAAAGGCTTTAAATGACACACTGGACCTGATGGACATCACAGATATATTCAGAACATTCCATCCCAGAGCAACAGAATACACATTCTTCTCTAGTGCATATGGAACATTCTCCAGAATGATCACATCTTGGGTCACAAATCAGGTCTCAACCATTAGCATCAGATTGGGATCATCCCCTGCATGTTTTCAGACCACAGTGCTTTGAAACTTGAACTCAATTGCAAGAGGAAAGTTGGAAAGAACTCAAATATATGGACACTAAAGAGCATCCTACTAAAGAATGTATGGATCAACCATGAAATTAAAGAGAAATTAAAAAAAATCATGGAGACAAATGAAAATGAAAACACAACTGTTCAAAATCTTTGGGACACAGCAAAAGCAGTCCTGTGAGGAAAGTACATAGCAATACAAGCCTTTCTCAAGAAACAAGAAAGGTCTCAAGTACACAACCTAACCCTACACCTACAGGAGTTGGAGAAAGAAAAGCAAAGAAAGCCTGAACCCAGCAGGAGAAGAGAAATCATAAAGATCAGTGCAGAAATCAATGAAATAGAAATCAAAAGAACATTAGAACAAATCAATGAAGGTAGGAGCTGGTTCTTTGAAAGAATTAGTAAGATCAATAACCCCTTCCCAGACCTATCAAGAAGAAAAGAGAAAGGACCCAAATTAATAAAATTATAAATGAAAGAGGAATGATCACAACCAACACCAAAGAAATACAAACAATTACAAGAACATATTATGAGCAACTCTACACCAGCAAATTTGATAATCTGGAAGAAATGGATGCATTTCTAGAGACATATAAACAACCAAAACTGAACCAGGAAGAAACAGAAAACCTGAACAGATCCATCACCAGTAAGGAGATTGAACCAGTCATCAAAAATCTCCCAAAAAACAAGAGCCCAGGGCCAGATGGCTTTCCAGGGCAATTCTACCAAACATTTAAAGAACAATTAATACCTATTTTCCTGAAACTATTCCCAAAAATAGAAATGGAAGGAAAACTTCCAAACTCATTTTAGGAGGCCAGCATTACCTTGATCCCAAAACCAGACAAAGACTCCATCAAAAAGGAGAATTACAGACCAATATCCTTAATGAACACGGATGCAAAAATCCTCAATGAAATACTAACCAGTAGTCTCCAATGGTACATTAAAAGGATTATTCACCATGACCAAATGGGATTTATTCCTGGGCTGCAAGGTTGGTTCAACATCTGCAAATCAATCAATGTGATACAAGACATTAATAAAAGAAAGAACAAGAACCATATGGTACTCTCAATAGATACTGAAAAAGCATTTGAGAAAGTACAGCATCCTTTCTTGAGCAAAACTCTTCACAGTGTAGGCATAGAGGGTACATACCTCAATCTCATCAAAGCCATCTATGAAAAACCCACAGGGAATATCATTCTTAATGGGGCAAAACTGAGAACATTTCCCTAAGGTGAGGAACACGGCATGGCTGTCCAATATTACCACTGCTATTCAACATAGTTCTAGAAGTTCCAGCCTCAGTACTCAGACAACAAAAAGAAATAAAAGGCATCCAAATAGACAAGGAAGAAGTCAATCTCTCACTCTTTGCATATATGATACTTTATGTGGAAAACTCACACGACTCCACTCCAAAACTGCTAGTACTCACACAGGAATTCAGTAGAGTGTCAGGATATAAAATCAATCCACAGAAATCAGTTGCATATCTATACACCAACAGCAATATAGAAGGAAGAGAAATTAAGGAGTCAATCCCATTAACAATTGCACCCCAAACCATAAGATATCTAGGAATAAACCTAACCAGAGGCAAAGAATCTATACTCAGAAAATTATAAAGTACTCATGAAAGAAATTGAGGAAGACATAAAGCAATGGAAAAATGTTCCATACTCATGGGTTGTAAGAACAAATATTATAAAAATGTCTACACTACCTAAAGCAATCTATCTACACATTTAATGCAATCCTTATCAAAATACCATCAATTTTTTTCAAAGGAATGGAACCAGTAATCCTAAAATTTATATGGAACCAGAAAATACCCTGAATAGCTGGAGAAATGTTGAAAAAGAAAACCCAAGTTGGCGACATCACAATTCCAGACTTCAAGCTCTAAGTCTAATCATCAAGACAGTATGGTACTTTCACAAAAACCGACTCATACATCAATGGAACAGAATAGAGAGCCCAGAAATGGACCCTCAAATCTGGTCAACTAATATTTGACAAAGCAGGAAAGTGTTTCCAGTGGAAAAAAGACAGTCTCTCCAACAACTGGTGTTGGACAAATTGGACAGCCACATGCAGAAGAATGAAACTGGACCATTTCCTTACACCACACACAAAAATAGACTCAAAATGGATGAATGACCTCAATGTGAGATAGTAATCCATCAAAATCCTTGAGGAAAACACAGGTAGCAACCTCTTTTACCTCAGGCGTAGCAACTTCTTCCTAGAAGAATCACCAAAGGCAAGGGAAGCAAAGGCAAAAATGAACTATTGGGACTTTAACAAGATCAAAAGATTTTGCACAGCAAAGGAAACAGTCAACAAAACCAGAAGACAACCGACAGAATGGGAGAAGATATTTGCAAATGACATATCAGATAAAGGGCTAGTATCCAAAATCTATAAAGAACTAATCAAACTCAACCACCCAAAGAACAAATAATCCAACCAAGAAATGGGCAAAAGACATGAACAGGCATTTCTGCAAAGAAGGCATGCAAATGGCCAAAAGACACATGAAAAAGTGCTCAACATCACTCAGCATCAGGGAAATAGAAATCAAACCCACAATGAGATACCACCTCACACCAGTCAGAATGGCTAAAATTAACCAGTCAGGAAATGACAGGTGTTGGCAAGGATGCTGAGAAAGGGGAACCCTCCTACACTGTTGGTTGGAATGCAAGCTGCTGCAGCCACTCTGGAAATCATTATGGAGGTTCCTCAAAACGTTGAAAATAGAGCTACCCTACAACCCAGCAATCACAGTACTGGGTATTTATCCCAAGGATACAAATGTAGTGATCTGAAGGGGCACATGCACCGAAATATTTATAGAAGCAATGTCCACAATAGCCAAACTATGGAAAGAACCTAGATGTCCATCAACAGATGAATGGGTAAAGAAGATGTGGCATACATGTGCGCGCGCGCACACACACACACACACACACACACACACACACACACACACACACACACTGAAATACTATGCAGCCATGAAAAATGAAATCTTGCCATTTGCCACAATCTGGATGGAACTAGAGGATATTATGCTAAACAAAATAAGTCAATCAGAGAAAGACAATTATCATATGATTCCTCTGATATGAGGAATTTGAGAGGCAGGGCAGGGGTCATAGTGGGTAGAGAGGGAAAAAATGAAACAAGATGGGACCGGGAAGGGAGACAAACCATAAGGAACTCTTAATCTCAAGAAACAAATTGAGGGTTGCTGGGGGGTGGTGGGGAGAGGTATAGGGTGGCTTGGTTATGGACATTTGGGAGGGTATATGCTATGGTGAGTGCTGTGAATTGTGTACGACTGTTGGTGGGAATCCAAGTTGGTGCAGCCACTTTTGAAAACAGTGTGGAGATTCCTCAAAAAATTAAAAATAGAGCTACTCTATGATCCTGCAATTGCACTACTGGGTATTTACCCCAAAGATACAGATGTAGTGAAGAGAATGGCCATAGGTACCCCAATATTCATAGCAACAATGTCCACAATTGCCAAACTGTGGAAAGAGCTGAGATGCCCTTCAACAGACAAATGGATAAAGAAGATATGGTCCATATATACAATGGAATATTACTCAGTCATCAGAAAGGATGTTATATACAATGGAATATTACTCAGCCATCAGAAAGGATGAATACCCAACTTTTGTATCAACATGGACAGGACTGAAGGAGATTATGCTGAGTGAAATACATCAAACAGAGAAAGTCAATTATAATATGGTTTCACTTACTTGTGGAGCATAAGGAATAACATAGAGGACATTAAAAAAAGGAAAGGAAAAGTGAGATGGGGTAAATCGGAGCAGGAGATGAACCACGAGAGACTCTGGACTCTGAGAAACAAACTGAGGGTTATGGAGGGGAGGGGGTGGGTGAGCCGGTGGTGGGTATTAAGGAGGGCATGTATTGCATGTAGCAGTGGGTGTGGTGCATAAACAATGAACCTTGGATCACTGAAAAAATAAAGTAATAAAAAAAAGATTCTTTGCCTAAAAAAAACAACAAAAAACCCCCCAAAAAACCCGATGATTCACAGACCTGTATCCCTGAAGCAAATAATACATTATATGTTAATTAAAAAAAAGAATATCACATCCTTTCAATTATAGCAACATTCAGTGGATCCTAGTTCAATGGATTAAGCCCATAATGCAGGTAAAGTGTTCCCTCAAACAAATGCTATAAAAAAAAACCTCCACTGATTTGTGCATTTCATCTACTCTAATTATCATCATTGTTGGAAATGGCATCCCTTCACATATAATGAAATAGTCTATTCAGACTGCTGTCCAGTTACTTCAAATTCCAGTCATCTGTCACATAAATCTTCATGGAGTAGCATGCATTATTGCTTACAGGCTACCTGGTTGTGACTTCAAACTGTAACTGGAAGGCAAAGGACAGTACTATATTGTTCTCACATTATTCTGCATAAAATAAGTGAAGTATATATGGACAGAGGCTTCAATTCAATATGGCCAAGTGTCCATGAGATACAAGTGAATTGTGCTGCAGGTGAAGCAGTTTTGTTCACAGAGTTGACATGCAAGAAATATCTGTGGAGCAAACACCTGACCCCAATCAATCCATTGCCTATTGATTCTGAGAGAAAATGAGGGGTTGATTATTCATCTCAGGTAAAAGAAGAAAAATGAAACCAACCTAGGCAAGGCAAGAATGTATTTTCAAAAGAAAGGCATCTGGTTGTCTAAGATCATGGCTTTAGAAGGAATAGTGCATAGCAGAGTCATAAACTTTCCATAAATTGTCAGCTGGGGAAATGCCAACGAAGGAGAGATATGGGAGTATCTTTCTTCTACATGACTAAGTCCTGTTAATATTATAGGATCCTGATCCTATAAAGAAGAAATATGCTTCCACATATGCATAATTTATGGGTAAAAATTGGCACTATTACTGTTGTGAAACTTGGGAGGGTACTGTTGAATAAAAAGGATGCAAAAGCTCACTAATTTTTAATTACTTATTATAAAAGGAACACATGCTTGTTGTAAACAAAGGCATACATAGTCTCACAGGGAGAGAAGAAAGATCTAAAATAAAAGTGAAGTACTTTCTCTATCTGCTCCTGCTTACATTCTCTCTCCCCAGAGGTAACTAATGTTAATGGATAGACAACTGTTCAGACACATCTGTAAGCACATACAAACAGATATCTACATAGACACACGTTTAAAAGTGGGATTAACATACATATTGTTCTGCAATGTGCTTTTTATAATAATCAATAGTGACATGTATTGGCTCTTCATCACTGTCAGTGAGTGCACAGAGATATAACTCATTTCTTAACTGGTTTGCTTTTATTCCACAGAATGGATGAAACCAATTACTTAATGCTTTGTCTATTGATGGACATTTATGTAACATCAGCACTTGTGTGACTATTTCTATAGCAAGAAAATAACAACAACAATAATAATAGTGATCGCTGCAATAGTTGACAATTTCACATTCTTACTATGTACCAGGCACTATGTTAAATGATTTATGTGCTCAGTCTTCTTAACAATTCTTTGAGGCAAGTATTCTAATTGCTTCTTTCAGATGGTAAAATGGAGGCTAGAAAAGGTGACATAATTTGTCCATGTCACACAAATAGTCCTAAGCACAACTACGATTTGAACCTAAGTTTGTCTTTAGCAATGCCTAGATTATTAGATATCACACAAAACTGTCCTTTTAAAAAATTAAGAAATAATGAGTAAAAGGACATGCCCATTTAAACTTTCACAACATACTGATTCAATTTGTATACACTCAAATATTTAGTGTATTGATTAAACTATATATATGTAATTACAATCTCATAATGTGTAAGATCATATATTAATTTAGAAATTTGAATTTTTTCACTGGAATTTCACAAAGCAATTTGGAGAGCTCATCTTGTGCATCATTTACATGAGTGTCTTCAAAACAACCAGAACCACTTTTGAACTGTCTTGTTTTCAGCACATAAACTTTTTACTTCCATTTAAGTTGTGGGGGACCTGAGGCTCTTTGAAAGTAGTGTGAATTTGTCCCTGATAATTTTATCCTTAGCTCAAAGTAGTCACTCCCATGATATTAGAAGTACTTTTGTTTGCTTCCCATTCTTCTTATTAGCTTATACTTGCTTTCCAAAGTGGAATCATTTACTGAATCGTCTTTTAAGAAGTAACATGCAATCTCTTACAGACAAAATTACATATAGACTAGTACAATGTTAAGTGCCTTAATTTCTGTTTTGCTCAGGCAGCTGTAGGAGAAGGTTCCTAGTTTTAGCAATAAGTCTGCTAGGTTCAGAGGAAGGCCAAATGACTGTGTGCATGGGTGCGCATGCACACACACACACACACTGAGAACCAAACCAAATCAAAACAAAACAAAAATCCTATCTGGACAAATGGACAGAGTTTTCATATCTAAACTTGCTTGCTAGGATAGAAACAGGGAAAAAAAGAGTAAAATCCTATATAACAATTAGTTCATCAGATTACAAAATATTTACTTACTGAACTATTGGTTTAAGTGGATTAAAACATCATCAGTGTATTGATCACTTAGGGATTTGGATCATAATCAACAGAGAGCCAGTATGATAATTTGGGCATAAAAGTAGTTTATTACAAGACAGAAAATAGCTCATACACTCTCCATTTGGGCTGGAGATCCCAGCTCGGAGGTCTTGTTGCTAGGGGGAAAAACAATCTATAGATCACACTGTGGGGATGGTTCTGTGATAACTCCATTGTCAATACCCATGGACATAGACTCCATACTTCACTCCAGCTGTGTTTGACCGTCGGTCCTGTTGCCTCTGGAAACTGGGTGAGGCCACCATAGTTAATGCCATTTATGCCTATTTCCTTATGACAGTGGCTTTCTGATCAAAGTCCAGGAAAACTAATCTAATTTGCAGAATTTAGGTCATCTGTCCAGGCTGCTGAGAGGGAAGTCGAGAAGTCTGGTACATGCCATTCTCTTGATTTTTTGATTCACATGTTCATGTGTGAAAAAGTGGTTCTGAGCAGGAGCTGGCAAAATATAATGAAGCATATTCTCTGCTGTCCCTGAGCTGATGGGTCTTAGTATTTTTTCTATGCTATAATTTTATCATTTGGAAAAAATGACTTTTTATTGACCCCCCAAATATTTTTCTCTAGTAAGGATATTCATTCCCTTAAAATTCTGAAAATGATTAGTTTTAGACTAACTTACATGTGATTTCCAAGGTAGTCACAGTAGAGAAGAGATTGACTTTAAACTACTTGAAGAAAGGGTTGTATAAACATTGGCTCATCAGTCTCATAAAGGAATTCCATTTCCTACACCAGAACTGGCAACAATTTTGTGAGAGTGAAGTGCTCCTATACATACTGTATCAAGCTTTTTATAATCATAATATTTGGAACGTCTGTGGTGCTCTCCCCCTTAAAAGTGCTTTAACAAACATTAGCTATAATTGTAAAGAGCTTTAGGATCCTTAGGGATGAAAAGTATTGTATAAATGTGCCATGTAACCATGCCTATTACTTCTGTACATTGCTGCATAAATTATCAGGAAATGAGTAAATGGATTTCAGTCTCATGCATTTGAATGTTAATTGGGAAGAAAAATCTTCTTTCACCAGTTTGGCGATGACAATTATATCACAGTCTATTTGCTTTAGCAGGTATTCACTCTTTGTTAATCTTGACAGATTATAACCTCAGGTGCGCTCTGTGTCTGGAAGTCTTTGTGTGTATCTTGACACAAGGTTTAGTGTCAATTCCAATGTTCAGTCTGCTGTGAAGACATTCTACAGTATCTCTGACCTCACTATATATCACTCTTGTACATGTACCTAGATTCTGCTGAAGCAGAGAATCTAATCCAAGTGGTTATTACTTCACTGAGCAGCCATAATGCTCTGAGAGTTTTGTTATTGTTTGGTGTGGGATTTTGGTAAAGAAATTTAAAATAGTCCGTTAACAATTTTTCTAAAATATCAAATTCTTAAACTTCTATTGAGCGACAAGTTTATTAACAGTTTTTTCTTGGTAGCATACCAAGTACATGTTGTTGATCCCTGATGTTTAATTTTCATTCCACGAAGCTTAATTTTTAAACCGCAGCACTTGGTATTTTAGCTTCTCTGAGTTTTTCCAAGCATGAAACTAAATCAAATAAATATAAGGCTTGCCTATTTTAAAGTGATTTTTAAAATTTTCAGAAGTACTATTAATCTTCTTGCCTAGAATTATAATACCCAGAAAACCACCATAATTAATCCTTTTTAACATCTCTCCATTTCATCCTTTGCTTTGTATATTGATTAATGCTAGTGTTTAACCCAGTATGGACTTCCAACCATATCATGCTTTCAACATGAGTCAGGAAATTCATTTCTATTTTATTTAAACAAGGGTAAGAATCCTCTCACTGTAAAGGGCTTGTTCTGAAACTTTTTTTTTTTTTTTTGGAACCATCCGAGGCTCTTGCAAACTAACATCTCTGAGATTCACCCTGACTTTTGGCCCTTTATTTATAAAGCAGTTCCAAATTCAGGCAGATCCTGTGAACAAGTGAAGCAGGCGTGGCAAAACACAACTGGCATTAGTAGGGGTTTCTGCTATTGAAGGTAGTGGTCGCTAACGGAGATTACTGTCACATGTGAATGTGGATTTTGAGCTGCTACAGCTTCTAATTCATCAGGGAACCCAGAAATCTAGATTTTTGAAATAATGACAACTAATTTAGTTAGAAAATAATAGCATTGCACAAACAGGTAGACCAGATTTGGTCTACGGTGAGAAACCACCATGGGTTTCCATCTTTCCTTGCCCTCTGGCTTGACAGGCAGTGCCTTCACTTCCATTCCAGCTTTAACACTCCACTTTCTCTTGAAGGTTTCCTTTTGAATTCCCTTGTTGGCTCTGCTTGATACCAAAGATTCCCCGTCGTGGCACTCCCCCTCTTGTGCTGCAAACTTACAGGCTCCTCTTAGCCTGGTGAGACCTCCCACAGCCAGCATTTTAGTTTAAGCAGGCAGCCCTTGGTGCTTGAGCTATTAGGACAATCCTCAAACTATTCACTTTGTCTCTAGTTTCTCTCTACTTTAGTATAACCTTCCCACAAGTGACAGATTAATCTTCCCATATAGTGGCTTTTTCATTGTATCACTATCTTGCTCAAAAGCCTTTAATTGCTTTGCATTTCATAGAAGAGGAGATTTAAAATCTCACATTAATAAATTCTAGCCCATCGCAAGGGCTTACCATGGCCCAATCACTGTAACTAAGTGCTTTACATGCATTATCTCATTTAATTATTGCATTGAGGTAGATATTATTACCCTTATTCTATGGATGAAGAAACTGAGGCTAATCTCCCATTGACCTCATTTTATGTAATGAAAAAATATATAATCCTACAATGGTCTAGAATCATATGTTAAAAAAAAAAAAGAAAAGAAAAAAATTTCCATTCTTATTACAGTTCTGTGGATTATTGGCTGGGTACCTTTTAGAGACTTACATAAACTCTCCAAGTCTTATCTTAATCATCTAGGAAAGAGAAAAACAATACCTATCCCTCAGGGTTATTTAGGATAAAATTAAATGGTTTAAGTATAGTACTCTACCAAGAAAGGTTGACATTATTAGCTTAAAACACACTTGAACTTTTGCATTTCCCACTGAATCAAAAGTCTAAGAAGAATACTCAATTAAATGTATAATGGTGGAACTGGAGATTGCTGAATAATATGACTTCAGGGATGCTCAAATGACCATGTAGGCTCCTTTTTCACTTATTCATTCAACACACACATTTATTGAGGTCATCATATGTGCCAGATACTGCATATATGGGAGAAGCATGAGGTTGCCTTCTAGGTTTACAGTCATAAAAATTAGAGGAAGAAGAGCAGGTTTATGGGGGGTAAGAAGGAGAATGAGTGCAGTTTTGAAGTTGTTATTATTTGTGACACCTCAGTGGAAATCTAAGAGAGCAAACTGATACAAAGTTCCACGGTTCAGAAGTGAAGGCTGGCTAGAGAGGGAAATACAGGGATCTAATGCACTCATATTTTATTTAAAGACACAGGGCAAGATGAAAAGATCTGGACGGGGAGGACAGAGAAATAGAAGAATATACAGACCAGAGAGAGCACTGAAACCAACACTTTGAGGTTAGGTAAGAAGAAGGAGCCAGAAAAGTTGACATAAAATGAAGTCAAAGAGGCAGGAGGAAAATTAGTAGAGTACGGTACCACAGAGGTCATCTTCAACTACACAAAAATTTTAGAAGGGGCAGGTGAAGTGTGGATTGAAAAGAGAGCTTTGATGAGGTGGCCTGGAAGCTTCTGGGGACCTTAGAAAAGTATTGATGAAATAGGGGAGCAAGACATAGAAAGCATTGTTCTGCCACCTTCTTACTGATACGGGAAACTCCATCTTCCCTGCCGCATAACCGCGGACGTTACTGTTCAACATTTATGGTTTATTGGAGGGGAAAATACACCAAAAATTGTAATATTCTGAAGGGCCATGAGAACACTAAGGGCTTGAAAGAGATTTTTTAGATATCTGAACAGGGGAGGGGAGGGTTTGGGGGAGAGGGTGAGGGCTGAAATGACTGGCAGTGCTAAAGACAAGATCTCACCCTACTTTTGCCCCCTGGTTTTAGTTTCCTGAAGTTTTCCTAACTACTAAAATACTCCTCATTTCATGCTAGCGTTGAACTAACCTTTATCTTAGGAATCAAACAAGAGAGACAAAGCTTCCTGAAAAGTGTGATTCCTCAGGGAAAATAGCTAATCAGCAAAATAGCATTTTCCTTTTCCTAGAGTGCAAGGTATGCTGATTTGATATCTAAATGCTATGCTTACCATCAAAATGCTGATGAAATCAACTCCACACACCCTGCCTTGGGGCATTCCTTGTGCCCAAAAGTGAGAAGCAGGGGAAAAAACAGGCTTTTTCAAAAATCTCTTCCACCCTTTTCTCTCTTCTTGAAATATTTCGCTGTTATTGCATTCTTTATCTCTGAAGAACATCTGTTATCTTCCATGCACTGGACCAGTGTTAGGGACATATCAGGCAACCAAAGGGATAATATCCTACTCTCATGTTGCTTATATTTAAGTGGAAAGATAGTTAAGACATTACTTCAGGAGAAAAAGATAATCACGCACATACCAAATATGTTATTCTGTGAATGTGAATGAGTAAGCACATTTGCCCATTATATTCATTAATATTTATTAACTTATTAGTACTATTTTGTTGTTAGATTATTTAGCTGAAACATCAGAAGTGGAAACCAATGGAAATAGGAACAGGGACAGATGTTTTGAAGGCAGGGGTAGGCAGAATTTTGGAAAAGATTGAAAAATGACAGAATAGCAAAGAGATTAGATCATTTTCTATTATTCATAGCAGTTATACTGAGAATTTGAAATCTCTATTTTAAATTAGGGAGAGTTTGAAGCAAACCCATCCCACTAACGTCACAATTCTGTAAAAAGTTTATGAAGCTGGAAAACATTCAAAACACTACACTCGGGCGCCTGGGTGGCTCAGTGGGTTAAAGCCGCTGCCTTCGGCTCAGGTCATGATCCCAGGGTCCTGGGATCGAGGCCCACATCGGGCTCTCTGCTCAGCAGGGAGCCTGCTTCCTCCTCTCTCCTCTCTCTCTGCCTGCCTCTCTGCCTACTTGTAATCTCTCTCTCTGTGTCAAATGAATAAATAAAATCTTTAAAAAATAAATAAATAAAAACAAAAAAACAACAAAAAAAAAACACTACACTCGTCCATGTCCTGGTTATTGTAAATAACACTGAAATAAACAGAGGGGTGCATATGTCTTTTCAAATTAGAGTTTTTGTTTTCCCTGGGTAAATACCAGTAGTGGAATTAACGAATGGTATGGTCTTTCTGTTTTTAATTTCTTGAGGAACCTCCATTCTGTATTCCACACTGTCTGCAACAATTTGCATTCCCATGAACAGTGCACAGGTTTCCCTTTTCTCCACATCTGCAACAGCATTTGTTACTTCTTGTCTTTTTAATAATAGCCACTATATAAGAGGTACAAATTTCCCATTATAAAATAAATAAGTCACAGTGATGAAAGTACAGCATAGGGAATATAGTCAATAATACTGTAATAACGTTGTATGGTGACAGATGGTAACTAGAAATGTTACAATGAGCCTTGTGGAAAGTACCGAATTGTCGAATCACTATGTTGTACACATGAAACTAATACAGCACTGTATGTCAACTATACTTCAATAGTTAAAATACAAATTTAAACAATAAGACAGTTAAAATAATAATTTAAAAAGCACTTTTTTTTAACTTAATATGGACTCGGTCTGTCCAAGCCTTAATTGGCTAGAGGGACAAATAATGAATGACATCTAAACAATCTATATTAGTAAAGAGAATAAGGCATCTTCTCTTCCAAACACTGCACATAGAACTGATTAAATATTCCTGACAATGGAAGAAACCGTCCAACAAAACTCATTGCCTGAATATTAGTAAGCTGTTAGCATATTTTCAAATTCTCATTCCTTCCAGATTTGCATGTTGAGAAAGTGATTTATGAAATGACTAATGCAATGAAGACTTTAACCCAGTCTGGCAAACAAGAAAGCTAATTAGTGGCAATAATTTACTTCTGGTTGGAAATTCATAATTTGCTGGGTCATGACCTATAATTAATATATTTTCTGTGTTTCTTTCTCTAAGATAATTGATGGTGCATATTGAGTGTTGCTTTAGGAAAACTTATGTCTTAAATGCAATTAAAATTAAACCGTAATCTTGTGTAGGTAAATTATGTAAGACATTTGAAATCAAAGAATCTGCAAATTAGTGTCTCACAATAACAGGAGAAGAATTAAATGTCTTACTTAAAATCACGCTGAATAAACATAACTTTACAGGAAAAAAAACTTTTTTGTTTTCTGAAATGGCATTAAGAATAAAACCATGACACCTCACTGCTAGAGGAAATATTTGCTCAAGTTGTCAGTTAGTATAGTACATTGAAAACAGTAAGGCAATTTATTGTTATGGAGTTTCCTTTGGTATTGAGAACATTTTAATAAAAGAACACAAATTAACATAATAAAAATTTTTGTACTCAATACCTAGAACTAACCATTACTAGAATTTTTCTGTTAGCTTCATGTTTTTTATTAAAAAATAAAATATTATTGAGATAAGTCAAAGCATCCTGTGCCCTTCCCATAGAGCCAATTATTATTGATATAGTGGAGTCTATTTTTATAAATTATCATATATGTTTTTATAAATGATAGATCTTTTCTGTATGTTTTATAACATTTTACATAAGTAATATTCTAATATATACATTATTATCTAGTTTGCTTTATTACAGCATTATAATTCTAGAATCTATCTATATGTGTACAATCTGTTTTCTAATCAAAACTCTGGTTTTGAAATTTTCAGTATGTGCATTTCCTTGTCTATCCCATTCCTGTTAACAGATATACTTTCCCACTTACACACACACACACACACACACACACGCACACACACACACTAACTTGCCCATTATGCAGATTATGGACATTTATGTGCTTTCTCTTTTTGCTATTTTAAACCATGTTACAGTAAACATACCTGTACATCTCCCTCTTGTAAAGCTGTGTAAATATTTCTTTAGAGAATAAACATAGGAGTGAAATTTCTGGTTACATACATATTCAATTTTACTGATAAGGTCAAACTTTTCTCTAAAGTGGTTATTCCAATACATTATCCTACAGCAGAGTGTTTGCAATCATTGCCAATACCTGATATTTTCAAACTTTAAAATGGTTACCTATCTGACGGGTGGGGAACAGTATCTGGTTTAGTCACTTATTTCCATAGATTTTCTATGTCTCTAATCACTAATGAAATTCAGAATCACTTTCTAACTTAATGTTATTTGGCATTTTCTTTTGTCACTTGCATGGTCATATTCGTTTGTCTCTTTTTTCTGTTTCTTTTTTTTCTAATTAGAATTTTATAGATTTGCCTTTCCAAAGTATTTTATAAATAAATACATCAATAAATTAAATACATCAATAAATTAAAACCACTACAAAGTACAAGAAGTAAATTTAAGCTTTTCATTTAACCTCATCTGTCTGCCATTCTGCCCAAAACCTATTTAAGAATGCTAGGGAACTTGGAAGATTTTATAGAAACAGGGCTTCATGCTGCAAATAGCTTGGTATTTGCTTAAGTCCTCAAAATAATTTCATTTAGGACCTAGGGGCTTTGCACAGGAATTGTCCTGTCACTTACAAATGTGCCCATACCGACACTGACATTGCTTCTAGCAGTCCCTTTTAGGAGGCTGCAACCAAGTGGAATGTGGCATATGTCAAAGTGATGGGTATGAAGAGATTCAGTGCTCTTAAATCACATCATTACTTTGTAGGGACTGAACCTTGTACAGGGGTTTCCTGCAATCTGATCTTTACCAATAAATCTTTCACAAATCTCCACATGGTATTCTCATGATTGCTGTGAAGATGCAATTAAAGGGACATCTGAGGGCAAAAAAAAAAAAAAAAAAGTTTCCAGAGGGGATTGAAGGGGAAGAAGGAACTTGAAATCGTTAAGGCATACAATAATGAGGAAAACATGGCAAATTAGAGTTCAAATAAAAAAAAGATAGCAAACATATGCACATATATGCATAAATATATACACATGGATGTCTATGTACACATACATATATGTATATATTGCAAACATACTTATATATATACATGTATGTATGCATACAGGCATACATACATGGCTCTGAGGATATGTTCAGCAGAGCACTAATCTCCAGCAAATAGTTTGATAAGTCTATAAAATTTACATCAAAATTTATTTCATTTGCTCTAATGAATCATTATTTACATGACCTATCTGGAAAGGATTCTTTTAGTTAGGTATTATCAATATGATTAGAATTTAATATTTATATAACCCCAACAATGTACTAGGTACTGCAAAATTGATGAAATTGAAGCAAGATCGTAAGTTTCACATTTATCTACCTAAAGATAATATTTTCCAACCTCTGACTACTGTATTTTCAGTTACTGGGAAAAATCTCTACTGAGGCTGCTTTCTAAACATACAAAGATTAAATTTGCTGACTTATATTTAGAGAGCAACTACACAGGTTGTAGGATTGTGAGAATAATAAAGATGAAGTGAAAGGAAAACTGGAAGTGGAGGCAATAACAAGGCCTTACATTTTCAAAAGAAAACAGAAAATATTAAATCAGAGTAAGTACTGAAGATTTGAAACAGAATTTTGAACAAGTTGTTATTATAAAAATCAATTCAATGAATATTTATTAAGTGGGTGATTTGTGCATTCTAAGCTCATCCCTAATTCACTGGTTTAGTAAGTCAGTTGCTTTCTGGAAATAATAATAATAATAATAATAATAATAATAATAATAATAATAATTTAAAATCCTGATATAAATCACCTGAAATTGAAATCACATAGTACAGATGCTTGCACCTTTGTAAATGATGATGTCAGTTTCCATATCCATGTATCAGTAAGGGTGAAAGTGAAATTAAGGGTAGTGAACAGGGAAAGATGGGATATAACAAAAGGATGCTAGAATTTGTTTGAGCAAAGAGATGGTCACCAAGAGGCAAAGGAATCAGATTTGAAGATCATCTTAAATAAAGAAAGAAATACTTTACATTTTTCTTATTTTATTTTATTTTATTTATTTATTTTTAAGATTTTATTTATTTATTTATTTGACAGAGAGAGATCACAAGTAGGCAGAGAGGCAGGCAGAGAGAGAGGAGGAAGCAGGATCCCTGCCAGCAGGGAGCCAGATGCGGGACTCGATCCCAGGATCCTGAGATCATGACCTGAGCTGAAGGCAGCGGCTTAACCCACTGAGCCACCCAGGCGCCCACATTTTTCTTATTTTAAATATAACTTTTATTATTCTCACAAAAATCTGTACAAAATATTTAGGAACTAAAAAAGTACAAAAAGGAGGAAAATTCCCCAAATTTTGATCAAATTTATTTATATGATTGGACCCTAATAAAATATTAAATATTCTTGTACCTTTTTTGTGTGTGTGTGAGCACGTGTGGGTGGGTACACATGGTGTTTAATAAGGGATTTTCTAAACATAATCTTCTGTAATTTGGTATTTTAAATGCATACATATAAATCCACACATGTACATGCACACATACACAATCTTTCTTTCCATGTCAATAAATTTAGAATTGTATCATACTATTAGTGGATACTTTTATTTCACTGCAAATTGTATTATTATTTTTTGTAATCCATTTCTTCCGAGACTTTTTCTTTTCTTTTTCTTTCTTTCTTTTTTTTTTTTTTTTAATAAATAATGCTTCTTAAGTACAGTTTTTCTGGTTATTTTCCTGGCAACTCATATAAACAGTTTTGCCTCTGAGATTCTAGTGAAATTAATTTCCAAAAAGCATCTCTGAATAAATGAAGACAGAAGTGGAATGCATTCAAAGAGAAACTTCAAATTTCAGTCTATTTATGTTTCTGGTGTATGGTTACCAAAGTAAATAGTTTTCCAAAAGCATACATTTTAATTAAATACACATAATGCCAGTTTGGTAACATAGTTACTTCTTGAAATATTTGTGTGTGAAATTATATCTAACAATGCCTTAGTTATCATTAATAACTAAGAAATATATTAAAAATATTAAAAATGTGACAGGCTTAGGTATCACCAAGCCAGAGGGATGATGACTCAAAGAACAATGGAAGCTGTCTATTACCTGTTCAGTTCTGCTTATTATGTACTTTAAATTTCTCTCTCTTTTTTTTTTTAAGATTTTATTTATTTTTTTGACACAGAGAGAGAGATTACAAGTAGGCAGAGAGGCAGGCAGAGAGACAGGGAGAGGAGGAAGCAGGCTCCCTGCTGAGCAGAGAGCCCCATGCGGGCCTCGATCCCAGGACGCTGAGATCATGACCTGAGCAGAAAGCAGAGGCTTTAACCCACTGAGCCACCCAGGTGCCCTGTACTTTAAATTTCAGTATATGCTCTCATATCAATTTATAACCTAAGATTTGACCCAGGGTTACTTTACAAGGGTTGAGCTAAACTGAATATCTAATGAGTAGTGAAAATTTTTAGTCTTCATTTGGTTTGGGTTTGGTTTGGTTTGGTTTTTATAATAAAACATATGCCATTTAAGTTCCATTAATTCCAGTAGAAGGAATTAAAATAATCAATATTAGTCCTGAGGGAGAAGGCTCCTGTCATCAGATTTTAGTCCTATCTGGTGGGACAGTTCAATTGTGTGTTTTATAATTCACACAGAATTACTGGAGTGTGAATTACTAAATAGGAAGACAATGAAAGCAAAGGAGCATTAGAAAAACAACACTGAATTGGAAGAGATTTGTGGTTTACACCTGCACTATTTGATTGTCTAGAAAAATCAGAGGACTTACAGGCTAAGACCCTTAGACATCTTCTCTCTAATAGAATAAAACTTTTAACTTTATATAAATAATTGAGCCTTGATATCCTCAGGTGTAAACTGCCTACCTACTCAATCTCAGTGTCATGAGAATAAAATGCATGTGTATATAAAAACGTGTCAAGGTTCTTAGTAAACTCGAATACATACCTAACATTGTAATACCAAATTTTACAATTCATCGGGAAATGCAATGCAGTCTTTCCTATTAAAATCCCTACTAAATGGCTGCAAAGTTGACTCCTACAACCTGGATCAAATATCAAAATCTGATGTCAAAAGTCTGTATGATGTTCTTCCTTTTGAAAGAAATCTTTCAGTCTGTCAGGCAGTCAGTTAAGAGTAGGTAATTTTATTGAGTGCTCTCTCTGCCAGGATATTGAATTCCCTCACCCATCTCAAAAGCTTTGTGTTATCTTTGACTCCCACCTCTCCTTTGTGTTCCATGCCTATCAGTTATGAAACGGCATGGGACAGACTCCATTGCTCCTGCTTTTGCTGTTCTGGGCCCATGAGCTCAGCTGTATTTCATTTCCTGTCCTTGATGTCAATAAGGTTGCTAATTCTATCCTTACATAAAAAGCATTCCTCTAACCAAGTTTCAAGATGTTTCTGATCCTTACAACCAAAATAGTCGTAATTAGAATACTTTCTAGCTTCACTCCTTCACAAGAAATCTACTTTATATGGAAACTATTATTTCCTTCGGACTCCCCAGCACCCTATATCTCCACTTGTGTATTATTATTTTTTTTTAAATCTTTGTCTGTTGAAATTGCAGTTCTTCTTTAAAAGCCCAGTTTAGATTCTATTATAATAATGAAAGCTTATCTCATTCAGGCCACCAGGCTGTGAGAGCCATTGTTTTGTTTCGGTTTTACCTCTCTTATAATGTATCCCTATTTCCTATATTTTGCATCTTGCTATATTACAAGACTTCAGTCATTGTCCATCCTTCACCCTCGTACAGAAGATAGTTGGGTATTTGTGAGCAGGGAATGTTTTCTACTCATGTTTAAGACCTACACATGTAGCATGGTATTTTAGTCACTGTAAGAATAGATATGTGTGGGAAGAAGAAAAAAAAAAAGGAAAGTTGAACAAAATAAATTAGAACTACATAATATATTATAGGACTTCTTCTAGGAAAAGCTTAGAACACAGAAAATCTTTTGCTAGGAAAACCTTTAATTGAAATAATAAATGAATATGTGTTGTATATTTTAGAAGTCTTACTCTTTGAAAATATTTTAATGTCTTCTTTTTCACTACTCTCTTCAGGGTCTGTTAGGCATGGAGCCATCTCAGAAGCACCCTGAGACACCAGCAAATGGCAGCACCCTGACCATGGGCCCGATACTAATTTAATTTAAAGAACACATTGGTTTGATTTACATTCTGTTTTTGGGCAACATTTCAAAACGGAAGCTTACAAACCTCCAGCAATTCACTGATGAGACAAATATGAATGAAAAATTGATAAGTAGCTGTGATAGAGCCAGTTGGAGCAACAAAAAGAACAAAGAAAGAAATTTTAAAAGTATCAGATAAGTGCATCTGGATCATATATTGACAATTAGGATAGCCAACATTATCATCATTCATCATTCCCAGTTGAATTTTCACAGTAGGTGATACTGTTCACTTGAAGAAACCAATTTATTTATTCATCTCAACTCAATTATTCATAAATTCTATCTCACTAAGGAGACAAGAGAGCCAATGGATGATGAAATCTAGAAGTTGAGATCATACCCAGTATTATGCTATTGAGTTGGAAGGGACCTTAGAGGGCCATTTTGTCTCAGTTTCCTTCCCACAGAAAGTCTCTTTTGCAAAGTCCTTGGCAGATCCTTGTTAATCTCCAGGTAGTCAAATGACTAGTGCATTTTATCATTCAGATTTAGTCACAGATACCACCTAAGGACTTTCCTGGACAGGCCATTTAAATCAGAGTTCTTTGAAATTATTTATAACAGCATCGTCTTTGTTTTCTATACAGTGCTTTTCGCTGTACAATACAGTAATACTTATTTAATAATTTATTTGTTTACTGTCAATCTCTACCAGTAGAATGTAACATCCATAAGAACAAGGACCTTGTTTAGATTGTTCACTGATGCATCTAACTTACCTAAAATAGTTTCGGGCACATGGCAGAACTTCTACTAAGATGTAATTCATGTTCCTGAATAAAACTAAACATTACTTAAAACCTATAGTTATTACCTTCCACGGCAATTTACTCTATTCCTAGAGGCTCCTGTTAGAAACCCTTTCTACTTTTAGAGCAAAAGTTTGTCACCCCATGACTGATTTCCTGTTCAGGCTTCTCTAATAAAGCTATTTTACCTTAAGGTTGATCATTTTAATATTTGAAGACTCAACTCTGAGCCAATCAACAAGTTACTGAGTTTTAATCCTTTGTCACTCCCTCTCTTAGACTCCATGCCATACATACATACATGTACACATGCACACATACATTTATTTATTTATTTATTTACAACAAACAAAGGTTTAATAGTTAAAATGGTGGTTAAGATTCATATTTATCATGTTACCAGAGCAGTTATTCTCAGTATCCTTGAGTTTATGGGCTGAATGTTATGAATCCAATGAAAATACAAATCTGCTGGTCAGAAAATTACGCATGCAGGAAAAATTTACATACAATTTCTGGAGATTCACAAATACCCCCAACTCTATTAAAGACACTGAATGATGAACAAGATCTTTCAAGAAACAGTCCAAATCCTTAGGGAGTCCTCTTTCTACCAGTGGGCAACCGCCTTCCCTACGTCTTCATTTCTCAAGGTTTCATAAATGCATGCTATTGCACAGATGGTGGTTTAGAATCTGAACGGTTAACTCCTATCTCAAGACAAGAAGATGCTTTTTAATGTCAAAGTGTGTAATTTTCAAATGCAAATTATGAATGGTAAATCAGATTCTCTGGCCTGTACCTCCAAATCACTTGGCAAAAAATTATCTTTCAAAATTTAGAAACATAATTCTACTAACCATTGTTAGGAATATTTTTACTTACATGGATTTAATTCAGTGATATGAAATATAATTGCATTCACATCCTCTCTCTACTCTGTTCCTGATTGTCTCCTTTAATAAACTCCACTGAGAGAAAAAGAATTTATTTTTGGTTTGCAGTGATTCCAAAGGCAAGATATAAAGACCTTGATAGCTTCCTAAATGATAAAAATTTTCCATAGGCAACACACATAAATAAAATGATTTGTTTTAACGTGCACTCATCATAGACACAGCCTGTTGTATTTCTCTCTATAGCAAATTAAATAGATGTTTTTATTCTGGCAGAAATCTCACTCTCCACACTTTGCTTTTGTCTCTCTTCTGAGAGGGATGAGACCTCCTCTGTCAACTTAGAAGCTCTTACTGTCACTAGGCAGAAAGAAAGCACCTCTCCATGGATGAGGACTCTCGTCTGCCAATAGATTTGGCTGTCAACCACCCAAAAGCACTGTCACTCAGTGTCAAAGCAGTAAAAACAAAGCAATTATCCACACAAAAAAGAAAGAGAATCAGAAGACCCAAGTTATGTAGATAAAACAGAGCCAGTGAAAAATATAACAAGCATCTCTGAAAACTAAAGTGTGGTTCTCTTCCTCCCTCCCCTCTCTGCCAATATGCTGCCACATCATTCGTAAAGCCTCCCCCCCCCCCTTTTTTTAAATTTAAAGCTTGGCAAGTATTTCCAATTATTTTGTGAAACATCAGCAACTTATATTCCATAGAACATACTTCTTCTACCAGTGGTTCTACCTTATTTGAGGGAAAAATATACGACTTAATTTGTAAAAGCTAAGTAGAAGCAGCCCTAGAAAAAAAGACTGTAACACAGAGGATAATTTTAAATGGACAGAATAGAGTTGGAAGCAGAAAAAGAGAAACTGAATATTCAATTCTGATGATTATTTTTATCAAATACAGTAACACAAATTAAAATGAACTTTAACCTACAGACTACTACTAAGGCCTGCAAGTGTAAATCAGGAATTCATACTAAAGTTAGCATCCAAATATGGCAGAAAGTGGCTTCATAACAAATTGAATTTTCTCCTAGGTTATGTAGTTATTCATTTTTTAAAAATTCTTACATTCATTCAATAATTATTTATTAAGCATCTCCAATGTCCCCAAAACTGTACTAAACTCTGAGAATGTAGTGGTGAAAAGTAAAAGCAGTCTTGATTATTCTTGGAAAGAGTCTACTGGTAAAGATGAATGGAAGCAAGTAGATAAAAGATAATTCTTGGCTAGGGTGTCATGATAGTTCAGCTCTCTTTCTGGCTCTATATTTCATTTGTCCTGTGCCTTTGATCAAATCATTTCCTTTCTCTGGAGCAAATTTCCATGCTCTGCAAAATAAATGAGATGGGCTAATCTATTAACTTATAATAGGCATTTGGTTCTAAAAAATTCCTCATGATTCTATTGAATGGCTTCTAAAATCTCTTTTTGTAACTCATATTCATACTTATAGGAAGATAATCTGGCTATCAAGAATAATTTGGGGGGCACCTGAGTGGCTCAGTGGGTTAAAGCCACTGTGTTCGGCTGAGGTCATGATCCCAGGGTCCTGGGATCGAGCCCCACATTGGGCTCTCTGCTCAGCGGGGAGCCTGCTTCCTCCTCTCTCTCTGCCTGCCTCTGTGCCTACTTGTAATCTCTCTCTCTGTGTCAAACGAATAAATAAAATCTTAAAAAAAAAAAAAAAGAAGAATTTGGGCACAACACTGAAAATAGTTTGTGAGTTTTTTGCCCCCGAAATCCATAATTTTTACTTTAGTCCACTAACTTCATCATCATATAATTAATATTACTACATTTTCAGGTATTGGAATTTGTGCAACTTAATGGGAACATATACTAGAAAAAATAAAATTGATAAAAATATCCAAAATATTGAAAATATGTTAAAATTTTTGGAAAGTTGTGGGGATGATGATGAACAAATTCAACTAAATTTGTTTTTAACTTAAACCTTTAGAGAACCATTAGTGTACTACATTACTATTGGATGAAGACATCTGTTATTAATCTAGATATATTTCTTTACCCTCTGGGTGTTTAGATTTTTCCAGGTGAGTCTCATCACCATATAAAAATACGGTCTTAGAAAAAAAATTGTACCATGTCATAAATTTTAATTTTGGTTCCCTTAGATGACAAGTCCTATATAATTTTGTAAGCTGTTAGTTATCATGAGAATATCAGATTACATGAAGGACAGGATTAGTTTTAGTAGTTTGTTTTGAAAAGTTAACAAAATGTAACCTATATTAACAATAAACAAGATTTGGTATAACTTTTTTAGTAGAAGACAGAAAATTTTTGCTAATAATTACTAAATCTGTCTAAGTTCTTTGCAGAAAAAAATAAAATATAGTAAATGTATTATATAATTTTTGTCAAAGTCTGAATTGTACGACTTGATGTTGAAAAGCAGCATATTCAATATATTTATGAGTAAAACTATAGGGAGAAATTTAAATTTTTATGCAGGAATGATAATACACTGATAGTTATCTTTAATATTTCATTTCTTAGTTATTTATATTTCTTTCACCACATCTTCCCCTCGTGATTACCAGTAAATTCTGTTTGGTTACTCTGCTTTGAAGATAAATATGCATTCTATCTTTCAATATAAAAACAGTAAAATGGGACAGGGGTATGAAAATATGTGAGTAGGTACCAAAATTGTCTAAGAAAAGCTTTCACATTAAAAATTCCATACTCATTTTGTTAGACTAATACACAGCAGCTAAGATTCAATGTGTGTGTGTGGTATGTGTGTGTTTCTTCTCCAAAGTAACATCAACTATTTCGTAATGATCTGTGAATCCTAATTTCTAGATGGGAATTCTAACTTTAAGCTAGTTTTCCAGGTAAGTACCTGGTAGGCTGGGGAAACACCAGTGATATTCGAGAAAGATCAGTTTAAAGGCGTAAGTTTGCACTGAGTAAGCCCATGACTAATAGACAATAGGCACCTTCCCCTAACATAGGTAGGCATTTTTATTCATCTTTCATTCCTGATCATCCAGCAATCAGATGGCATATAGTTCAATATGTGGTACACATTTGTCACACTGAAATTAGTTACATGGATGCTATAAATAAGGACATTCTTTTTTCAGTAGTTTCTACCATCAGAGTAACTAGTTGAATTGATGACCTCTATGATAATTAGACTACCAACTCTGAAATTCTATCAGTCTAATTATTTGTTAGGAAAAACATACTAAACATCTCAGATCATAAATATATCTTTCTTATTTTGAGTAGTTCAGATTAAAAAGAACACACACACAGACATGTACACACATAGCATTCACTCCATTCATAATGGTTACTTATATTTCAACATTTGCATTTATGGACAATTTTGGACTGATATAGAAAATATCAGAATGAAGAGCTATCTTTTATTTATTCTTTTTCCAAGGTTTACTTTCAAATTATAAGAGGAGTTGATGGTGTATTTTACAAGCTGGAAACCTGGTGGCATTATAGGCTTTACATTATTTTGCATACATTTTATGTAGTTTGCAAATATAATATACTCATTCTATTTCAAGGTGAGAAAAACTTTTTTTTGGATTTATTCCAAATTTCGTAAAAACTGCTTGCTAGACATCTCCATTGGTAAGGTGATGATGATAATAGTGTTGACAGCAAATGCTTATCTAGCCAAACTTGACCTTGTTCAAAATGCTTTACACATCTTAATCCATTTAATTATAACAGCAACTCTCTGAGGTTTCTGTTATTTCTATTTTACAGATGAGAAAACTACAGTTAAACAACTTGCCTTGATCACATAGCTAGTTAAGTGGCAGATCTGGAACTGGATCTGATGCATTTAGCTCCAAATTTAATGCCGTGAACTGGTAGACTAATGATGTCAATATTAATGTTTTAATTAAAAATACTAAAATATATTAACCAGTGATGAATTACAAGAAAGAAAAGATGAATATATCTTAAAGATAACATTGCAAACTGGTTATTTTAGAATAGGTGCTTAGAGTAAGAAATGGTTGTTGGGGTGGCAAAAGATTATATTACTTTCTGGTGTCTAGACATAGAATGGTACAATTCCATAAAAATTCTAAGAGAAGGATGAGTAATTTTAGGTAAAATGACCCTGTTGACTTAAGTTTTGAAGCAATGAATATTAAGGAAAAATATTTTTCTTTGTACAGATTCATTTTGAATAATCAACTTGATCAGCTCAGTCGGCTTGAGTTTACTTGATAATTATTAACAATTTTACTGAATGAATTTTATTTCATTTAATTCTGATACTAAGTAAAATTCAACTCTTAGATCATATTTTTCAAAACATCAGCTAAAGGACTTACCAAATATGTCAAATAAATACAGGTCTAAGCTATAGAACTCTCAGAACCAATTATACAAAAAGGTCAACATTAACCAATTAAATAAAGAACTTTGCATTCCAGTATACATTTACTAAAAGCAAAATTAAAAAGGTAGAAAACTCATGTGGCTTTCTTACGTACACAAAGATGGCATTAGTTTTGTGAATGAAGAGAAAAAGTTACTGAACATTTCATCAATAGTGAGCGATGCTTGAAATAGTAAGATAAGTAACAGAAAATAAAAACCAAAATTCAGAAGGAGTTCACATTTTAAAAAGAAAAATCCCATGTATGTTCTTTTATATTGTATAAGTGCAGACAACACTTTGGCATTTCTGGAGAGTCCTTGATAGAAAAGGATCAGTTTTTGAGATAGACCCCAAATGGTTTTATAATAGTTTCATTTTGTCCTTGAATAAAATGGGCCAGACTCAGAGATGAGTTGACTAAACACAAAGGGTGATCTTGACCTTTCCCTTGCTCTGAGTTTACCAGAACTATCCTATTAGAACTCTCATAGATCTACTTTTACTTTATTTTATAGTTGTATGTATGTGTATATTTGTCTTACCTCTTCCACTTCCAAATCTAATAGCTGGAAATATAAAAGAAGTCCAGAAATTGTTGTCATATATAGTGCATATGAATGAGTTTCTTAGAATCTTTGCCAATTTGGGCATCTCCCAACTTGGAAACTTTCCCAGATGGGTGCACTTAAAAAAGTTATGTCATTCTCCAAGTTGTTGTTGACAAATGTTTCTGTGGATGCTAATAGACATAAATGTTATTTCCTATTTAGAGTAAGTATAGAAATGGAGCATTTACAACATCACATTAGAGATTCTTATCAGCCAGGAGTAGAAAAGGGCCTGGGAGAGAGACAAACACATTACAGTTGCATATAGTGATTAATTCGTGTGTAGCGTTTGCCAAGGTGTGTGTTTCTGGAGAATTTAAGCCAGAGCTCAGAAGTAGGACTGTGATTGTGTTATGTGGGAGGGGTTCACAAATATCTGGAGTTTTAAAATAATGATCTCTGTATTTCTAATTAAATTATACTATCTTTTCCTGTTATAATTGGTACAAACTAGGATTTATCTTAACCAAAAAATAAATAAAAGAATATGATTTGCTAATCTGATTCTCCCCAAACTATACTCAGAATAGTCAAAAAAAATCATTGGATAGCAGATGGTGGTAAAGTATAAGAAATGAAAACATGTTCCCAGCACCTGAACTAAGGACAGGATTTTTTTTTAAAGATTTTATTTACTTGTCAGAGAAAGAGTGGGTGAGAGTGTGAACATAAGCAGGGAGAGCAGTAGGCAGAGAGAGAAGCAGGCTCCCCACTGAGTAAAGAGCCCAATGTGGAACTCGATCCCACGATCCTGGGGTCATGACCTGAGTCGAAGGCAGTTGCTTAACTGACTGAGCCACCCAGGTATCCCAGGACAGGATTTTCTATAGACACATACAGTGGAGAAAGAATAGTTCCAGTTCATCACATGATCCTGAATTTGAATAGGGAGGTAATTCTATTTCTTACAATCGGGTCTTTGGCAGTTTCTTTTGCTTCATCCAAACAAATATTGGGAAAAGAGAAAGGAAAGGGGAAAAATGAAAAAAATTATGTGAACTCAAGCAGAGAGCCAAAGAACACCATTTCAAAATGATAATTCTGCAAGTTCAAGGTTACAAGAATATCAAATTGATCCAAAATAAGACACATATTAATATTTAATATGATTTCCTCCTGCCCATGTGCCAGTCAGACATTTGGTCCTTAGCGTGACATTAATGAGACTGTGAGCTCCTTGAAACAGACACCATGTCTGGTTTGTTTCTCCACACCCCATGGGATCTATCCAACTGACTAGTACTTAGAAGGGGTTCAATGCATATTTGAAGAGAAAAATCCAAAATAATTAGCCTAGTGTTTATCTTAAACAAAGTTTACTTCCATTCAAAATTAGTTACTTGCTGCCACACAGCTCTCAAAACTTCTGTATTGTCAATGAATAAATATAAATAAATAGAAATCTCTGTTATATTTGCAAAATTAAACACTGACCTGGGTGGTTGCTAGGGCCTTTTCTTATATTAATATTTTCTTATCTCTGGACACATCGTCCAGTGTTACTCTGTTTTATGATGAGACAAAAAAAAATGTAGGATACTAGCTTTGGTAATGCATTTCTCTTTTCATGGTGGTGATTTTTTTCTTTTCTTTTCTTCTTTTCTTTCCTTTTTCCCCCTTTCTTTTTCTTTTCTTTCTTTCTTTTTTTTCTTTTGAGGTAGAGGGGAGTCAATGTGAATATGTTGGCAATTTCAAATAAAAACTATTGCTTTGCTTCAGGTTAAATCACTTAACCTGCTGTGAAGCAATTAGAATCCATTTTGCTATTGAGCACAGCTAGGTGCTTAATAAAAGGGTCACAGGGAGTCACACACAAAGATGGTCACTCAATGCTGCAAATCCACCAGCTGTGCAAAATGGTCACTACCCTGATGCTGGGCAAGTAGGTCCATTCCCTGACTCCCATTCCCCATTTTGTAAAGACAACTGAGTTCCAGAATTTACAGCCTATAAGAGTAAGGCAAGTGATTGCATGCATTTTTTAAAATGCTATTTTATTAAATTTTATTTTACATGATAGAGAATGTTGCCAGAGTTTTTTACATACATGATAAATCTCTCACTTTTCTTATTTATTGGCAAATGATGAAAGTCAAAAACAATTCATCACCTGCTGGGGCCATTTATATATAAAACCAAGCCTGCTGTTATCCACTGTGCTTTAAATCAAAACTACACGGCTAACATACTCTCGCCCTTGCACATTCCCACACTCAGAGAAAAGAAAAGGCAAATATAATAAATGTCTTCTCAGAAACAGAGGCAGTTCAACAGTCAGCCAAAGCAAAATGTTCTCTCTCACATTTACCTATATTGTTCTTCTTAAAAAAGTGTAATGGGAAAGCAGTCCAGACTTCCGATGTTGCTACCCACATCTGGAGCCTACTTAATTTACCACTTAATTAGCCACTAATCTTTTCTTAAGATTGCTCAAAACATACATCTCTGTCTAATTCTCTAGTGTACATTATAAACAGTATTTTTTCTAATGAAAACAAAGAGACTCTATATTTATGCAAGAATATAAAAGATGCAAAAGTTATTTTTGCTTTTACAATAGGAATATGCTAAATATGAAAGACTACTTAAGGGGTGGAGATTCACATATGTGTAATTTAAAAAAATTTTTTTGAATGTGCCAGGTAGAAAAAAGTATTAATAGAGACTTATGTAGTTAAAGACACTTCTATTTTAGTTCTACATCCTGAAATACAAATTTCTAAAACTGCACTCTGCCATAACCCTAAAGTCATGCTGAAATTCCTACTTATATCAGGATGTTCCATAGTATCTTAATTTTATAAAGGTAAAGTAAAAGCAATTCACATTTTCTATGCATCCTTTGACCCTGATACTGGTTGGCTGAGTATTATTTTGAGTTCCTGTGGTTACTGCCCATTAGTTCCAGTGGAGAAAGATAATGACTCTGTGGTATAGCAATTCATCATACTACTGCTAGATCTGAATTCCATATTCAACCACTACATGTGAAACCAATCCACGAAGGAGACAGAAAACCAGCAGAACTTGAAAACCAAATACCTTGTATCAGTTATTGTTGACTACTGCAAGAAGAAAATTGTATTGCTTTAATTGTTTTTTCTGAGACTCCATCTCATCATGTAAATCATGAGAAAGTTGCTCTGCCTCATCGAGGCCTCCACAGTTTTTCTCCCTTTCAGGGGTCAGGACATGGAATGAAAGAGAAAATCTATGAATAGAGTACTTTAAAGATGGAAAAGGGAAAACAAGTGTGAATTTACTGTACTTGGATTCTCTTCTTGATTCAAAGGGTCGAAGACATTTCTCTAATACCAGCAGAAAAGTAGCATAGGGTGGCTTTCACTAGTTGTTTTAGACAAATCAGTGGAATTTGTCCTGAAACATCCATACTTTTAATACTCTTTGCAACCAGTGGAATGCGCTTTTTTTTTTTTTTTTAAATGATGGCCAACTGGGGTCTAGTATGCTTGGGGCCTTAATTAAATCTACTTTCTCTGAAATCAAAACATTGGGTTTGGCTTCATAAGCACTCTGAATAAAGGAAAACTATTATTTCAGCGGTAGAGAGTTGGATTGCTTACATCTCTAAGCATATGGTTGGGACAGCAGCTACTTCACCAAATCCAATCTTCTTATAAATCCAGAAGTCAAGAGATTTATCATTGCCAGTGCTGGGTGATTAGAAAGTGTAATTTGTCAATGCCATTTAGTGGCCAGTGAATGAATGGATCAGACCTATCTGGAACCTGGCTTTTAATGGTAAAAGGGGAATTCACCTAGACAGATAATCTATTTCTCAAAAAGGAATTGACTTTAAAAAGTCTATTTGACTGTACCCTCATTCATTTATTACTTGTATTTGGAGATGTCCTGTCTACCTAGTTTTCCAAGTCCTTAATTCCTCTCTACTGGTTCTCTGACTTCTGAGATTATTTACCTATTGAAAAGATTTTCACAGGTATCCAGAAGACCAGAGCAAATATAAATTGGAAAGGAGAAACACACAAATTAACCAACCTTCATTTTTTGGCCACTCCCACTTCAGTAGCCACCCTGAAGAATCTTCAAATTATAAGATACTCATGGCTAAGTTAAAAACAGAATATGATTGACTTATGCAAGCCTTACTTACACAGTAAGTTATTCTGCTATAAAAATAGTCAAGTGATAAGAGTTGGCCAAAGAAGAGTAGTGTGTTGAACTTTATTATAATTCTACTAATAAATTTTGGTTTTCTAATGAAGTTAAAATTAAAATTGTCTTTTCTGACACTCTTGAAACACATAAAATAATTCATCTAACTACTTTGTTAGAAGCATGTATGGAAAAGATTCAGCTCTCAACTATTATTCAGATAATATTTTTTGAAGCCACAAAATTACTCATGATATGCCTTCTGAAAATTACTACAGTCAAAATCAATTCCCTTCATTATTTACTTTGAGTATGCTCTTATACATTTCTTAAGTGAATTTTCTTCCCTGTCTCCTCCTCATACCCCTTTTTCTGCCCAATCTCTTTAATTTACCATTCCTTTCAATAAAAGGCTTATCTCCATGGAAAGTATAATATGTTCATAAAGTAACTTACTCTCATGAAAAAATACACTTTTCCTCATTGTGAAGGTATTTCCTCTCATGAGATCCATTTCATGATTCAAGTGGTATATATATTTTTAAATATATATATGCCTACGTCAAGGCTACATAAAGCATTGTCCTTGGGTAGATAGCAATCTGAAAACTCTTACTGGTCTGCAATGTGATGAGATGGTGCTAGGATATAAATTACAACACTAGGCACAGTGTTGTGTTCAGCTGACATTTTTTTCATAGAAGGACTTTCTCAATAAGAAATAGTGTGTGGATTTGCCTTCTGGTGCGCATTGCCTGTCTTATCAGAGTCCATTAATAAGCAGTTTAAGTACTAGCAATTTGAGTGACAAAAACTACCAATTGGTCTTATGCCTAATCTGGTTCACAGATCTATGGATTTAACAAATGGATAGCTCTAGAGTATTATAACAGAGGACCTATTCTCAGTCATCTTTCTCCCTTTTCTACCACAGAGCCATTTCGGTATCATAATGCACCGTGTCATTCATTCACTCATCATACATTCACCTATATTTAATAGTGTCACTTCACAATAATACTTGTTTTCATGGAGTTTATATTCTAATGAGAGACAACACCAAATAATAAAATAAACAAGTACATAAACTATGTATATTCCAAAAATCATAAATGCAAACAAGATGATGCAACCGAGGAGGACAGAGTGGCATACATGTGTTGTTTTAGAATAAGCATAGGAGCTGAGAACACAATGATGAGGAGAAATCGTCCAGGGAGGATGTAAAGGAAGAGCTGTTGTCACAGAAAAAAAAGTACCTGATGCAAAGATCCTAAGATGGGAGGAGCTTGACATGCTGGCAGAATAAGAAAAGGGCTTGGTGGAAATGAAGCCTAAGGAGCAAATGGGGAGGGCCCAGGACCTGCACTAGGAAAGACCACCAGTAACAACTTCTTCCTTAATCCACTAGTCATCGGATTGGCATTATCACTTTAGCAGGCATGTTTCTTTTCAAATTGCTTAACATTTCCAATTCAAATTGACAGAATTATTGAGATCAACAAGCTACTAACATGTCGAGAGTGATAACATTAGGAGTTATAATTAAATGTGTCTGACTTGTTTGAGAGTATAACTTACTCCTTTAAAGTCACTCTTTAGGACTCAGGAATCTAATCAACTGAACACACTCTTGTAGCCTGAAAAAGTGCTGCCTTGTGGAGGTACATAAGAAATTCAACCAAATAAGAAGCTAAACCATGGCCTTGGAATTTGATTGTTTTAGAGGCCATACGGAGAACATGAAAAAGTCAAATGATCAATTGTTTTAGAAGCCATAAAGAGAATATGAATAAGTCAAATTTGATCATGAATAAGTCAAGTGAATAAGTCAAATTATCAAATGATCATACTACTCTGATGGCAAATTGCAACCAACACATGCGATATGATAAGGAATGACAGGGTCATTGTGAAGTGGAAACTAATATGCCCTTTCTAAAAGTATATGCCACTATGGAGTTTCAGCCAATAATTTTTACATGGGCATATGGTTCTACTGTGGCCAGATCTAATCTGTTCATGAGAAAGTAGAATTTGGGATTTGGAGATGAATGCAAATGAACATTTTATAAGTTGGCAAGTTACTAAAAGCAAAGAAGGTCAAACAAAACACAACTTCCGGTCTCTCTTAACCCACAGCTGCTGGTTTGCAAACTTTGATTTAATCATGGGGTTCGGCTGATATTCAAGAGATACACAAACATGACTACCTTATGATACGGTAACTTCCATGAATAGCCAGAGAGCCTATCTTGTTTCTTATTTTACATGGTGGCAGTTTAAGTCCAGTAACAATAGTCCACAATAGTTCCACATTTTGTAACATGCTCTATCACTGGGGTTATAAATGCTGGGAATTTAAAATTCTTCCTAAGAAGTTAGTAAGTTTTATATACAACCCAGCAACAGTTAGTCAGCTAAATGATATGTTTCTAGACAAAGACAGAGATTGATGCCACAAGGATATATGCTAATGCTTAATACCTTTTTTTTTACTTATAATACCTAATATTACTCTAATGCACACCAGCCTACTACCTGTTAATAATCATTAATCTAACAAAAGCACTGTAGGTGACAGCAGAAGATTGGTTCCTATACTATTTAATTCAACAAAATCAAAATCATTTTGGTTTAAATGGGAAAAATATGAAAAGAAAAGCAGTTGAATTACTCTGATTTCCATTTTCAATCAATAACTAGACCCTGATATCTATTACATTAGCCCTCAGGAGAGAGATTTGCCACATGTCATTGGAAGAGGGTTGCTAGGACGCAGGGTCGCCTACCCTGGATTGGATTCCTTTGGTTCTCTGAGCTGCAGAACGGCGTGTCTGACTATACTTCACAAGCTGCACGGGGTGGCTGAACTCTTCTGAACGCTTGAAAGTATCATAGCCCAAGACAGTGGTAAATAGTTCATGGGGAAATATCTATTACAGAAGCATCAGTAATCTTCGGTACCGTATTATTATCACTCATTAGTCAAGAGACCCTGGGTGCTTTTTGTCATACGTTGCCTTGTCTGGTCACCATGAAATAATGACCATCGGGTTACATATAGTATGATATGTGTATATGTGTGTCTCTAGGCATGAGCTTCTCTTTTTCTCTTGCTAGTGGTTATTTTAATAGAAAAATTTCATGTCTGACCTATACCTGGCTGCTATTCAAGAACTAAATATAGCAATTTGTTACAGTAATATTCCTCCAGAGTCCTTCAGCAAGAACACAAACTATTTATTTTAAGTTATGCTTAAAGGTGTATTTCATTTTTAAGTCTCATCTCTGGCACACAACATATTCTAAGCAGCTTTCTCTCTCTTCAGTAGTACAAGCAATTTTCCTCAATAACTTCTTTTCCAGCATGGCATATCTCCCTCACTAGTGTTCACCATTTGAATAATCACATCTGATTTTGGTTTGTAACAGCTTTATTGAAAAAAATAAAGAAAATATTGTACATAGGGAAAGACTCTTCCTCCCCCAGCAAACCCATCAAGACTACTACTACTTGGTTGTGTTAGGAAAAATATATATACATATATCTCACAATAAAATTTCAAAACTATTTAATTTGCCTCTTAAATGCACATCAATTTTAATAAATTATTTTTGGGGCCACCTGGGTGATTCAGTCCTTAAGCATGTGCCTTCAGCTCAGGTCATGATCCCAGCATACTGGGATCGAGCCCTGTGTTGAGCCTGCTTCTCCCTCTCCAGCTACCCCCTGCTTGTGTTCCCTCTCTCTCTGTCAAATAAACAAACAAATAAATATTATTTTAAATTTCTAACCAGATGCTTAAAGTATTCTTTCAAGCAGTGTTCCATTTTTTCTACTCTAGTCCTATGTCCTGTGCTGTCCCCTTTCTACGAGTCAGATGTATTCTACATACTGCCAATATTTGTATTGCAGGCATCTTTTTAGTGTTTTCAGATGTGTTTCACTTTCCTGTGGTTGTCTTCACAAATTACCACAAATTGGGTGGCTTAAAACAACAGAAATTTATTCTCTCACATTTCTGGAGGCAAGAAGTCATAAATTCAAAGTATTGGAGGGGCCATACTCCAGCTGAAGGCTCTAGGGGAGACTCCTTGCTTCTTTTGGTTTCTGGTGATTACAGGGATTCTTTGTCTTGTGACAACATAATCTAGTCTCTGCCTCCGTCTTTCCACTGCCTTCTCCCTTTTCTGTCTCTGTGTCGTATACCTCCCTCTTATTCTCTCTCACAAGGACAGCAGTCATTGGATTTAGGGCATGCCTTAAAACCAGGATGATCTTATCCTGAAGCCCTTCCCTAACTACACTTACAAAGACATTTATTCCAAATAAGGTCACATTCTGAGATTTTAGGTAGACATCTTTTGGGGGCCACAATTCGAACTGCTACAGGTTAATTTACAATAAATTTTTTTTAGAGTATCTGAGCTAACTTTTTTCTTGTATAACTGTTTTCTTCCTCCCATTAAAAAAAACCAGCTTTATGGGATTTACAAATGAGCTACAGGAAGTAGGAGTGCACATTATTTTTATAACAATTTCTAATTGGATTCAGTGGTAAAAATACTTATTCAATAAAGACAAAATGACAAGAATATATAATTTTAGAATTGTATCCTCTATTCCTTGTACAATGTTGTTCAATGATTACGTTCTGTAAATCATGCTTAAGAAAGATTTCTAGTATGTTTATGCTGATTGAACTATGTTCTTTTTTAACTGAATATTCTATAACAATAAAATAGCACAAGTTTGAATTGGATGGCGTGATGGTGTGAAGAAGTTTAGATATAGAACTTAATCTATCTGTTATATTTATCTCTATACTTTAAAAAATATTATTTGTGGTTGATGGTACCATTTTATAATTTGAAGTCTTTTTTCTGTTTTCTGATATTTCTACCATCAGGTAGTCTTATATTTGTAACTTAAAAAATACTATTTAAAACCTCATGTACATGAGGCAACCATTTCCAAAGTTCTTAATTTTCTGGCTGGAAATATCCCCACTCCATTTTACTATTCTCTATCTACACTGATTTAATAATGAGTTGACAATTAACTTGAATTTCCATAGCATTTATCATTATCTTATTAATTCATATTTATTTACTTAGTGCTTACTTATTTACTTACTCTACCATATACAGGGAGAGACATATGAATAAATCATGGCTCTGCCCTCAAGGGACTTGCTATAGATTTAAGAAGACAGTTAAGACAAATCAATAATTGCAAACAGTGTGATAGGTGGTATGGTAGTGGAATGCCCTAAGTTCTGAGAGAGCACAGTGGTAGAACACATAATGCTGATTGGAAGAATAAGAGTTTCCAAAAGGAGATGTCAACAGAGCTGAGGGCTGAAGGAAGACACTTCATCAGGAAGGGAGGAGAAGGGCATTCCAAACAGAGGAAGTAACAAGTTCAAAGACCTGAAAGCCCTAAATGTTCTAAGGTAGTCAAGGAGCTTTCAGGGAGTGGAGAATTAAAAAAAGTCAGGGGCCAGATCATGAATATGACTTCATTTGGAAGTCTCTGGAGAACAAATGCAGGCCGAAAAATGGAATGGTCGTGGGTATTTTGGATTTTCAACAAGAATACTCTGGCAAGAAGCAGATAAGTGGATGGATATAATGGTAGCTGGTGCTTCAACTCAGAAGTTGTTCCTAATGCAGGAGGTAAGAAATGACATCTTCCACACAGACAACTGCAGTGCCACACAAACTAAGTGTATGGATCTGAAGTATATTTAGAAGGCAGGCACTGCTCTTGCATTGGTTAAAACCAGTGTAGATTAGGGGAAAGTAACATTTGAATCCTTATTTCTGTCTTGGTCCTCTACTCTTGTGATGGTGCCATTCACTCAGATGGGAAATAGAGTTGAGAAATTTGGTGAACAGGATAGAAAGTTGAGATTGTGGAAATGCTTAATTTGACATTGTTATGTAATACCTAACTTCAGGTGATTATAAGGCAGTTGAATTTTTAGGATCTGAAGCTTCAAATAGCATTAGACTGAAGTTTAGCATTATGGAGACACTAAAACATATTTTACACAATATACATACACAAGGAAAATGTATGTAGCACAAGGGTGCATGTGTATTGTTTACATATATGGTTTTAGGAGGGAAGAGTCCCTACTACTTTTTGTTATATTTTAAAAAGTGTTTATTCCTCTCCATAATAGTTATAAATCTCTAGTATAAAATGAATAGATATTGGAGGATAAAATCCAGATTTATCACATAATTAAAATGTGGGTCCACAGGTGAGGGTAGGAAAAGAAGAACATATGAATGAGATTTAAATACTAGTAGGCAAAAGGAAGGAGGAGAAAATACTCATGGAGTCAAATGCTATGAAGAAGTTATTAAAAAATAAAACAAAAATGTATTTTGGATATGCCAACAAAAATCACTCGTATGTACAAAATTTTCTCCTATTTTAAAGAGCTATACAAAAGTTTGTAAGGGTAATGTATCATGATGATATGGGATTTGGTTTAGACCACATTAGGACAAAAAGAATTGAAGCATATATGGTGAGATTGTAACAGCAATTCAATTCAGGCGATATGTTTATGGAGCTGATTATGTTGTTCCAATTGTATTCATGTTTGAACATTTTCATAATGAAAGGTAATATGAAAGGTAATACCATTAAAAAATTAAAAATTAAAAAGAAACACACTTTGCCAGAGCCAGTTTCCTATAAGGTGTCAGTAACAGTGGAATCCAGATTTCAAAAAAGTTCACAAGTTCTGTTTACATGAATTATTTTATTTGCCGTCTCTCTCTTTCTCGGTCTGTCTCCTCCTTACACTCCCCCTTCTCCTCCCTGTCTCATTTCAGCATATATTTGGATAATAACTATTACTATTGCTCAATCCATCATAATTCACATGCAAAAACCAATTTTGGAAAGTAAAACTCCCTAAGTTCCCCAATGGAGACCAAAAAAATAAAGGAGGGGGTCTGGGTCTAACCCACTATGTTTTACTTAAATGTTTGAAAATATTAAAAACACTTGCAAGAGCAAACACTTCCTTATTAACTGAAATGTGACACAACCAAAGACAGGAATTCAAAGGTAGAAGTTTATAATGGAGTTGGTACCAGCTGTTCATGTATCAGGCAAAGGTTTCTGTTGATCATGGTGGGGATGTAACTTTCAAGAAAAACCAGGTCCACTTCAAGAAACACTTGAAAAAACATGATGTTGTGAAATATTTGTTCCCTCCATGTCAAACAGTATTTTTTTTTTCTAGGCTCAAACTTCAAAACAGCCTGCGAGTGTATCAGCTTGGCATAAGAATATATAAAAGATTTTTTGCTTTGGCATATAAGGTATACATACACACATAGAGAGGCGCAATTTTTTCCTTTTGCAAATAGCATTGCTTTATGGCAGATTGCCAGAACTCACAGAGGCATGTTATCACACTGTCAGGAGGCATTGTACCAATGAGGAAAGATACCAGTTTTAGGTATTGTATAGAGTAATTGTGGTGTAGGTATTCCAATTGATAAAAGAGCAGAAATTTTGTCATTACATCAATAAGCAGTATAATTAAGGTAATAGGTAGCAAGCCATCTAATCAAGCTACTACTGTAATACCAATGTGAGTTAACTTACTTTACACTCTCTGAATACTAATTACTATCCCTTTCAAAATTTTACAAGATGCAATATATTTAACAGAATTTAACTTAGCTGGATAATTACTATTGTGTTAATAAATAAAAAATATTATTGAATAAGCATACTGTAGCTAGTTTTTATGGATTTCTTTAAAAGTATTTTCCAATTACTACCACTATAATTAGAGGACACAGACTAAATCTCAATTAAAAAAAATGCTTTACTGTCAACATGGTATCCTCTGCCTCTAGTTTACATAAGGCTAGCTTTGGAAATTTAACTTAAAAAAACCACAATGTTTTAGATTTAAAAAGGCATTTAAAAATCTCCATGAAGTCCATCGTCATCCCACTTTCTGTGAGGTTAGATGAAAGATGCATTTCCTAGAAAATATTATTTTTGCAATTTCAATTAGAGTTGGCCAAGTCCCGCTCTTAATATAGTCCCCTGCTTTCAGAGCCTTCCATATTTAAAATAAAATTATAAAATAAAATAATGACTTAAGTAATTAATGTACATAATCCAAGTCCATCTCTCTTTATGCACCATTTCTGACACTTTTATTTTCATTTTTCTCTCTTTTTCATATTTTCAATCATATGCTTTTTGCCTTTTTGTTCTACCTTCTCTAACTTGCATCTTCTCCCATCCCTCCCTTCCATCAGTCATCTCTCTTGGTTCAATCATGCTCGCTCCCTTACTCATGTGTTGACACTCATGTGTTGAGTTCTAAATGCCTTGGCGATGATGGGTGTCTTTCTGAATTTATTGACAGAATCAAATGTCAGTGTGACATACATATGGAAGGAAGCCCTACAATTTATAATATAATACAAAGTGCTTCTAGCTTTTAAATAAGACTCACACCATTTTTATAGCTACAATCCTGACTATTTTTTAAAATGATGTTATTTACTAGCCATCCATGTAAAAATGGCATATTAAACACAAGCATCTATACATCTTCCTACCTGAAATGTCACAAATAAAATAGAAATGTAATAAATATAAACACACAACATTCATAGAACAGGTATTGTAATAACAGCAATAAAAGTAGGAAAAGGCTAGTGTTAAACCATGTAGCAAAAGCTAAAAATACACCAGATTTATACCACAAAATGTGATAGTATTTAGACATGGGGCAAAAAGGATGGCAAAAATTAAATAGAAGACATCAGCAAATAGTGGATCAAGAAAATCCAGACCATTTTCCTCATGGATACATTAAATAAAAAACTGGAAACTGGTTAAACTAACTTTATTGGATAGGAGTTCTAGAAATCAGTTAAAGATCTCCAGCAACCAAATGAAAGCCTAAACAAGGAAGAGCCACATTCAAAACGGTAGGGAATTTGTGAGTTTTACTCAGAATTTCCTTACTGTCTCAGTGCATTTAGGGAAAAAGCAGTGGCCTCATCCCAGTTCTCTCCTGTGATCCAGAAAGAACACAGCAAACCTAATGTGCAACATTAGAACTTGTGTAGGTGCTGCCTGATGGGTCTCTACATCACCCAACATGGAGGTCAGATGGCAAAAGCAGCAAAACTCTGATCTTAGGTTAGGGGAAACTGTGGAAAATAGTGGTTATGGCTTGTGAAAACTACAAGAATACTGCAAGACCTCTCTGTGACAAGAAAGTACTGACTGAAAGTGCTATCATCCTTCTGAAAATAGCAGGGCTAATGCACATGTATATACTGGGTGGTAATATAAATAACCTTCTTCTTCCCAAAATTTAGAATTTTAACAACCATGCCTTCACCTGACAAGCAGAATATTTTAAAAGATTTCTCTGGGGAATCTGACTAGCACAAGAGGAAAACTTTAAAAATGAATTAAAATTGAAGGTCCCTAGATTATTGATGGAGACTAATCATATCACGATAAAGATAATGGTTGGCATGCTCTTCAGTGAAGCTCTTAGCCATAATTTTCTAAAGTACCAGACTCAAAGAAATGTTTTTAAGAACTTTCAAAGAGAGTAGAAAAATAAAAATATGTTAAAATACAAAATAAAAATTCAAATTTCTTCATACTTTTCAATATTTGAAAAATAGAAGGCAATGGGACAAGGTCTTAATTCAGGAGAGCAATTATTTCAACCAACAATTTTATACCTAGCCATACTTTAAATTACTTCCCTGGTAAAATAAACAATTCAGAATTATAGAGTCTCAAAATTCTTAATTCTCATATACCTTTTTTAAGGAGGTTATTGCAGGTTTTGCTCTCCCCAAATGAAACAGAAAGTCAAGAAAGAAATCATGGCCTATAGGAAATAAGCCATCACCCTAGGAAATAAATAAATGTACTCCCTAGAATAGTACTGAGGAGGGATTCTAGCATGGTAGCTGTATAATGAATACATAGGACTATGGATCTGTGAGAGACATTGGGAGGAAGTTGAAATGGACAGAAGAGCTGATGCACCTGAGTGTCTGGAGAGGAGACTTATATAATCCATGAAAAGTTTTGAATTTTCTTTGAATTACACAGAAAACTGTTAATGGGCTGAATTTTGTCCACCTAAAATTCATGTGAAGTCCTAAAGCTCAGTGACTCAAAATGTTACTGTGTTTAAAAACAGGGTATTTAAAGTGGTGATTAAGTTAAAATGAGGTCATTAGGATGGGCACTAATCTAATATGTCTAGTGTGTGTGTGTGTGTGTGTGTGTGTGTGTGTGTGTATCCTTATAAGAAGAGGAAATTTAGACACAGACATGTATGGAGAGAAGACAATGAGAAGATACAGAGAGAAGACATCCATCTATAAGCCAAGAGACCTCTGAAGAAACCAACCTTGCTGTCACCTTGATCTGACTTCTAGCCTCAATACTTTTTTTTAAGATTTATTTATTTATTTTAGAGAGAGATAGTGAGCAGAGGTGGGGAGGAGGGGCAGAGGGAAAGAAGCAGACTCCCTGCTGAATGTGGAGCCAAACACAGGGCTTGATCTCAGGACCTTGAGATCATGACTCCAGCTGAAATCAACAGTTGGAAGCTTGAGGAAGGGCAAGATGACAGAGAAGTAAGAGTTCCTGTTTCAAAAGGGGATTGAAGTGAGCTAAATATCTATGAGAACAGTCTGAGCACCAATGAAATCAGTCTGAGAAGTAAGATTATACACTTCTGGATCTCTATGGGGGCAGAAAATCATCAGTGGAGAGGTAAAGTGCAGAGGGAGCACTCGGACTGATATCAGAGGATAAAGGGAAGGGGGAGGGAGTCACCAAAAGTGAGTCACTGGAAAGAACAATGGGTCTTAAGGGGCAACTGGTGGAACTGGGTGACACGGGCATGGTCCTAAGCCCATGGTCCTAGAACGGTCACAGCTGGTGACCACCCATGCCTGAGAGAACCTGGCGGGGGCCCCAGTTTGTGGTCCTGCAGACTGAGGCTTCTCTCTGAGGCAAAGGACTGGGTGCAGAGTTTATTTTTCCCACTAGCCCTCTGAAAAGCCACAAAAAAACACCCAAGAACAAAAATCTCCAGAGAACAAAAACCTGAAAAACTGGTTTCCATAGAGCCTAGCTCCTTGATAGGGGGCAGGGCGACTCAGCCTAATCAAGACTGACTGAAAAACAAGGCAGCAGTCCCCTCCCCCAGAAGACAAGCCAAAAGAACAAAAGGACAATAACCACAGGGTCCCCATAAAACTGTAAAACCTCAACACCAGGGGAAAACAATGTATTAAGCCCTCAGTATTGCCCCAAAACCTGTATATTTCATAGATACAACTTTTTAAAAATTTGTTCTTATGATTCTTCTTTTATTTTTTTAACCTACTTACCAGTACAACTAGATATTTAATACAACATATTATATAATAACTTTTTAATTTGAACTTTTTTCATACATATACCAGGGTTTCTTTTTCTTTTTCTTGTTTTCTTTTTAATATCTATATATAGATATATAGATATAGATATAGATATAGATATAGATATAGATAAGAGCTTCAAGGTAATCCTTCTTCCCTATTCAATACTACCCCTATATATAAGCCAGCTTTAATTTCCCTGTATCTCTGGAAAGTTGAGTTCTTTAACAAAGATAACAAGATACACCCAGGAAGTACTAAAATAACCTTCTTCACCCACATCAAGGGTTTATAACCACCTTCCCATCTTATTCTTCTGTCAGTGTTTCTGTGTATTTGTTTTTGGTTTTGTACCATCTGAATCTTATTCTTGGAGTTCATTTTGGCTGTTTTTTTTTTTCTTCTTCTTTTCTTTCTTGTCTCTTACTTTTGTCAGTCTTTTTGTTTTTTCATTTTTGGTTTATGTACTTTATAAATCTTACTATTGGGACTCATTTTGGCTGTGTTTTTTTCTTTCTTTTTTTTTTTCCCTCTCTTTTTCTCTTTCTTTTTTTTTTTTTTTCAGTGGTGATATCTGATTGCTCCAAAACTTTCCAAGGGGCACCTTGACTAGATCGTGGTTAATATATTAAGCTATATATCCCTTCAACCACCTCTCACCGAAATGACTAGGAGGAGGAACAACAACACGGGAAAAATTCAGAGACTGCGACCTCTGCCGTGGAAGTATTGGATAAGGACATAAACAATATGTCAGAAATGGAATTCAGGGTAAGAATTGCCCAGGCAATGGCTAGATTGGAGAACACCATTAGTAGCAACATAGAATCTCTAAGGGCAGAAGTGAGAGCTGATCTGGCAGAAGTTAAAAATACTATCAAGGAGATCCAATCTAATCTAAGTAATCTAACAGCTAGGATAACTGAGGCAGAAGTTTGAATTAATGATCTAGAAGACAGAAGATAGAAAAGAAGGATCAGGAGGAGGCCTGGAACAAACAACCAAGAAGTCAAGAAAACAGAATTAGGGAAATAAATGATGCCATGAAACGTTTCAAAGTCAGAATTATTGGGATCCCTGAGGGGACTGAGAAAGAGAGAAGACTAGAATATATAGTTGATCAAATACTGGATGAAAATTTCCCTAATCTGGGGAATGGAACAAGTATTCGTGTCCTAGAGGCAGAGAGGACACCCCCCAAGATCAATGAGTCTAGAATGAGCCCCAGATACTTAGTTGTGAGATTCATGAATCATAAATTCAGACAGGTGGTCTTAAGGGCAGCTGGGGGAAAAGATTCTTTACATACAGAGGAAGGACCACCAGAATAACGTCAGACCCGTTCACAGAAACCTGGCAACCCAGAAAGGGCTGGCAAGACATCTTCAGGGCACTAAATGAGAAGAACATGCAGGCAAAAATACTTTATCCAGCAGGGCTGATATTCAGAATGGATGGAGAGAGAAAGAGCTTCCAAGATTTGCAAGGTCTAAAAGATTATGTGACCAAAAAGACATCACTACAAGAAATATTAAGGGGGGGTCCTATAAAAGAACAAAGAACTCAAGAGTGACATAGAACAGAAAGTTACAGAGACAATGCATAGGAACAAGGACTTCACAGGCAACACGATGTCAATAAAAACTCACCTTTCAATAATCACTCTCAACGTGAATGGCCTAAATGCTTCCATAAAAAGGCACAGGGTTGCAGACTGGATAAAATGACAGGACCTGTCCATATGCTGTCTATGAGAGACACATTTTGAACCTAAAGATACATCCAGACTGAAAGTGAAGGGATGGAGAACCATCTTTCATGCCAATAGGCCTCAAAAGAAAGCTGGGGTAGTGATTCTTTTATCAGATAAACTAGATTTTAAGCTAACAACTGTAGTCAGAGATACAGAAGGACATTACATCATTCTTAAAGGGTCTATCCACAAGAAGATCTAACAATTATAAATATTTATGCCCCCAACACGGGAGCAGCCAACTACATAAGCCAATTGTTAAAATAAAGAGTCATACTGATATGAATACATTAATTGTAGGGGATCTTAACCCGCCACTCTCAGCAAGAGATGGATCATGTAAAGCATCAAAGAAACAAGAAACAAAGAAACAAATCATCAAAGAAACACACTGGACCAGATGGACCTCGTAGATATATACAGAACATTCCACCCTAAAACAATAGAATACTCATTGTTAATGAGTGCACATGGAACTTTCTCCAGAATAGACCACATACTGGGTCACAAATCAGGGCTCAACCAATACCAAAAGACTGAGATTACTCCCTGCATATTCTCAAACCACAATGCTTTGAAACTGGAACTCAACCACAAGAAAAAGTTTGGAAGGAATTCAAACACTTAGAAACTAAAGACCATCCTGCTCAAGAATGTTTGGATCAACTAGGAAGTCAAAGAAGGACTTAAACAATTCATGAAAACCAATGAGAATGAAGACACATCGGTCCAAAACCTATGGGATATGGCAAAGGCAGACCTAAGGGGGAAATACATAGCCATTCAAGCCTCACTTAAAAAAAACTGAAAGATCCCAAATACACCAAGTCTCTTTACACCTTAAGGAACTGGAAAATCAACAACAAATTAAGCCAACCCCATGCACAAGAAGGAAATAATTAAGATTAGAGCAGAGATCAATGAGTTAGAAACTAGAGATACAGTAGAACACATCAATGAAATTAGAAGCTGGTCCTTTGAAAGAATAAGGTCAATAAACCACTGGCCAAACTAATCCAAAAGAAAAGAGAGAGGACTCAAATTAATAAAATTATGAACGAAAAGGGAGAGATCACAACAAACACCAAAGAAATAGAAACAATCATCAGAAACTATTATCAACAGTTATATGCCAGTAAGTTAAGCAACCTAGAAGAAATGGATACATTCCTGGAAACCTATAAACTTCCAAGACTGAAACAGGAAGAAATTCAACCTGAATAGGCCAATATCTAGTAATGAGATTGAAGCAGTGATCAAAAACCACCCAAAAAACAGGAGTCCAGGACCTGACGGATTCCCTGGGGAATTCTACCAAACATTCAAAGAAGAAATAATACCTATTCTCCTGAAGCTGTTTCAAAAAAATAGAAACAGAGGGAAAAATTCCAGACTCTTTCTATGAAGCTAGCATTACCTTGATCCCCAAACCAGGCAAAGACCCCATGAAAAAGGAGAATTTCAGACCAATATCCCTCATGAATATGGATGCCAAGATTCTCAACAAGATAGTAGCTTATTGGATCCAACAGGACATTAAAAAGATTATCCACCATGACCAGGTGGGATTTATCCCTGGGATGCAAGGGTGGCTCAACATTCACAAATCAATCAATGTGATAGAACAAATCAATAAGAGAAGAGAGAAGAAACACATGATCCTCTCAACTGATGCAGAAAAAGCATTTGACAAAATACGGCATCCATTCCTGAGTAAAACTCTTCAAAGTATAGGGATAGAGCAAACATTCCTCAACTTTATAAAATCTATCTATGAAAAACCCAGAGCGAATATCATTCTCAATGGGAAAAAAAGAAAGCCTTCTCATTGAGATCAAGAACATCGCATGGATACCCACTCTTGCCACTGTTGATCAACATAGTATTAGAAGTCCTAGCAACAGCAATCAGACAACAAAAAGAAATAAAAGGTATTCAAATTGGCAAAGAAGAAGTCAAACTCTCTCTCTTCACATATGACATGTTACTTTATATGGAAAACCCAAAAGATTCCACCCCAAAACCACAGATCAGAAGAATAAATATTGTTAAAATGCCTATACTGCCCAGAGCAATCTATACTTTCAATGCCATTCCAATCAAAATTCCACCAGAATTTTTCAAAGTGTTGGAAGAAACAATCCTAAAATTTGTATGGAACCAGAAAAGACCCTGAGGAAATGCTGAAAAAGAAAAACAAAGCTGGAGGCATCACATTGCCTGATTTCAAGCTTTACTACAAAGCTGTGATCACCAAGACAGCATGGTACTGGTACAAAAACAGACACATAGACCAATGGAACAGAGTGGGGAGTCCAGATATGGACCCTTAACTCTATGGTCAAATAATCTTCAACAAAGCAGGAAAAAATATCCAGTGGAAAAAAGACAGTCTCTTCAATAAATGGTGCTGGGAAAATTGGACAGCTATGTATAGAAGAATGTAATTCAACAGTTCTCTCACACCATACACAAAGATAAACTCGAAATGGATGAAAGACCTCAACATGAGGCAAGAATCTATCAAAATCCTAGAGGACAACATAGGCAGTAACCTCTTTGACATTGGCCACAGCAACTTCTTTCAAGACACATCTCCAAAGGTAAAGGAAGCAAAAGAGAAAATGAACTTTTGGGACTTCATCAAGATCAAAAGCTTCTGCACAGCAAACGAAACAGTCAACAAAACAAAGAGGCAACCCATGGAATGGGAGAAGATAGTCACAAATGATGCTACAAAGGGCTGATATCCAAAATCTATGAAGAACTCCTCAAACTCAATGCCCAGAAAACAGATAATCATGTCAAAAAACGGGCAGAAGTCATGAACAGACACTTCTCCAAAGAAGACATACAAATGGCTAACGGACACATGAAAAAATGTTCATCATCATTAGCCATCAGGAAAATTAAAATCAAAACCACATTGAGATACCACCTTAAGCCAGTTAGAATGGTCAAAAATCAACAGGACAGGAAACAACAAGTGTTGGAGAGGATGTGGAGAAAGGGGAACCCTCTTACACTGTTGGTGGCAATGCAAGTTGGTGCAGCCACTTTGGAAAAGAGTGTGGAGAGTCCTCAAAAAATTAAATAAAGAGCTACTCTATGATCCGGCAATTGTACTGCTGGGTATTAACCTCAAAGAAACAAATGTAGTGAAAAGAAGGGCCATATGTACCCCAATGTTCATAGCAGCAACGTCCACAATCGCCAAACTGTGATAAAAGCCGAGATGCCCTTCAACAGACATATATATTCCATATATACCATATATACAATAGAATATTACTCAGCCACCAGAAAGGATGATACCCACTTTTTGTATCAATGTGGACAGGTCTGGAGGAGATTATGCTGAGTGAAATAAGTCAAGCAGAGAAAGTCAATTATCATATGGTTTCACTTAGTTGTGGAACATAAGGAATAAAATGGAGGACATTAGGAGAAGGACATTAGAAGAAGGAAAGGAAAAGTGAATTGGGGTAAATTAGAGGGGGAGACAAACCATGAGAGACTGTGGATTCTGAGAAATAAGCTGAGGGTTATGGAGGGGAGGGGGTGAGGGGATGGGTGAGCCTGGTGGTGGGTATTAAGGAGGGCACGAATTGCATGGAGCACTGGGTGTGGTGCATAAACAATGAATCCTGGATATAAGGAAATAAATTTCTGGTGTTTAGGCCTCCCAGTCAGTCTGTGTCACTTTGTTATGACAACATTAGCAAACTAACACACTAACCCTACAACAATTCAAAAACTAAGATCATTATTAAACAAACTTTTTCAGGAAGGGAAAAGGCGTAAAGCTAGCCATAAATATAATGGGAATATATTGGACAAAGAAGATGGTCAAAAGTGTGATTGTGTGATCAGCAGGGGGAGAGAGGGTAGAAATAAAGCAAAATATTGATCCTATACAGACAATTAAATTGAAAATTCTCAAAATAATTTAGAGGATTAGTAGTAAGCACCAACAAAAGAGCTGAAAATTGTCTCCAGGGAGATGAAACTGATTAGGAGCAGAATATATTTCTGTGGAACTTTTAAACATTTCAGCCACATTAATGTACAACTTTGACACAATATAAAACATGTCTTTTTTTTTTTTTCAGTGATCCAAGATTCATTGTTTATGTACCACACCCAGTGCTCCATGCAATATGCCCTCCTTAATACCCACCACCAGGCTCACCCATCCCCCCTCTCTCCTCCCCTCCATAACCCTTAGTTTGTTTCTCAGAGTCCAGTCTCTCATGGTTCATTTCCCTCTCTGATTTACCCCAATTCACTTTTCCTTTCCTTTTTCCTAATGTCCTCCATGTTATTCCTTACGCTCCATAAATAAGTGAAACCATATGATAATTGACTTTCTCTGCTTGACTTATTTCACTCAGCAGAATCTCAAAAAATTAAAAATAGACCTACCCTATGACCCTGCAATTGGACTACTGTGCATTTACCCCAAAGATACAGATGTAGTGAAAAGAAGGGTCATATGTACCCCAATGTTCATAGCAGCAATGTCCATATCTTTATTTTTTAGGATTTTTATTTATTTATTTTAGAGAAAGAGAGAGAAAGAGAGAGAGCGAGTGAACAGGGGGAGGGGCAGAGGGAGAGAGAATCTCAAGTAGACACTGCACCCTGTGCAGAGCCTGATATGAGGCTCAATCTCAGGAAACTGAGACCATCACCTGAGCTGAAACCAAGAGTTAGATGCTCAACCAACTGAGCCACCTAGGCAACCCCACACACACATAAAACATAAAATATATGATTTGTATTATTTACTAGGTTATTTGCCATATATTACAAATGAAAATTTAACATAGTAGAAGAGCTAAGTTATATCTCTTGTTTCATGTAGTTTGATAAAGGCAGAACCAGAACTTGAAATCAAAACTTGGGAGTCCCAACTCAGTATTCACTTGCAGAATGACACCATATGACCTGGACTTTTCAGATCCTTAAAAATGGAAAGTTATTTCTCATCCTAATATCTATGAAGGGGTTGACAGGATGGTGCCACAGATATTAGACACTACTGAGATGGCTGCTGCTCTTACTATGCAGGTTTTAAAGAGAGAGCCATTAATTTTCAATTAGAACTTTAAAGATTATTCAAGTCTTAAGTTGGGCTTAAATGAAAATCAGCTCATTCCAGGGTAATTATCTTGGTATGAAAGCTAGAAGTAGTGAGAATGCATACTTTTTGATATTAACTGTAAATAACTGAACCTAAGTGGAAAACTATTCTTTTTCTAGATTGAAATAGGAATACTTGGGGCTTAGCATCACACGACTGTAGGGAGAACTTATGGTTTCAGTCTACTGCTGCATATGTGTATTAAATCAAAGAATAACTTCAGTTTATTTGTTATTTACAAATATTTAAAGTTGACTGAAATAATAGTTGCATTTCTGTATATGATTATGTAATCATGATGGAAAGAAGTAATAGTATACCAAAACAGTTAATAAAAAGAGTTGTGCTAAAGCACTCTTAAATCTACAGGTCCTGTCTCTGTTTTCAAGTCTTTATGGCTTGGTCTCACAAGGCAATAAATATCAGCTGTTGTCAGCAGTCCCTAGATCCCAAGGAGGAATTGCCCTAAGAATGGGTTTACATTTCAGATCCCATCCATATACTGTCTATTAGCACAAATATAAAAGTAGCATAATGAATTTGTAGACTGATGATTCCACAGGATTTTCAACTTACTTTTTTCATTCTGCAAGACTTTTTCTTTACCACCTATATCCATGTCAGCCAAATATTCATTTGATCGGTTACCATCTTCCATGTAATAAGTTGTGATTTTTTTCCCAGGCATCAAAGCACTTTAACTAACAATGATGGAGAATTTACAATGGGCCAAGCTCTATGCTAGTTACCAAAAATCAGTAATAGTTAACATAAACTGCATGTGCAAATCAAAGTCATGATGGCCCATTGTACAGCCTACAAGTATGGTATTGTACAGTGCTGGGTGGGGAGTGGGTTACAAGCAGGATGGAAAAAAGGGAGACAAGATGTTAAAATAGCAGGCTGCAACATAGCCTGAAAGGCTTTGTACTTCATGCTTCCAACTCTGATGTTTTCAGTCATGAAACTGTTACATATTGGAGTCTCATATAACACTTTTTTTTGTGAGGAGTGTATCAATTAGTATTGTTGTTTTGTTTGTTTAGTAAATTAGAGTAGACTCATCCTTCTTCTTATATTGTTCATAACCAGTTGTCTTTTGAATAATAAGAGCTGACACTTCAGGTGCTATAAAGAAAATTGGAAATGGAAATATATAAGGTATGTACCATGTCATCTGCCGCATGCTAAAGTGGAATTTGCTGTATTTTTCTCCATTTCTGGACTCTTCTGTCAGAAGCAATTGCCTTCATTTGAAGGATCTGTTCTTTGCACACTCCCTGTAATTCCAAAAGTTTCTCATATCAGTATTCCACCTTGCTACTTGCAACAGTATGTGTACTATGTCTAGTCAACCATGTTAGGCCATTTTTCTGGTCACAGTGATTGGCAAAGGAATGATTGTAACCCAAACTGGAACACACCTGATGTGTCCTAAAGACAAGGATATTCTACAATAGGGAGAGAATGAAGAAGTGCATCTGAAAAATGCTTTGGTTGGTATAGTTGGGTGAGGAAGACAGAAAGGGAAAGAAAGAAAGAAAGAAGGAGGAAGGGAGAGAGAGATCTGGGGAGTGGTCAGGAAAAGAGATCAGAGGGTGAGGGAGAGAGATGGGGAAATGGGGAGAGAGAAAGAGATCCAGAGAGTGGGGGCAATAAGAATATGGAGGAAATAATGTCATTTGTAAACTCCTAAATCCATTCTATATTTCAACAACCTAGTTATGATTGCCAATATATTTTTAATTTTATTCATGCAATTTGTAATTATGTGTGTATCTGTGTATTCTGAACAATATTTATATATTGTGTATATGTGTAGGGGGACTTTAGAATCAATGATAGGAAATATTTAAGGAATTAAAAAAGCAAGGGATCTGGAAAAAAATTGTTAGAAAAATTTGTTAGAAAAAAATAATTTGTTAGAAAAAAATAATTTTGATAGTAATGAGAAACACAAACAAGGAAGCCTAGAGGCAAAAGTTATATAAAAAATAGAAATAGAGGGGCTCTTGGGTGGCTCAGTTGGTTAAGCAACTGGCTTCGGTTCAGGTCATGATCCCAGAGTCCCGGGATCGAGTCCCACATCGGGCTCCCAGCTCTATGGGGAGTCTGCTTCTCCCTCTTACCTTCTCCCCTCTCATGTTCTCTCTCTCTCTCAAATAAATAAGTGAAATCTTTGAAAAAAAATAGAAATAGGAATATTCCAGGTGATGTTGATTAATAATAAGTTATTATCACCTTTATGTTATTATTAGTTAATTATTATTATTTAATGGAATAGTAAGTATAATTTACTGGGTGTTCACAATATGCACACTATGTGCTAAATTTCTTTAAGTACCACCTCATGCAATCTTTATAATGTCTCTAAAAATGACGTGTCTTTATTATTTTCATTTATCAGTTGAGGTCTAGGAAGATGAAGTAATTTATCCAAACTCATGAAAACAGTAGTGAGTAAATTCAGGATGCACACTTAAGTCCACCTGATTTCAGTGCCATTACTATAACACTCCTCTGCGTACTTCCCACATTATGAGGATTTGAACCAAGGGAATAAAATTAAGATTATGTAGAGGATAAGGAGATATAGACCATGTAGTACTTACAGGATTACCAGCATATAAAGAATTGAGAAAAATTCAAAATTTTGAATTAAGTATATAAAGGTAATACCATTAAAAGAGAGACTACAGAAGAGAAGTCTGGGGAAGGAAGAACTTTATATATTGTACTACAAGAATCTAGTACATTTTTAGAGTTTCATGAATGTACAAGTCTTTTCTTACTCTCTTTAATCAGATGTTAATTATATAATGGGACAAAAATATTTTTGTATGAGTGTTATTAGTTTTTTCTTGTAACTTTACAAAAAGGTTCTGACTTTATTTTTTCTGATTTTTTCCACTGACTGCTACCCATTTGGTGAGGATCTAGGTTTGCCAGATGATTCTTTTGGGCTTTTGTTATGAAGAATATAGAGGAAAGAGGTAAATATAGAAGGTTTTAGTTATTAGAAACATGAAAAGAAAATTTTAGAAAGTTTTGTAGGCACACTATAAGATTTGAGGTGTAAATGAAGAAAGGTTTTGCAATACTGCTTGGTACTGACTATCCCCTAGATAGTAATCAAAGAAAGCCATTCTTTATGTGAGAACTCACTTGGGGTTATAGGCCTTTGATCAAGACCCTTTGTGGTGACTAGCCCGCTTGAATCTTAATTTCATCAGAGTTGAAATGAAAAACTCTTTTACCCTCCACAACAAATACAATTATTTAATGTGAGTAGTGAAAATATGTAATTGTAATATGATAAAAATAAATACATTTTTTATTGCAAAGTAAACTGGACTGTAGGGCTTATATTATCATATCCAAGGCTTGAATCAGTACTATAATTCTTGGTTGAGTAAGAAAGAAAACCTACCTATGAAAAATCATGTTCAGGTATGTAAGTCTTGGAAATAAGTTTCCAAAACTAGTCTATACTTAAAAAATGAGACCCTTTTAATTCTATCCTTTACCAAGTGTTTGTTCTTCTCTTCCTCCTTTCTTCCCACCTCTCTATACCAAGGCTTCTCCACGCCTATCTTTTGGACCATATGCGAAACTGTCAGTTTCTCTTAAGTAACTACAAGATATAACAATGAAAATAACAACCTCAAAATAGCTCCTGTAAAATATCCTCCAAAGGGCTATCTTTTGCATTTGAAAATCAAGTGAAGTGCTTTCAAGCTAAAGTCTGTGCCTCTGAACTACTTCACCTATATATGAAGTTACATCAAGGACAATAGAAGATATTAATAGTTTGTGTACTCACATAGCATGTCTAAGATAGCTCACTGAAATGACCCCTATGAGACCAAAGAAAGAGCCTATCCTTAACACAAATTGCCAAGTGACCCTTCAAGATCTAGAGAGCAAATGCTTAAAGTTTTAGAATGACTATTGGATCTCTACCAACGATTGGGAAAGATTCAAAATTACCTAGGTCCGTTCTCCTAGGACACTCACTACTAAATAGTACTAGAAGTGAAAAGACACTTACAAATCTATATAAAAATATCAGATAGGCATCTAAAATATCCAGCTGTTGTTTTAACACTGGAGACATAACAACTCATAGGAGTTGGAACCTTAAAACAGCTGCAGGTAACCAACTAAGCACAAAGGGGCATCCTGGGACAGGAATTCTTGCCCAGCAGCCCATATCAGCATGTGATAATGAGCTTAATCCTTAAGCTCTTTAAAAAAAATGGCCAACCCTACTCTACACCAGTTGGACCAGATGCTCGAAGTATGTGGCTTGGATACACGGATTTTGGAGAAAGATTCCCATATGATTCTGAAGTGCACCATTATTAAAAACCATCGGGCTCCTACAACTGAAACTGATATTCTCCCTGAGCAAGTAAGAAGTATCATACCAACAAAGACCCCCTGATGAAACAATCTCACACTCTCGCCTGGGTACCATTATTATTGTTTAAAAATCTTTACCATGTGAAACATTTTCAAGTTGCTTAGCTATTCCTGCTGCTGGCAGTAGACAGGAAAAGCCAGGAAACTGGTAGGAACTGTATTTTCTCACTCTGGACAACTTGCTAATGAGGTTTATCTCAGTCCCTACACTCAGAGAGAGTACTTAATGTTCAAAAGACTTGTGAATGGGATCCATGCAGCAATCCACATGCAAAATACAACTGTGCAGAAAAATGGCATTTTTCACACTTTCAAATGAATTTGCTTCTGAAAGTTATATGAACTCAAACCAAATTTTCTGCTCTTCTGTCCTACATGGCTGCAAATTTGGCTGATGTGGAAATTTGCTGGAAGGTAGAAAATATTCTACCTACTACATTCTTTTCACAACTCATATTCAGATATATTTTTGCTTCAATCATTTTTTAGTAAGGTGTATGAAGGTTCACCTTTTCACAGTAATTTAGAATTCCCTGCTATACATTATTAAATTGCTACCAATATCAGCAGCAATTAAGTTCCTTATTGATATTTCTAATTTACTTGAAATCCTTTTAATTTGCTGATCTTTCACAACATTTTGGGGTGTTTTGGAAATTACTTCAAATATCTTCACATCCAGTAATATTTTTCAAGAAGTTGTTCATATAAATATTGCCATAGTTCATATTGTCATATTCAAAATATCCTATTGAATAAGAGAAACATAGATATAATTCAATGACATCTTTCAATAAACATTTTAGGATTAAACTCATGAACTCCCTAAACTAGCATGAATACTAAAAGTATTTTTCTCTTAACACATTAATATAATTATAACATTTATAGGAATATCATAATTATGAATATATAAACATATATTTAAATTCATGTAATTATTGTATGTCTATCTTTTTGTCTTGTACCTTATTTCCAAAATTTTATTCTAAACTCCTAGTTATCAATGCAAAGTTTTGAATTGCAGCTTTATTCAAGAAATTTTAATGATAAAACTTTCTATGAATGTTTAACAGTTTAAAGTAACCATATGAATACATAATATAAAAATCATAATAAATTAAAGTAGCAGTGAACTTGGAAAACGCAAAACTGTTAAATTTAACTTTTTCCTCCATGTGCTACTAGGAAGCTTTTCAAGGAAGATGGTTTTCAATTATCATACATATATAAAATATTTTTTTATGTTTTTTTCTTGTTAGTCATTTAAATTTGAATATTTTCATTGCATGATGTGTTTTCAGACCTTGAACCAGGTCAATACCCTCTATAAATAAGGTTAGATTTAGGAAAGGTACAAATGTCTTTTTGTTTCTGTCTGGTTATAGCCTATTTAAAATAATAAAGGAATGTCCAGTAACTAGCAAATAATACCTCCATTCTAGATAGCATATAAAGTTTCTGTTTTTATTTATTTATTTGCTTTTTCATTGGGATGACTATTGTGCTATATTAGGATGGAGTAGGATTGCTAGGATAGGATTTAGATAATTACTGTAAACTTTGGAAAGTATCAAAAGTTTCTTACAGTTTCTTTACTCTGGGCCATTGCATGACTTCTAAGTTAAGGTGAATGTCAAGAGGACATCAAAATAGCCCAAGATTCCACTGACCAAATTATTTCCATCAGTTTTATTATCAATTTATGTTACCTAAGGGCTTGCAGGAGAAGAGCTGAAGGGCATGTTTGGAGGAAGTAGAAGATGAACCCATGCTAACTGATTGGGAAGGAGTTAGTTCTAAGTTCTACCACAAATATGCTTTGGTTATTCTTGTTCATTTTTGAATTTCCCTCTTAATAATTTTGTTTTTTATTTATCATTTTAGAAATTTTCACCTAAATGGAATTTCTTGTTATTTAAAATGTTGCTACTTTTTGTATATTTTTATGTTCTTTGATCACTCAAAAGCACTCTTCCTTCTTGTTAAGCTCTAAAATTCCACAAGTATTGACATATTTAACTTACTTTTCCAATAATCTGTGAAAATGGAAATATCATAAAATCTATAATATTAAAATGAATTGGTCATTTATAAATATGAATGTTTTATCCAACAGTGTTTCATTTTAGAAGAGCTGTTTGGAGGTTTTGAGAGTACACAAAGCTCTAGAATACTCCACTGATTGGATGGGAACGAGATAGATAATTTCAGGGACTTCCCAATTTTGCCTGGGGAAGTCTTGCACGAACTGTTGAAATTAAAGTAAAATAGAGGTGAGGGAACTAAGATGGTGGCATACTAGGAAGACCCTGGGTTCGTCTTATCCCTCAAACACAACTAGATAACCACCCAATTATTCTGAATACTTTGGAAATCAACCTAAGGACTGACAGAACAAACTCTACAACTAGAGGGAGAGAAGAGGCCATATCAAGGAAAGTAGGAAGTACAGAGATGTGGTTGGGGGAGAAATGGATCCCAGGTGCTATGGAGGGTAGGGACCATGGTCACAGAGAAAGAGAGAGAGAGAGTGTATGGGAAAGAGAGTTGGGGGGGGCGGGGGGAGAGAAGCATATAGGGGAATGCACGAGAACATCTCCCTAAAGACAATGGCTGGTAAAATGAGAGGGACTGATTTTCATGAGTTCTTGCAAGCAGTGGGGATTAGACTGGAGTTTTAAAGGTCGGTGGGTTTGTCTGGGATAGAGGTCTGAGGGTGCTGCCCTACTACTAGAGAGAAGGCAGGCAAACAACCCTGGGCCAGATGCCATGATCACTGAGGCATACAGTGAGGAGATTATTTGTTCTTCTTGGAGCACATCCCTGAGAGGTAGAACTCAGGGCTATAACCCACAGGGCACAAAGGAGCCCATGGTACCACTTCTCTATTTCACCCCTCATCATAAACGCAGAGCCACCTGCTAAGGGCAGCTCGGCTCTAATATCAGCTGCCTAGCCTGCTTGCTACAACACCCCTATGCTTTTGTGCTACTGACCTTCTGGGTCAAAACCGTATCCATCCAAGCACAGCAAGAACCACCCCTGAAGACCAGCACAGGTCCCCACACATACCACGTCCCCAAAGCCTGGAGTTTTAAAAGTCATCAGGCCTGGATGGGACAAGGCCCAGAGGGCACTGTGCTGCTCCTGGAGAGAATGCAGGCAAACAAATGAGAGGCAGACAGCATGAAAATGGTCATCTGAAAGACAACTGGGACACACAGGAGAATTATTCACTCTTCTTAGAGTGCTTCCCCGAGAGCACTGGGCATGGACACCCCTCACTGGGGACAAAGAAGCTGGCTGGTGCCATTTCCCTCCCTTGCCCCTCAGCATAAACACACAGCCACCTGCAGGAAGCAAAGCAGAGCCAACACTGGCTGCCTAACCTGCTTACATCAAGTCCCACACACCTGCACTCTGGCAGTACTACCCTTCTAGGTCAAATTTGCTTCAGTCACAGCACAGAAAGCCCCTTCCCCCAGAAGATCAGCAGAAACCCCTGCCCAAACTATGTCTCCCTACCAGACCATTCTGCAGGGCTTCAGTTTTAGTGGAAATAGTATCAGGTCTCATGTAACAAGCAGACCAGAGCACACTTCCTTAAAACTTGCCACATTCTGGCCAAGGACCAAACACTGCTCACTGAAGGCAAGGAGAGCCTCTGCAGATGACTGGCCTGAAGGACAGAGCAGACCACCACAACAGCAGAGTGCACCCAGCACACACCAGAGACATTCCCTGAAGCCCCAGGCCCTGGATACTATATGGCCTCTTCTTCATGAAGCTATTGCTCTCAGGAGCAGGAAACAAACAGGTTTTCCTAGCACACAGAAGAAGACAGAGACTTAGACAAAATGCAAAGACAGAAGAATTCATCTCAAATGAAAGAACAAGATAAGGTCATAGCCAGAGATCTAAGTGAAACAGATATAAGTAACATGCCTGATGGAGAAAAAGAAACAATCATAAGGCTACACAGAGGACTTAAAAAAAAGAATGGAAGACTTCAGAGAGGCCCTTACTGTAGAGTTAAAAAAATAATCAGTCAGATATGAAAAATACAATAACTCATATTCAAAACAGACTTGATAAAATAAACACAAGGATGGAAGAAGCAGAAGAACAAATAAGTGATAAAGAAGGTAAATTAATGGAAAATAATGAAGCTGAACAAAAGAGAGAAAGAATATGGAGCATGGGCATAGATTAAGGGAACTCAGTGATTCCATCAAACATTATAACATTTATATTATAGGATTCCCGGAAGAAGAAGAGACAGAAGGAGGGCAGAAAATTTATCTGAGGAAGTCATAGCTGAAAACTTCCTTAATCTGGGGAAGGAAACAGACATACAGATCCAGGAGGCACAGAGAACTCTGATCAAAATCCACAGAAGCAAGCCAACACCAAGACATATTTTAATGAAATTTGTAAAATATAATGATAAAGAAAAAAATCTTAACAGCAGAAAGACAGAAGTCTCTAACTTATAAGGAAAGACCCATAAGACTAGCTGCAGTGCTCTCAACAGAAACTTGGCAAGTCAGAAGAGAGTGGTATGATATATTCAATGTGCTGAATGGGAAAAGTCTGTAGCCATGAATATTCTACCTAGCAAAGCTATCATTAAGAATAGGAAAGATAAAAGAGTTTCCCAGACAAACAAAACCTAAAGGAGTTCATGATCATTAAACCAGCCAAGCAAGAAATATTAAAGGGACTCTTTGAGTGGTAAGGAAAGACCCAAAGTGACAAAGACAAGAAAAGAATGGAGGAAACCTCCAGAAACAACAAGAAAACAACTAATAAAATGACACTGAATACATATCTATTAATAATTACTCTGAATGTAAATGGACTAAATGCTCCAATTAAAAGACACGGGGTGTCAGAATGGATAAAAAACAGACCCATCTATCTGTATGCTGTCAAACTGATGGCTACCAGAAGGGAGGTGATGGGGATTAAGGAGGGCCCTTGTTGTGATGAACACTGTAAAAGTAAGGTGAATGCTGTGAAAGGCGTAAGCCTGATGATTCACAGACCTGTACCCCTGGGCAAATAATAATAATAAAAATAAATTAAAAAAAAAAAGTAAGTGTTGAATCACTAAATTCTACACCTGTAACCAATATTACACTCTATGTTAACTAATTTAAATTTAAATACAAACTTGAAAAAAAATAAAGAGAATGTACCACAATATGGAGAAGAAATAAGCAAAAACAGAAAGATAGTTAATTTTAATGGAAAAAAACCAAAAATGTCATATCTAAGATCAAATGGGATGAGGCTGAAGAAAATGAAACTTTATTTTTCAATCACCAATAAATCATTTTATAAAACCCTTTCCTATCAAAAGGGATTTAGTACCATTAGTATTATTTAGCAAAAGGGATTCTTTAGAATATGAAACAGAAGCCAGAACAACGAATATCAAAAATTATATGTTTATAGGCTACTTAATATTGATTTGAAAAAAATATAATTACAAGATATGGTTGCTTGAGTGGGGGAATGGGATAACTGGGTGATGGGCATTGAGGGAGGGCACCTGATGTAGTGAGCACTGGGTGCTGTATGCAACTGATGAATCACTAAGCTCTACCTCTGAAAGTAAATAAATAAATAAAAAAGAAATAAAACTAAAGACAGGGAACTCAAACAGAAAAAGAAGAACTATGAAAGAACAAATTTCAGTTGTATAAACCCACAAAGTTTATAGAACTTTATTAAGACAGCCCTAGGAAACTGATACATTGACATATAAGTAAGTGTTAATTGCCTGGTACTCTCTTACTAAATCATATGTTCATCACAGGTGATGTTATCAGGGAGCATATATCTCCAGCCCTCTTATACCTATGAGATTTATAAGCATTAGACAGACATTTTTTGAGTTTGTCTTCAGAGTTTTTAGTGAGGCTAGACAATTTTGGTTTCACCCTCACTCTACCAGTAATCAAATGAAAACTAGCAAGTTAAATCATTTGGCTAAGGTCAACAAGATCCTAGAACTAAAACTGAAAATATCCAGTGCATGTCTCCATTTAAAAAATTTCCTTCTCCCTGTTAGCACATGTACACGCACATAAATGTACTTTGCCAAGTACCTAAATATGAACTGTTAACTTGATATCTCATAATACTTGCTTATATGCAAAGTAAAAAAAAGGAGATAAGGTATTATAATTAATAAATTAGTCTTTAAAAATTATTGATTACAAAGTCATACCTGCACACACAAGCGCACTGATTGTGTTTCTCTTAACGGAAATACACAGTGGAAAATAAAAATTTTAAATAGTTCAAGATATCCACGACCTAAGAAAATTTCTAACAAGTTATGTACAAAGCACACAAGATCCTAAAATGTTTTGAGCTAGATTAGACCAAGAGAAAATAAATGGAGAGAAATACTATGCTCATGGATTAAAAAAATAATTCCATATTGAAATGATACTAATCATACCAGTTTTATATTCAATGGAAATCCCAATCAAAATCCCAAAAGTTTTTCACGTGTGTTTGTGTGTGTATGCGTCTGTGAAACTTTTCAAGCTAATTCTAAAATTTATTTGGAAATACAAGGAGCCAATAGCCAAGGCAGCTTTGAGGAGGACAAAAAAGGGGTAAGAGCTGCTCTTCTAGATATCAAGATTTATTTTAAAAAGCTACTATTGCCAGGCGCCTGGGTGGCTCAGTGGGTTAAAGCCTCTGCTTTCGGCTCAGGTCATGATCTCAGGGTCCTGGGATCGAGGCCCGCATCAGGCTCCCCGCTCTCTGCCTGCCTCTCTGCCTCCTTGTGATCTCTCTCTCTCTGTGAAATAAATAAATAAAATCTTAAAAAAAAAAGCTACTATTGCCAAGGCAGTTTGATATTTGTTTAATTGTCATATGGACCAATGGAGCATTATTAGAAAGTTTAGAACAGATCTACATCTTTAGGGACACTTGATTTATAATGAAGGTGCCATTGCAGACTAGTAAGGAAAAGACAGTTCCATAAATGGTGTTGTTTCAATTATATCTCCATATGGAAATACAAAATGCAATTCGACTCCTACTTCACTCAATGTGCAATAGTGAATTCCAAGTGGATTGTAGACCTAAATTTGAAAGGCACAAGCATATGCTTCCAAAAGATAATATTAGAAGAATATTTTTATGGTCCTGAAGAGTAAGGAAAAATGGTATCAGAAGATAGCATCAAGAAGATAAAAGGTAAACTACAGAAATGGTAGAATATATCCGTAACATAAAACTGAGAATGTATCATTATAAAAAGAAGGCATACAATCTAAAAGAAAAAAAGATCAAGTGATTTGTACAATACTTCACACACACAGAAAAAGAATAATAAACATATTCAAATGTGCTTAGCCTTATTATCAATCAGGGAATTGCAATTTAAAATAAAAACAGAATGTCACTCTCTACCTAGGAGAGTGAGTAAAATAAGAAGTCACAAGACATAGTGTTGGGGATGTGAAACACCTGGAACTCATATCATTGGTATCATTGTACACTGATAGTGCCACTTTGAAAAACTGTTTGACATTATTTTCTAAAGTTTCTTTTTTTCCCAAGATGTTATTTATCTATTTGAGGGGGAGAGAGAGAGAGAGAGAGAGAGAGAGAGAGAGAGAGAGAGAGATTGAGAGAATGAGTGGGAGGAGCGGGAGAGGGAGAAGAGGACTCCCCGCTAAGCAGGGAGTCCCATGTGAGACTCTATCCCAGGACCCTGGGATCATGACCTGAGCTGAAGGCAGATGCTCAACTAACTAAGCCACCTAGGTGCCCTATTTTCTAAAGTTTAACAAGTAAATATCCTATGATCCAGTACGTGTCTAACTGAAATATATTCACATGTGCCCAAAAGACACTGATAAGAATATTCAGTAGAGAGATATAATATAGGGGTATCCAGATTTATTTGTGATAAACAAAAGCTAGAGAAAACTCAAATGTCCATCTGTACTAAAATGGATAAATAGTATATTCATACAATACTTCTTTGTTTTTTAAAGTGTACTGCAGGGAAAATAACTAAAATATTGTTATATGCAAAAACGTGGATAAGTCACATAAATGTAAGAAATAAGTCAGACACAGAAAAATAACATGACATGATTCCATTAATATAAGGTTCAACAGAAAGTAAAACTAGAGTGTTAGAAGTCAAGTTAGAGTGTCTACTTTTAGAAAAGAAGGGGGCAATAACTGAGATAACAGCTTCCAGAGCACTAGCAGCATCCTATCTTTTGACTATCATGGTGGACACGTGGGTATTCCCTATGCGATAATTCATTGAGACATAGGTTTATCAGCATTTTTCTGCATTTGTTATAATTAAATAAAATTATACAAGGTTAGAAAAATATATAAGGTAAGCTGAAACTAAGGAAAACTAGCATAATTTTCTTAACATCAGACGAAACGTTTTAAAACAAGTGGAATAACTAGAGAGAAAGAAGAGATATTCGCTTTAGTATATGTCACATTTTAAATATGTATTATACCTTCAAGTAGAAATGTTAAAGAAAGAGCCTGATATAAAAGCTTTGAATTTATAGCAGAAGTTTGTGTGGGAACTAATTTCCAACTAAGAGTTGGGGGTCATCAGCTAGCTGAGATCAGCCACAGTAGAAACTGTATCAGGATAAAAGAAGCCTGATATTGGGGAGGGTTTGTGCTATGGTGAGTGCTGTGAAAGGTGGAAGCCTGATGATTCACAGACCTGTACCCCTGGGACAAATAATAATAATAATAATAATAATAATAATAATAATAATAATAAGCAGCCTGATATTAGAGCAGTAAGGGTACTGGTTGTTAAAGGAAGAGACAAATGAGGTGAAATTACCCAGCCTTCCCATTCATCAGCAAAAGAGTGGGTTTACCCCAAGTTTTGCTAACAGTTCCACGTAGACAAATTTATCACATTTTACAGATCTGCATTTGAAGGGCAATTTGACATGCAAATTCCAATGTCTAAGACAGCTGTACCATATTGATGTTGGGGTTTCTCCCATCACTACTCTCTGGTCTTAAAATCAGAAGCATACACTGTTATTAGAATCTCCTTGGCTGAACTCTTTAATTATGGGACCTACAGCCCCTCAGAAGCAAGTATGTACCCTTTACCTTACCTGTCCTTGGGAGGCTTTCTGTCCTGTTATTGTATTTCAAAAAAGGAATGTATGAATATGGGGTTGAGATGAATTCCAGCATTTGAAAACCACATCTATGCTATATATCACAGGATAGCTGCACAGATGTCTGTGTTCTGATTTGGACTAATATTCAGTCTTTGAGTCAGAGGGCAAAAGTTATGAAGCAACTTCTTACCGTTTCTAGTCATTGATTTTAAAAGGTGAAGCCTAGGTAGATATTTTATAGCTAGATTCTCTGGTATTATTATATTTAATGGAATTCCTACTTGATTACTGATTAAAAGGATTTTATAACTACTTAGGACTTTTGATCTTTACCCTTACTCTTACCTATGCTCACCCATTCTAATTTACTGCTTCTGAAATTCTGTTTCATATTTTCTCACTTGAACTGTCCTGGACTTCATTTCTCCCAAGTGACATCAAATAGGGCTTAGCAAACACAGGCCTTTCATTTGTGTCACATATGGATCCCCATGCAGAAGGGGAGTAAGCACAAGTTAAATGCAATTTTATAGATTAAATAAGGAGGAACTCCTGAATTGAGATGAACAGTATTGCCTTATATGGAAGAAAATATCCACATTGTCTTTTTGGTCCATTTTTTATCTCACAGATATGCAACATTTAGTAAATGCTTCACAAATCCCTGAGATAAAGCATAGGTTATCATATCCATAGGATGCCTGACTAGGCACCTATGGTCTGATGGAGTTGCAGGACTTGGTGTAAGTCTAGACCCTCCGGTCGGTTAACTATATGACCTTGGGCTGGTAGCACAGCCTCCCAGAGCTGAAAACATTTAGAAACAAATAACTTCCAAGGATAACTCAAAAAGAATTTGGGGTTGTGAGTGCTGAGTTATAATAACAGATATTAAATGACTTCAGAAGTCATAAATAGTATCAAAATATTGTTAAAAACTATGAACTTGATCATACTTACCATTCCTTGGCAATAGGTAAGCATCCTGTTAACTTAAGATAGTTAAGCCTCACAAGAACCAGTCTAAATAATTATAGTAAACATCTGCTGGTTTTTCTGACCAGTATCTGTTAATATTTTTCCTTCTAACAACTCTTCAGGGTTCCTTCAGAGCACTATCCCTTTTCCCGAAGTTCTTCTTCTGGAGTTGACTTTACATCAGCTTAATCACTTGGCTATATAAATTCTCTTGAGAATGAACTTGTGACTAAATCATGGCCAGGGGGACATAATTTTGGATGGAACTTTGCAACCAAGACTCTTCCTCTTTTCCTATCACATGAGAGTCTGAACGTTTGTTATCTTGGAAGTAATTGGGAACTCTCTTACAGCCAGGCAGGAAAAGGGAGCTTACTGAGAGGAAGTTGGGATGAAGGACAGCTCCCAGGACATAGCATAAATTTTGAATTGAGTTGCATGTAAATATGCTGCCTAAAGCTGAAGGATTCCTAATAGATAGAGGTGAAATCAATATCCTACACATCATTTATGAAGAAGCTGAAGCTCAGAAACGTCAAATCATTTTTCTGAATGGTGTGTTTGTATGTGCATGTTTGTGTATATCAGAGATGCAGTTATTGAATAAAGAAGTAGAATTTGAATTCCAAAGCCTATTTGGGACTTTCTGCCTAGATGTTGGTAATCTATTGGTCCATAAATAATTATTTGTGAATATATGTGCTTGTATATGCAACACTGAAGATAGCTTTGTTGTGATAACGGAATTAAAACATTGTTTCTCAGTTTGGGAATATTCTCCAAGGAGAAGAATCCTAGAAATAAATAGAATAAGAAATTTTCTCTTTTTAAACAGATGAAATCTCTTCATTCAAACATGCACAATGTACATTCACATGATCCCCTGAATTTAATGCCAGGCTTTCAAGGATATAAACTCTGAGAAATGATGGGATGTACTTAAAATATATTTTGTAATTTCATATTTATACATAAATATTTAAATATGTATATGTGCAAAGAGTCATTTTGTAGAATATTTGGAATATATATTGAACTGTATCATATTTGAATTTATTATATATGAAATTTATTTCTTGTTAGACACAATAAGCTTCTTTTTTAGAGTTCTACAAAGTTGTTAATTTTTCAGTTCTTGAGACTAGACCAGATGGATGTTACACATTTAAATGTTCTAAAAAGTTGACTGTAGTTTAAGCAATATTTAAGTAAAAAGTATCAGTCTTGAGTCCATTGGCATTTGTATTGATTGTGAGTTAATCATTACTAATTTGATACCTCTCTCTGTGAAGCCGTTTACTGTCTCCAGGTGAGACATAATTGCTTGGGAATACAGAACAGTATTCTCTAACTCACCATAACTTTTTAAATCATTACATTATGATGAGTTTCAGTAACACTGTGAAGTAAATAAAGAGTGACCAAAAATGAAATCACCGATGTTCTTGAGTAATTTCAGTGAAAAATATAAATGCACAGATAACACCAGGAAAGGTCCTTTGTGGATCATGAGATGCACAGGCTTCTGTGTCTGAACTATACATCAACATCAGGTAAAGCTCCCGAAACCTCTACAGGAGCAAGTTCTGGCGTTTAGAGAGATACTTTTTAAATAGCAAGGTTGTGATTGTCAGTGCTATTGAAGGCTTTCTTCTCAGAGTCATAAGTCAATAATCTGAAGAGAGGTTTATATTTTAGATGTTAGGTGTCAATTGTTTCTGTCAACATTGTATTTGCCAGGAAAATATGTCAGGTACATATGATAATTTGACAGCTCTTAAGCATTGTCTCATGAATCAAAAAAGGGGGGTATGGATCAAATAGCAGTATTGTACTTCTTAGAAAATATGAAAAAGGGGCGCCTGGGTGGCTCAGTGGGTTAAGCCTCTGCCTTTGGCTCAGGTCATGATCTCAGGGTCCTGGGATCGAGCCCTGCATCAGGCTCCCTGCTCAGCTGGGAGAATATGAAAAGAAGAAAAACAAAGAATAAAACTTAATCCCTATGGATTTAATTTTCTTTTTATAATTAATGCAATAACAAGTCAGTATTTTATGATTTAATGGAGAGTGAGAAGTATAAAGAAGGACCCTACCAAGCCATTTCCCTCATTCTAGTAGATAATATCTAGGTAGATAATAGTAACTACTGAAAATAATCTGGAATAACAGATGCTTACTCTAGTCTCTGACCTTATAAAAGTGAGTGTGGACAACAAAAGACCATGAAGGTATTTGATGTTTCACGTAGACAAAAATACTAAGTGAAGATCATTGGAAAAGTCATCACATGCAATTTTAGGTAGGCATTTAGTTTTTAAGTAATAGAAAATCTAATATTTGTTCTAGTAATATAGACATTAAATGATCTCACTTTGAAGAAGTCTGAAAAAAGCAATTATGGTATTTGTGCAACAATGTCCTGCTCTGCTGCCATTGGATTTTTATGTTGGGCTTAGGTTTGAGTCACATTATAGATGCCACAACCCCTACATCGTGTCTTCACTCCAGTGATCTGAACACAGAAGAAACAAAAAGAACATGATTTTCCTTTTACGAGAGAGGAAAAAATCTCTTTTTTTTTTTTGCACATTTTAAAAAAAAAACTGCTATTTATGTTCTATTGGTCATAACTATGTCACTGGGTGTCCTGAATTGGGAAAGCAGTTGGAAAGTGAATTATCAATGAAAAGATAGTCATATCTGGCTTGTCCTAATTATCATTCAATCCACAGTGTGGGGCACACTGCTTTCCTGAACAAGACTGAGGCTCTGTGAGAAAAAATGAAAGTAAAAATGGAAATTGGATAGGCAATAGCAGTGTTTGTGACAGCTACCAAAGCACTATTAAACTTCCACTTTCTCTGTTCCATTATATCTTACATATTTCAACGAGCCTGGTCATAAAACTGGCCCAAAACTCTCAACTTGATAACCTGAACATATGAAGGAAAATATGAGAATAAGAATATGTATATAGAGGAGTGGCAAGATGGCGGAGGAGTAGGAGACCATCAGGTCTCCTATCAGGTCCCAGGAATTCACCCAGAGAGCTATCAAACTACTCTGAACACCTACAAATTCTACCTGAGATCGAAGAGAAGAAGAGCAGCAATTCTAGGAACAGAAAATAGACCACTTTCTGGAAGGTAGGACATGCGGAGAAGTGAATCTGAGGCAATGGGAAGACAGACCCAGGGGGAGGGGCTGGCTGCTGACAAGGGAGTGAGCAGCAGAGCACAGACTCGGAACTGTTAGAAGTCGGCTCCACTGAGGGACGTCGCCCCAGAGACCAAGTGGGAGGTGAAGGCCCTGCAGGGACAGTGTGGTCTCAGGACCCACGGGGACACAAAAAGACCAGGGGTATCTGAGCGCGACCAAGCTCCCAGGTCTCAGAGAGAAGCCGGCGGGAGAGACGGCGCTGAGCTGAGGTGTCTCTCAGCTCGGGGTTACCTTGGGCTGTGATCTGAAGCACAGCTGGGCCACTGATCTGTGAGCGGGGACCCCACGGGCGGCAGACCCGGAGAGACTCACCTTCCTCCTCCGGGAGCGACGGTGCAGGAGCGGCTGCAGGAATCTGCTGGGTTCGGAGATTCTAAACGGGGCCACGCTAGAGACAGAGACGCTCGGTCACAGGCCAGGTGAGCTCGGAGCACGGCCAGAGACCAGGAGACGGGAGGGACTGCTTTTCTCTGAGGCGCACTGAGGACTGAGGCCCCAGGCTCTCGGCTCCTCCAGGTCAGAGACTGGGAGCCGCCATTTTCAGTCCCGTCCTCCAAAAAGGTACTGAAAGCATTCAGGGAACAAAAACTGCTGAGAGTGAACCGGAGCTGATGACTTAGCCTGGCCCCTGGCGAGGGCGGTGGGAATCCGCCTCGGGCTGAGACACTTGAGAATCACAGCAACAGGCCCCTCCCTCAGAAGACCAAGGGGAAAAAAAAACAACCATCCAGTCAAAGTCAAGTTCAAGATTGCTGAGCATTGTGGAACTCCAAAACTATGGAAAAGCGACAGAGAGAATTCATGGCTTTTTCCCCATGATTCTTCAGTCGTTCAAAGTTAAATTCATTGAATTTTTTTTCTTTGGATTTTTTTCTTACTTTTTTCTTTTAAAATTTTTCCCTTTTCCTATTTTAACGTTCTTAATTCTTATATCATATCAACACTTTTTATTCTTTTTTAAATTTTCATTGTTACAATCATATTTTATCCCTTCATTGTTTTTAACCTTATTTTTTGGATACTTATAGGGTCTGTTCAATTCACCAATCTAATAGATATACATAGATAGATAGAGATAGATATAGAGATAGAGTCATAGACAGACATAGATATAGAAACACAAATAGATAATATAGATATAGGATTTTGTTTTATTCATTTTTGTTTGTTTTGTTTTTGTATGATCTTGTGTTTTTGGTTTTTTTTGTTTGTTTGTTTTTGATTTTAGTTTTTTTTTCCCCTCTTACTTTTCTCCCCAGTTCCAGGTCTCTTCTGAGTAGGTTAGTGTATATTTCTCTGGGGTCATTGCTACCCTTTAGTATTTAGTTCTCTCATCCATCTATTCCTATCTGCATAAAATGACAAGGCGGAAAAAATCAACACAAAAAAAAGAACAAGAGCCAGTAATGACGGCTAGGGACCTAATCAATGCGGACATTAGTAATATGACAGAACCAGAGTTCAGAATGACGATTCTTAAGGTGCTGGCTGGGCTTGAAAAAAAAATGGAAGAAAATAGAGAAGCTGTCTCTAAAGAAATAAAAGACCTTTCTGGAGAAATAAAAGAACTAAAATCTAACCAAGCTGAAATCAAAAAAGCTATTAATGAGGTGCAATTGAAAATGGAGGCTCTTACTGCTAGGATAAATGAAGCCGAAGATAGAATTAGTGATTTAGAAGACAAAATGTCAGAGAAAAAAGAAGAGGATGAAAAGAGAGACAAACAACTACTGGACCATGAGGAGAGAATTCGAGAGATAAGTGATGCCATAAGACGAAACAATATTAGAATAATTGGGATCCCAGAAGAGGACGAGATTGAGAGAGGGCCAGAAGGTATATTGGAGCAGATCTTAATACAGAATTTCCCTAATCTGGCAAAGGGAACAAGCATCAAAATCCAGGAGGCACAGAGAAGCCCCCCCAAAATTAATAAAAATAGGTCCACACCCCGTCATCTAATAGTAAAACTTACAAGTCTTAGTGACAAAGAGAAAATCCTGAAAGCAGCTCGGGACAAGAGGTCTATAACATACAATGGTAGAAATATTAGATTGTCAGCAGACCTATCCACAGAGACCTGGCAGGCCAGAAAGAGCTGGCATGATGTATTCAGAGCACTAAATGAGAAAAATCTGCAGCCAAGAATACTATATCCAGCTAGGCTCTCACTGAAAATAGAAGGAGAGATAAAAATCTTCCAGGACAAACAAAAACTCAAGGAATTTGCAAACACCAAGCCAGCCCTACAGGAAATATTGAAAGGGGTCCTCTAAGCAAAGAGACCTTAAAGAAACATAGACCAGAAAGGAAGAAACACAATATACAGTAACAGTCACCTTACAGGCAATACAATGGCTCTAAATGTATATCTCTCAATAGTTACTCTGAATGTAAATGGACTAAATGCCCCAACTAAAAGACACAGGGTATCAGAATGGATAAAAAAACAAGACCCATCGATATGCTGTCTACAAGAAACTCATCTTACACGCAAAGACACCTCCAGATTTAAAGTGAGGGGATGGAAAACAATTTACCATGCCAATGGACAGCAAAAGAAAGCTGGAGTGGCAATCCTTATATCAGATAAACTAGACTTTAAGGCAAAGAATATCATAAGAGATGAAGAAGGACACTATATCATACTAAAAGGATCTGTCCAACAAGAAGATCTAACAATCATAAATATCTATGCCCCTAACATGGGAGCAGCCAATTATATAAACCAATTAATAACAAAATCAAAGAAACACATTGACAAGAATACAATATTAGTAGGGGACTTGAACACCCCCCTTACTGAAATGGACAGATCATCAAAGCAAAAGATCAACAAGGAAATAAAGGCTTTAAATGACACCCTGGACCAGTTGGACATCACAGATATATTCAGAACATTCCATCCCAAAACAACAGAATACACATTCTTCTCCAGTGCACATGGAACATTCTCCAGAATAGACCATATTCTGGGTCACAAATCAGGTCTCAACAGGTACCAAAAGATTGGGATCATTCCCTGCATATTTTCAGACCATAATGCTCTGAAACTAGAACTCAACCACAAAAGGAAAGTTGGAAAGACCTCAAATACATGGAGGCTGAAGAACACCCTACTCAAGAATGAATGGGTCAACCAGGAAATTAAAGAAGAATTAAAAAAATTCATGGAAACAAATGAAAATGAAAACACAACTGTTCAAAATCTTTGGGATACAGCAAAAGCAGTCCTAAGAGGAAAGTATATAGCAATACAAGCCTTTCTCAAGAAACAAGAAAGGTCTCAAGTACACAACCTAACTCTACACCTACAAAAGCTAGAGAAAGAACAGCAAAGAAAGGCTACACCCAGCAGGAGAAGAGAAATCATAAAGATCAGAGCAGAAATCAATGAAATAGAAACCAAAAGAACAGTGGAACAAATCAATGAAACTAGGAGCTGGTTCTTTGAAAGAATTAATAAGATTGATAAACCCCTGGCCAGACTTATCCAAAAGAAAAGAGAAAGGACTCAAATTAATAAAATCATGAATGAAAGAGGAGAGATCACAACCAACACCAAAGAAATACAAACAATTCTAAGAACATATTATGAGCAACTCTACACCAGCAAATTTGACAATCTGGAAGAAATGGATGCATTCTTAGAGAAATATAAACTACCAAAACTGAACCAGGAAGAAACTGAAGACCTGAATAGACCCATCACCAGTAAGGAGATTGAAGCAGTCATCAAAAATCTCCCAACGAACAAGAGCCCAGGGCCAGACGGCTTCCCAGGGGAATTCTACCAAACATTTAAAGAAGAATTAATACCTATTCTCCTGAAACTGTTCCAAAAAATAGAATTGGAAGGAAAACTTCCAAACTCCTTTTATGAGGCCAGCATTACCTTGATCCCCAAACCAGGCAAAGACCCCATCAAGAAGGAGAATTACAGACCAATATCTTTGATGAATACGGATGCAAAAATCCTCAACAAAATACTAGCCAATAGGATCCAGCAGCACATAAAAAGGATTATTCACCACGACCAAGTGGGATTTATTCCTGGGATGCAAGGTTGGTTTAACATTCGCAAATCAATCAATGTGATACAAGACATTAATAAAAGAAAGAACAAGAACCATATGATCCTCTCAATAGATGCTGAAAAAGCATTTGACAAAGTACAGCACCCTTTCTTAATCAAAACTCTTCATAGTGTAGGCATAGAGGGTACATACCTCAATATCATCAAAGCCATCTACGAAAAACCCACAGCGAATATCATTCTCAATGGAGAAAAACTGAGAGCTTTTCCCCTAAAGTCAGGAACACGGCAAGGCTGTCCACTATCACCACTGCTATTCAACATAGTACTAGAAGTCCTAGCCTCAGCAATCAGACAACAAAAAGAAATAAAAGGCATCCAAATCGGCAAGGAAGAGGTCAAACTCTCACTCTTTGCAGATGATATGATACTTTATGTGGAAAACCCAAAGGACTCCACTCCAAAACTGCTAGCACTCATACAGGAATTCAGTCAAGTGTCAGGATATAAAATCAATGCACAGAAATCAGTTGCATTTCTATATACCAACAACAAAACAGAAGAAAGAGAAATTAAAGAGTCAATCCCATTTACAATTGCACCCAAAACCATAAGATACCTAGGAATAAACCTAACCAAAGAGGCAAAGAATCTGTATTCAGAAAACTATAAAGTACTCATGAAAGAAATTGAGGAAGACACAAAGAAGTGGAAAAACATTCCATGCTCATGGATGGGTAGAATAAATATTGTGAAAATGTCTATGCTACCTAGAGCAATCTACACATTTAATGCAATCCCCATCAAAATACCAGCAATTTATTTCAAAGAAATGGAACAAATAATCCTAAAATTTATATGGAACCAGAAAAGACCCCGAATAGCCAAAGGAATGTTGAGAAAAAAAAGAAAAGTTGGCGGTATCACAATTCCAGAGTTCAAGCTGTATTACAAAGCTGTCATCATCAAGACAGTATGGTACTGGCACAAAAACAGACACATAGATCAGTGGAACAGAATAGAGAACCCAAAAATGGACCCTCAACTCTATGGTCAACTAATCTTCGACAAAGCAGGAAAGAATGTCCAGTGGGAAAAAGACAGTCTCTTCAACAAATGGTGTTGGGAAAACTGGTCAGCCACATGCAGAAAAATGAAACTGGATCATTTCCTGACACCACACACAAAAATAGACTCAAAATGGATAAAAGACCTCAATGTGAGAAAGGAATCCATCAAAATCCTCGAGGAGAACACAGGCAGCAACCTCTTCGACCTCAACCGCAGCAACTTCTTCCTAGGAACCTCACCAAAGGCAAGGGAAGCAAGGGCAAAAATGAACTATTGGGACTTCATCAAGATTAAAAGCTTTTGCACAGCAAAGGAAACAGTCAACAAAACCAAAAGACAACTGACAGAATGGGAGAAGATATTTGCAAATGACATATCAGATAAAGGGCTAGTATCCAAAATCTATAAAGAGCTTCTCAAACTCAACACCCATAAAACAAATAACCCAGTCAAGAAATGGGCAGAAGACATGAACAGACATTTCTCCAAAGAAGACATCCAAATGGCCAACAGACACATGAGAAAGTGCTCAACATCACTCGGCATCAGAGAAATACAAATTAAAACCACAGCGAGATACCACCTTACACCAGTCAGAATGGCTAAAATCAACAAGTCAGGAAATGACAGATGTTGGCGAGGTTGCGGAGAAAGGGGAACCCTCCTACACTGTTGGTGGGAATGCAAACTGGTGCAGCCACTCTGGAAAACAGTATGGAGATTCCTCAAAAAGTTGAAAATGGAGCTACCCTACGACCCAGCAATCGCACTACTGGGTATTTATCCTAAAGACACAAAGGTAGTGATCCTCAGGGGCACGTGCACCCGAATGTTTATAGCAGCAATGTCCACAATAGCCAAACTATGGAAAGAACCTAGATGTCCATCAACAGATGAATGGATAAAGAAGATGTGGTATATATATACAATGGAATACTATGCAGCTATCAAAAGAAACGAAATCTTGCCATTTGCAATGACATGGATGGAACTGGAGGGTATTATGCTGAGCGAAATAAGTCAATCAGAGAAAGACAATTATCATATGATCTCTCTGATATGAGGAACTGGAGGGGCAGGGTGAGGGGTCGTGGGGGGTAGGGAGGGAAAAATAATGAAACAAGATGGGATGGGGAAGGAGACAAACCATAAGAGACTCCTAATCTCACAAAACAAACTGAGGGTTACTGGGGGGTGGGAGGGTAGGGATAGGGTGGATGGGTTATGGACATTGGGGAGGGTTTGTGCTTTGGTGAATGCTGTGAAAGATGTAAGCCTGATGATTCACAGACCTGTACCCCTTGGGCAAAGAATAAAAAAAAAAAGAATATGTATATAATCTCTTTTTTTCTTAACCAATTCATACAAACTTTTTAAAAAAATAAATTTACATACGATGCTGCTGCAGTGGGTTGAATGGTCGCACCAAATTATATGTCCACATTCTAATTCCTAGAAACTGTGAATTTGTTTTTGTTTGGAAAAAGAATCTTTGCAGACAGAATTTAGTATCTTGAGACAAGATTATCCTGAATTATCTAGGTGAGTACTAAATCTAATGACTATTATTTTATAACAGACACACACAGGGGAAGCTTGACAGAAGAGGAGGAGACAATGTGACCTCAGAGGCAGAGACTGCAGATACACAGCCATAAGCCAAGAAATGCTTGGAGATACCAGAAGTTGGAAGACACAAAGAAAGAAGTCTTTTCTAGAGCGTTCAGAGAAAGCACAGTTCTACTGACACTTTGTTTTCAGACTTCCAGCTTCCAGAAATAAGAGATAATAAATACTTGTTGTTTTAATCCACTAAGTTGATGTTTATTCTTTCCTTCTCCCCGCCTTCCTTCTCTGTGTTTACTTCTGCTAGATGTCAATGAGTACAGTTTTCTTGATATCCCCTTGAGTGAACTTTTAGGGTACCTACTGTCAGGGAACAAGAATTCCTGTCCCCTTCAAGCCCCGTCTAGCCAGACTGAGAAGCATATTGACATGAGACAAATTAACAGGAGAAAATAAAATTTAATAGCATATGTATGCAGAATTCACATAAAAATGGTTATTCCAAAGGCAATCAAACAAAATGAGGTATATGTGTTATCCTGAACTAAGGGAGAAAGGAGTAGGGGTCTGTAACTTCAAAAGGAAGGAATACAATCCTCAGGTAGAATGAAAAAAGAGTAAAAGTTTGGTAAACCAGTATTTGCTGAGCTACTCATAAACAATAGGACAAGAGAGGACTTGGATTAAACAGGTCTTGTTAGGTTCCTCCCTATCTACTATACCTAGTTCCTATCATAATGTAGATATCTAATGGTGATAGTTCTCTTCCTGGAGCAGGTCCTCTATCTAAATTCACTTTTGGCAGTGGAGGGTGTGGTAAGGAAACTTTCCTGAATCTGCTGGGTTTTGTTTGCTTTATAAATCAAAATAGTCTTCATGCCAAAGTGGCCCACTTTGGGGTGGCCTGCTTTTGACCTTATATATCACTTAAAAAAAAATCTTAGTTTCAACTGCCCCACCTTGCCACAGAACAAAGACTTAGTTCCCTGAAGTCTAAAAAAACAAACAAAACAAAACAAAACAAAAACAAAGCAAATGAACAAAGAAACAACAGAAACAGACTCATAAATACAGAGAACAAACTAGTGCTTTTCAGAGGGGAGGGGAGTTGAGGAAAGGGAAAAGTAAGTGAACGGAATTAAAAGGTACAAACTTCCACTTATTAAACAAATAAGTCATGAAATTAAAAATGAAAAGACAGCATAGGAGATTTTGTCAATAATACTGTAATTACGACAGATGGTAATTACACGTCTTGTGGTGCGCATTACACATGTATAAAACTGTCAAATCACTATATTGTGCACCTGAAGCTTATATAACATTGTATGTCAACTATACTTCAATAATAAAATTCTTTTTAAAAAGAGTTAGTTCCCTGAAATCAGCGCTGCTTTAGGCATTTTGCCTTAGATTAAATCTATCATATTCTCACAAACCTGGTTTGAGATTTATGATATTTTTTTACATGTTTGGTAGAGATGGCCCATAACGGTGTCTGTTATCTTGTGCTAGCCCAGCAATACATTCATAATATATGCTGTCACTTCCATTCCCAAGAAATATCCAGATGTTTTATTGTAAAATGATTTCTATGATGATCTAGTCTGCCATATTATTAGAAGGCATCTATACTACACTTTTCTACTATTATTTCACGTAATTGAATTAGGGAAATAATTTCACTTGATAATCTACAGCTCTAAACTAGCCATGTAACTTTATTAATACATTTCTTACCCCCCAGATTTTAATATGTAAAAAAGTCTATATCCCTGAAGTTCAATATTATGACACTATACACCATGTTATGATAGACCTATTTTCTTTTCTTAGAATGGAAGGAAATGAGGAAGCAAAGACTATGGTTTGTTCAGAATTGGGGACTCAAACTCATATTAATGCAGGGACAAAAATGTTAATGTTAATAAGGAAAATGGGTCTAGCATTAACCTGGCCAAGACATTCTTTCTACAGCAGGAGAGCTAAGTACTCCATTATAATTAACTGGTGCCATCGGTCTAATTTTTGGTACAATTTTGTCAGTCTTCTCATTATTTTTTAGGATACATTGTGTTTATTATTTTGTTTTAGTAAGTTCTACTGTTTGTATGCATAAAACAAAAGATAATTTCATGTATTTAAAAACACTATGTTGACCAAACAAAAAACAAAACAAAGCAAAACAAAACAAACAAAAAAACAAAACCTGAGGATTTGACTTAGACTGTAGTCAAACATTATTTATCTATAATTTTAAATTTGAAAACTTTGAAGATCCTTAGACATCATCTGTGTAACTTACACATTTCACATACACCATAGTTCAGTTATGTTGAAAGACTTCAAGTCAATTTGGAGTCAAAATTCTTTCAAGTATCCTGGAATACTAATACCTTATCTAATCTTCCTTCAAAGTTTCAGGATCTAGTTCAGCAGAGTAAGTGAAATTTGAGTTAACTTTTTAAAACTTCCCACCAACACAATGTTTTTAGAATCTTTTGTTTGTACCACATACTGTGCCATTTAATTTAAATACAACACAATAGCTAGAGTGTATAACAGATCTGTCTGCTGCAAAGGTATTAGTTCATTAAAAAACAGAAAGTTTAATAGGAAAATTTATAATTCTGATAATAACCCTAATATATCATGTATTACTAACTCACAAGTCTGGAGTGAATGGTCTTCATTGCTGAAGACCCTTGGCTATGCCAGACATGTCTACAATAGCTAGTTATTTTCATTTCACTAACTTTATCAAGTCTTAAGAACAACAAGATTTCTTTCTTTTTAAGATTTTATTTATTTATTTGACAGAGAGAGATTAAAAATATGCAAAGAGGCAGGCAGAGAGAGGAGGAAGCAGGCTCCCTGCCGAGCAGAGAGCCTGATGCGGGGCTCTATCCCAGGACCCTGAGATCATGACCGAAGCTGAAGGCAGAGGCTTTAACCCACTGAGCCACCCAGGCGCCCCTAGATCAACAAGATTTCTATTAAAATATCTCTAAGTCTTTTTGATGGCTGAGTAATATTCCTGTGTGTGTGTGTGTGTGTGTGTGTGTGTGTGTGTGTGTGTGTGCGTGTGTGCCATATCTTCTTTATCCATTTATCAGTTGATGGACATTTGGATTCTTTCTATATTTTGGCTATTGTTGATAATGCTGCTATAAACTTTGGGGTGTGTATGCCCTTTTGAAATACTATTTTTATATCCTTTGGATAAATACCTAGTAGTACAATTGCTGGGTTGTAGGGTAGTTCTATTTGTAATATTTTGAGGAAACTCAATACTGTTTTCCAGAGTGTTCGTGTTTGCATTGAAAACCATAAGAGAAGACTCCTAACTACAGAGAACAAACTGAGGGTTGATGGAGGGGTGTTGGGTGGATGATGAGCTAAATGGGTGATGGGCATTAAGAAGGGCACCTGTATTGAGCACTGGGTATTACATGTAAGTAATGAATAATTAAATTCTCCTTCTGAAACCAAAATTACACTATATGTTGACTGACTATAATTTAAATAAAAATTTGAAAAAAAGGGCGCCTGGGTGGCTCAGTGGGTTAAAGCCTCTGCTTTCGGCTCAGGTCATGATCTCAGCGTCCTGGGATCGAGGCCCGCATCGGGCTCTCTGCTCAGCAGGGAGCCTGCTTCCTCCTCTCCCTGTCTCTCTACCTGCCTCTCTGCCTACTTGTAATCTCTCTCTCTGTGTCAAAAAAAAAAAAAAAAAAAAAAAACAAAAATTTGAAAAAAATACCTCTAAATCATCTACTAGAATCTGAAATACAAAAATCACACTTTGTGTAACTTTATGATTGATATGAATTGCAATTTATGATTAATAAGATATAAAATACCACATACTACTCAATAGCATAAAAGCCCCAATAATTTAATTTAAAAATTGGCACAGGAAGTTAACAGATATTTTCCCAAAGACATACAAATGGCCAACAGGTACATGAAAAGATCCACAACATCACTAATTATCAGGGAAATACAAATCAAAAGCACAATGAGATAGCACCTTACACCCATTAGAATAGCTAGCCTCAGAAAGACAATAGATAATTAATGTTGGAATGAGTGTGAAAAAAAGCAAACCCCTGTGTTATGTTGGTGGGAATGTAAACTGGCACAGTCAAAATAGAAAGTGATATGGAGATTCCTCAAAAAAATTAAAACTAGAACTGTTATTGATTCAACACTCCCACTTCTGAGTATTTATCCAGAGAATGAAAACAGGATATCAAAGAGTTATCTGCATACCCATCTTCACTGCAGCATTATTCACAATGGCAAAGATATGGAAATAATCTAAGTTTCCATTGATAGATGAACTGAAAAAGAAGGTGTGAGATAAAGACACACGCATACACATAGATACACACACATTGGAATATTATTCAGCCACGAAAAATAAAATCCTGCCATTTGCAACAACATGGATGGATCTTGAGGCATTATGCTAAGTGAAATAAAGCCAGGCAAAAAAAAAGGCAAATGTTGCATGGTATTACTCATATGTGAAAATTTAGAAAAAAGAAAAATAGGAAAGAAAAAAAAGGAAAAGAACAGAAAAGAAAGGAAGAGAAAAGAAAACATCATAGAAACGAGAGAGTAAAAAGTTGTCAAGGACTGGGGATTGGGGAAGTAAGGAGAGGCTGGTAAAAGTGTACAAACATTCAGATATAAGATGAGTAAATTTTAAGGATCTGATAGAAAACATAGTTTTCTATTTGTTAACACTGTATTATATAACTGAAAATTTTTTTTTAAAGATTTTATTTATTTATTTGACAGAGAGGGTGTGCACAAGCAGCGAGTCACAGGCAGAAGGAGAGGGAGAAGCAGGCTCCCTACTGAGCAGAGAGCCCAATGTGGGGCTGGATCTCAGTTCCTGGAATCATGACCTGAGCTGAAGGCAGATGCTTAACCAAATGAGCCACCCTATAACTGAACTTTTCTAAGAGAGTAGAATTTAAACATTCTCACAAAAGAAAATATAAATATATATATTTTTATGTCATATAAAATATATGTATATAAATGTATGAAGTGATGAATGTACTAATTAACTAGATAGAAGGAATGTTTTCACAATGTATCAAATCATCTCAATGTATACTTTAAATATCTTATAATTTTATTTCTCAATTATACCTCAGTAAAAAATATTTGAATATTCATTTATTTAATAGGTCTTACTTAGCAACAATGGGTAAGATACAAAAGTAGGCATCATAGTGAGAATAAAAAAAGGGAGACATCAGGATGTGGTGAAAGAATGAACCAAAACTTGGAACTCAAGGATTAGCTTGTATATTGTTCCTAGACTGTGTGTCTTGACTGAGTCACATTAATGACATAGATTTCAAGGTTCTCACCTATCAAACAGGGATAACAATGACCTCTGTTGCTATGTAGTTTGAATCACATAGTGAATAGAGCAGCCAACCTCATATGGTGAAAGTGATCAACAAATATTGGATACAGTTACAAAAAATTCTTTTTTTATCCCTAAAGATTTTATTTATTTATTTAAGAGAGAGAGAGAGAGAGAGAGAGAGAGAACGAACAAGCAAGGGAAGCGGCAGAGGGAAAGGGAGAAGCAGGCTCTTCTTTCAGCAGGGAGCCAGATGTAGGGCTCGATCCCAGGACTCTGGGATCATGACCTGAGCTGAAGGCAGACACTTAACTGAGCCACCCAGGTGCTCCCCCCAAATTCTTTATTAATGTACCCTTATGTGTATTTTATAACAGTACCATTCAATGGTACTATCATGTTACCATTTTATAGACGAGAAAACCGAGGCTTGGAGAGATTCATTAATTTATCAATTGTCTCACTAATAAGTAGCAGAGGTGGGTTTGAACCCTGCCTAATTCCAGATCCCAGATCCCATACTTTTTTTTTTTTTTACTACTATGACCTCTGGTTACAGAGCACAATGTATAGGATGTATTTAAATGCCAAATAGCACTGATGATAAATGACATCAAAGAGGTAAAGTGCTGATCAGTGAAGTCTTCATAGAAGAGATAGAATTTTCCTTGAAGAGAAAAAATGATTGAAGTATTTGGTTTAATAACAGGGCGGAATACCACAAAGGCATGTGTCAGGTTGTATTTTGCAAAAATTACCTCGGCAAAATCGCCAGTTTGGGGGTTGCTATGTTTTCCCAGAACCTTGACATTCCCTATCAAGAGGTGAATTCTATTTCTCCTCTTCTGGAAACTCACTGTACCTTTGTGACTGTTTTAACAAATAAAATAAAAAGAGAAGTAAAACTATTAGTAGCTTTCCCTTCACGTGTGTGTTACATGGTCTGTTAGGATTCTCCAGAGAAACAGAACAAATAGAATGTATAGATAGATATATAGAGAGATTTATCTTAAGGAACTGGCTCATATTATTGTCAAAGCTTGCAAGTCTGAAATTTGCAGGGTAGGCAAGCAGGCTGGAGAACCACAGAAGAGTAGCAGGAGATTGCAGTCTTAAGAGTTCAAAGGCTTTTGGATAAAGAATTCCTCCTTCCTCAGGGGAACCTCAAATTTTTTTCTCTTAAGACCTTCACTGACAGGATGGGGTCCACCCTCACTCTGGAGGGTAATCTCCTTTACATGAACTGTACTGATTTAAATGTTAATCATATCTAAAAACTTTCAAGGAAACATCTAGACTTGTGTTTGACCAAACAACTGGTACCATAGTCTAGCCATTTGACACATAAAAATTAACTATCACACATGAGTCAAATAATTATACCAACAGAACTATGTAACAAAAATCAACTTGGGACTTATGGCAATTGAAGAATTTGGCTGAATACAAACTTTGCCATTTCTCCGTTGGTCATCGAGGCCTGAAGCATTTTATTTGTATCTATTTTTAAAAACTAATGTTGATATGTCCATCTAACAAAATCTGTGAATACCCCTATATTTAAAGGATAATCATGACAATATATTTTACAAGTAAGAATTTCCTTTAAAACAGTTCCAAGGAAAAAAGCCATCAACTCCCAGCCCTAAGGCATCCCAGGGAAATGCTTTAATAACATTAGGATTTTGTCTTGTTGTCTAATTTTGAATATAGTGTGTCTTTGGTTGGTAGGAAAATCAATGATTAAAAAAAGAGTTTTGAAAGGGCTACTCTTGTCTTGAAGTAGTTTCTTGGAAAATGACACAGTCACACAGAGTGTGGACTCTGTGGCCACAGACCTGATTTTGTGTGTAAGAGATATGTTGTCTTGGGCAAACCACTTTTATTTCTCAGAGCATAACCATTCTCATTTCTAGAAGGAAGTGATTCAACTATCTACCTCATTGGGTTATTGTATGGATTAAATGATATTATATAGACAAAGAGCTTAGCACAGTACCCAGAACAAAGTAAGTGCTCAGTAACTATCAAATACTAATAAAAAATACAGGTTAATGGTATAGGTAGGCAGCTTTCAGGAGCACTATCTATTAAAGTTCTGGAATTAAATAGCCTTTATGAGAAGCTGACAAATGATATATCAAGGGTATGTAGATCTTTTTCATTATCTCATTCATTCAAAATTACTACAGAGTGCTACACACTGTTCTAGATACCAGGAATTTGTTGGTGAATAAAAATGACACATGTTAACTTTCATGAGCTTACAGTTTAGTGAGTAAAAAATAATAAGTAAATGTGAGTGTGTGAATGCATATTGTGATAAGTGCTATGGAAAAACTAGTAGACTCAAGCAGTCCTACCTAGATAAGGTGGTAAAAATAAAAATACAAAATAAGCGAGGGCCTTGCCATATAGGATCTCATAGGCAGTGATAAAAACCATGGATTTTCTAGTAAGTACAAAAGAAAGTCATTTTATGATTTTAAACAGGGTGATGACATGATCTAATTTATATTTTTAAATGATTTCTTAGATTTCTGTGTATAAAAGAGCTTCCTAAGAAGGACAAGAAACTAGGAAAATCAATAAGGGAAGAAAGATACAGTAAAAACAGAAAATATGTGTAAAAAATGGAGATCAGGATAAATGAATTGATTTGAAGAATGTTTCTAAGTTATAAATCATAAGAGTGTTGACAAATTAGAAATAGGGGTAGGGGCAGTTAAAACAAAAGAAAATGAAGAATGATTCTAGTTTTCTCTAGACACTTAGGAAGAGGTTCATGACAAAGAGACATAAATAAGACTGAGAATAAAACTGGCTTTTCTTTTTGGGACGTTTAGTAATTAAGAGCTTTCAGAGACATATCAATTTTGAGTGCTAAGAAGACAGCTAAATAGAAACACAAAGTAGATAGATATCTAAAGCACATGGGAAAGGCTTATGTAATAAGTAGAACTTCTAATTCCACATCATATACTTGGTATGTAAGGTCAGAGGAGCTGGAGACAAAATGAAGAAAGAAAAATAGAGGCATGGGGTATATGTATTAGTTTTTCAGCGTTCTCATAACCAGTTACCACAAACTGGGCAGTTTAAAACAGACCATCTATTCTCTTACAATTTCAAAGGCCAGAAGGCAAAAAGTGAAGGTGTTGGCAGGGTCATGCTCTCTCTGAAGGCTCCAGAGGCAAGTCATTCCTTGCCCCGTCTAACTTCTACTGGCTCCTGGCATTCATTGGCTTGTGACAGCATAACTTTAATCTCTGCCTCTGTCTTCATGAGGTCTTCTTTGCACTATCTTAAGTCTCCTTCTCCATTCTCTTATAGGAATAATAGTAATTGAATTTAGCATCCATCCTAGTTCCAAGACAATACCAACCTGAAATTCTTAACTTAATTACATCTGCAAAGACCCCATTTCCAAAGAAGTTCATGTTTACAGATATAAAAGGTAACGCACTGAACAAATAATTTTCTTTTTTTTCTTTTTAAAGATTTTATTTATTTATTTGACACAGAGAGAGAGATCACAAGTAGGCAGAGAGGCAGGCAGAGAGAGAGGAGGAAGCAGGCTCCCTGCTGAGCAGAGAGCCCGATGCGGGCCTCGATCCCAGGACCCTGAGATCATGACCTGAGCCGAAGGCAGAGGCTTTTACCCACTGAGCCACCCAGGCGCCCTGAACAAATAATTTTCGTGGGACTGTTCAATCCGCCACATGGGGTTAAGCCATAGGAATTCTAGAATTAGAAGTTTGGATAGAGGAAGGAAGAGGAGTCTGTAAAAGACATTAAGATGCTGCTTTTAGAGGAGAGGAGAATGAGAGAGTAGGGGTACCACAAAGGCCAAGACCAGCAAGTGTGTCAAGGAGAACGTGGTCAGATTGAATGGACCATTGCTCTGTTATGAATAGTAATTAAGAAAATCCATGCAAAACACACAGCGCAGAGCCTTTTAAGTACTCAAGTACTGTTGTTGTTTTCACTGCTGTTGAATAGAAAGACCCTAATTTTCTAGAAAAGCATTTTAACCCAGCATTGAAAATTATTCTAGTGGAACTGTCCTGTTATTTGGTTAAGTGATGGATGTTTAAAGGAACTTTAAAAAATGGTCATGCTGAATAATGTAATTTTTATCATCTGCACAGAAAAAAAGAGAGAACTTAATTGAAAGTCCATTTTAGGATACTCTCAATTAATATTTTAGCTTGCTTAAATTTACAATGTATTTTTTCAAATATATCAAATAATGCATAGATGTGTTAGTAGAAAATTTCTGCAGCAATAAATAGAATATGGATTTTGAAGAATTATTTAAGGAATTATAATTTAAATTATTTTTCAAAAATGTTTATAGCATATATGAAATAAATATAAAATGTATAAATTTTGAAATATTTATATTTCAAGGGTTTTGCCTCCTATTGGGGTCATTTCAAATCTTGATTCTATGCATAGGATTTTAAACTCATTCTGTCACTAAAATTCTTAGGAACATCTTAAGAGCTTATAGAGATAGGATATCAGAATATTAAACAAATTTGTAGTAAGTATCTTAAAATAGCAAAGAACTCCCTTGAACTAATTCTATTTCCAATACTTCATATTTGATAATAAGTTATGCGCATTTATCAGCTTGCCACATGAGTACCTTATAGAATTTAGGTAAATCCAATGAATGAAGTTCGTAAAGAAGAGCCTTAGAAGTAGGATGGATTGTGATACACACACATGTACGTACATAAGAGATAAAGAGGGAGAGAGAGAAAGAGAGAATGGGAGGGGAGAGAAGGGGAGGAGGTGGTTCACAGGTGGTGGTGGTTTCCATACTTTCTGGATCATGCATAACAGGAGTATTTTGTGTGTGCATATATACCAAATATTTCCTCTATTTGTTTAAAAATATATACGGCAACTTCCAAGATATAATCTTTAAAGGATGAGGTGAAAATTAATAGAAAAGATAAAGTTCAATTATTAACACACTTGAACCACATTCCTCTGACTTTAGAGAAAACTTACTTTGAGGCATTAGAGGAGGAGATGGTCTATGATAGTAGTTAAGATGGAGGGCTTGAATGTCAGGTGGTTTGAGTTCAGACTGTGGCTCGACTTACCAGTTAGTCTTGTGAATACTAGACAGATATAAGGTCATCCAAGACTGCTGGGTAACCTGCTTCTGTAAACCCAATTCACTCCCACATCGTCCTACATATATGGTGTAACACTAGGAGTAGTCATTGAACTAGAATGTATTTGTAGGTTAGGATAGGGTCCCTCCTTAACAGTTGGAAGTACATACATTTGCAGGATGAGAAAATCATCCCAGTTTTGGATTTACCCTATTTAGTACCGAATGTCCTTTATTCACTTCTAAACCTGTCTTAGGCGGACAAGATGGTTGGTCAGCAACCATGTAACAGGGAGAAACAATAACTAAAATGCTAACCTATTGTGCCTAGAGTACTTAGAATTCCTCTAGAGGGGTTTTCTAAATAAATTCAAGCTTTTAATTTTATAGTCATTAAATATAAAGTAATGTTGGAAAAATGAGAAATTATAAGGGTAAATTAAATCCTTGATACTCAATATGTGTGTCTTCAAAGTGCGAATATCAAGATGAAGCTTGATAGAAATGTAGCATCTTAGGCAACCACCCAGAATTAGTGGATTGATCTAATTTTCATAATATCCCCTGTGTATACCCAAACACCTCAGATTTTGGGAGGCACTGATATAGAATAGCAAGTGACTGTCCCCCATCAATTTCTATACTTACTTCAGTTCTGATAATACATTAAAATCACCTGTAGCTTTTATACCTTGCCTCACCTAAGGATATTCAGGTTTTAGAGGGTTGTCTTGGTATATTAAGAATTCCATGAGTTGGGGGGGTAGGGAGGGAAAAATAATGAAACAAGATGGGATCGGGAAGGAGACGAACCGTAAGAGACTCTTAATCTCATGAAATAAACTGAGGGTGACTGGGGGGTGGAAGGGTAGGGATAGGGTGGATGGGTTATAGACATTGGGGAGAGTTTGTACTATGGTGAGTACTGTGAAAGGTATAAGCCTGATGATTCACAGACCTGTACCCCTGGGGCAAAGAAAAAAAAAAGAATTCCATAAGTGGGAATTAGTGAACTCTACATCTGAAACTAACGATACACTATTTGTTAACTAATTTAATCTAAATAAAATAAGTAAAAAAGAATTCCATGAGTGTTTCTGATTTATAATAAAAGTTGAGATCTTTAATTTAGAACAAATAGGTGGTTATTTCCTTTAATCCAATCACCTTAGGATTCTCTACCATACACACTATTATTCCAATTTATTACAGTGATTTAAGGTAGGGGCTCTCATACTGCAGTATTAGACTTACTATGGAAGGTTTGCTAAAGTACAAAGTACTGAGCTCCACCTCCATAGTTGCGGATTCCTGGGACTAAATTTGTATTTCTAATAATTTCCCTGACGATACCAGTATTTCTGATGATCCAGGGACCCACTCTGAGAAACAATGACTGGGTGAACTGGTTCTGAACTTAAAGGATCTTGGTCTAAACTGTATCACTTCTATTAGCTAGCTTTGTGGCCTTGGGAGAGCTGTTTTACTTCTTCCAGTTTTGTTCTTTTAACATGGGAATAATTTTGGTACGTACCTTATATGTACAAGAGAAGTAATTTATATAAAGCATAGCACCTGTCATTTGGTAGTGCTATGAAGCTATTTGTCACTTTTATAGTCCAAAATCAAAGAATACTTCACAGTTAATGTTATGCACTTTGGACGCTGAACAATCTCATTCCCTCTGACACTAGACCCAAGACCTGTACTTTAAAAAAAGATTCAAAGACTAATCGGAAATGACAAATATTACTTATAGGTTCTTTTATTTTCTGCAGGCTCAAGGCTCATTAGTTTATTACAGGCTCTGAGAAATCACGCAGTATAGAAATCTGTTCAACTTAACAATTTCCGTATTTAAATCCTTGGAAATTAATGTTATATGGAATGTGCATTGAAAAACACTGGCTCTGACAGTTAACTTTCTTTTAAAATGGAATGTTGTGCATTGATTTATCAACTCTGGAAAATACTCCCACAAACTAATCAGTATTTCACTGTAAAGGCAGTGCACTATCCAATAAGCAATCTTTTGAGAATGGATGAAAGAATGTCACACAACTGAAGTGGGGTTAAGAACAACGGACAGAAGACAATGTTCTATTTCTGTACACAAGACTAAGTGAAAAATGTTCTAACCAGATCTCCTGTAAAGTCCAGATAATGGTGCTATAACTCATTGTCTGAAGTTTGATAAACCACAGAAATGATTCCCAAGACCTTAAGCCTCAAATATATTATAAATATATCTCCAATTGATTGTTAAGACCATTTTTATTAGATTTCAGGGAATCAAAGGGCTTAAAGATAACCTACTATTTATGGATTTATTAATAAATAACTTCGTTCAGACTACCGTCTTGCTTACTTCTTAGGTGAGCTCACTCAAATCCATGGCTTTAAGCCCATCTATAGATTGATGACTCATTGATTTAAAAAACTAGCCGTGACTTGTCCTGTGAACTCAATTCATATATCTAGCCACTGATTTTATATCTCTACTTAGATGTCTAATAGAGTTGTTCAAACTTGAAATCCAGTTCCCATGAACCTTGCCCCTCCCATGGTCCCCAAATCCATTTTTTTTTACAGTCTCTTCTAACTTGTTAAATAGCAAGTCCATCCTACTACTTCTTTGTGCCACAAGCCTTGGCATCATCCTTGATTATCCCTTCTCACACCTCACATTCAATTTGTCATCTTCAGATAGATCTCCTTCTATACATACATCTAGAATCAGGCTTCATCTAATTATTCCCACTGTTGCCACCTAGTCAAAAAACCACCAGCATCTATTGTCTAGACTGGTATATTTATTTCCTTGCTGGTCTTTCTGCTTTCTACCTGGGGACTCCAACAATCTAGTTGCATAGAACAAACTTAAAAATCCTTTTTAAAGGAAATTTGATCACAAATTTCCTTCCTTGAAACTTTAAAATGGTTTAAAACCTTCTCACCTCCCTCTGAGTAAAACCCAAAATGCTTCTTATAACCTCTAAGGGACCGCATGTTCCGGCCCCCTCCAACTCCCATCCTGAACACTCACTGTGCCTACTGCTGTCTGGATTCTTCCTGAAATGCATCAAGTATATTTCTATTTCAATGACTTTACATGCTCCATTCCAGTGCCTGAAACATTCCTTCCCCAGATATATCTACATGGCCCACTCCTCGACTTTGTTTAGGTCTTTGCTCAACACTGGACAATGATCAAACAAGACTTCTACTATTATGCTTTCTGAGCTAAAATCACTTCTGTTATCTGTCCTTTGTCGTCATAGCAGTTAGCACTTGTCTGACCTATACATTTATTTGGTCACTATTTATTTTCTCCCAGCAAAATACAATTTCTACAACCATTTGTTCTCTCTATTCCCAGGATCTAGAACAGATATTAGCACATAGTAGGCATCAATAATTATTTGTTGAATGAATGGATAAAGTATCTAATATTTTCATGCCTCTAGGTAAATTTGTCACCTACCACTTAAATTTTCACCAAATCATCATCTAAGAGATATTACTATGATTTAATTATTGCTATAAGCTTAGTACTCCCACTGACTGGGTCACCTGATATCTTAAATCAACTGAAACCTCTCCCATTCTTACTCTCTACTATCCAACATGTTCTTCTTTGGAGCTAGAAATTGATTATACTCCCTTTTCTTACATATTCTCTGGTCATGTGATGGGATGGAGGAGGCAAGGATATTGCCTGAGATGCAGATTCTGTTTAGGACAATAACCTTTTACATTTTTCTATTTTTTTCTCTTTTATTTCTTGTGGAACCCTTGACATTGTGCTCAATTTTGTGACCAAGGATCTATTCACACACACTGGATAGGATAGTCAAAAACAAATTCCCAAAGAGCAACAACAAAACTGCATTTTTCTTTTTTTTTTTTTTTTTTTTTTTTAAAGATTTATTTATTTATTTATTTGACAGAGAGAGAGAGATCACAAGTAGGCAGAGAGGCAGGCAGAGAGACAAGGAGAGGAGGAAGCAGGTTCCCCGCTGAGCAGAGAGCCCGATGTGGGCCTCGATCCCAGGACCCTGAGATCATGACCTGAGCCGAAAGCAGAGGCTCCAACCCACTGAGCCACCCAGGCGCCCAATTTTTCTATAATAATAATTATTTAAAAACCTATGTTACTATATATTGCAATAATTCATATTAAAGTATCTTCCATATTTAGTGAGTTCATCTCTCCTTAACTCGAAGCCTCTCAAAAGGTGGCTGGTCTAAAAATCCTGATATATGATTAAAGAGGAGGGAAACTGTATGAGCTGAAGCTAAAAATAGGCAAGTCTTGTTTTATTCTGACATTTCAGCCAGCAGCTCCAGCTCTCTTCTGGGAAAACAAGTATCAAATAGGAGGACACTGGCTCTGTTCCTTGTTTATAATCTACAGGGAACTGCTGATGGTTGGCAACACTTGAACAATTTAAAAAGCTCGACCTCTATGTTCAAAAAAACATTTCAGTGAATATGTAGAAGTCTCCATGAGGACCCCAGTGTTTGGAAACATAATGGTAAAATTTTGATTGAGGCTCAGTATTGATTAACCTCTTTAAAGTTCTGGCGGTGACATTTCTGCCATTAAGCTGTTTGTCCATGCACCTAATATTGGGAAAACTGAACACCAGAGGTCAAGGGCTTAATAAGAAAGAGCCCCTTTGTCTTTTTCACATTCTACCTTTTGCAGAATACAGTTTCTGCGATATTCATTCTGGTGGCTATCGAAAGTGCCTATGTGGTCCAAGAGCAGCAGGAAGCCCTTGAAAAGAATTCTGAAAGAAGAGACAAGAGACCAAATTTCCTTTTTTCCTCCTCTAACGTTTACCTGCTGCTTCATAAATCACTTGAGTGCTCAGTCATTTCATTTCTTATCTGTATAATGTGAAAGATTAAGTCTGTATCCTACCTCTCAAAGATATTTGCTAAGAATGACAAAGTTAGCATTGCCTCATGGCTTGAGATAGACTAGAGATAGTCTAAAATAGACATTTCAGCTGTGACCTTGACATAAAGAGAAATTCATCCCCACATCTGGTATTCCCCAGCTTGAAACAGGTATCATGAGAAGTCCCTGTCTCCCACCTCTACTTATGTAAAGATAAAAAGAGACCAATCCTCCAACTTTGTAGTAGAGATGGTGATAAGACAGCAAAAAGTAGGGGAAAATGTTTGTTCAACTATCTACCTAGAATCATTGATCTTAGTAAGAAGTGACTTTAGCAAGTTGTTAGCATTCCCATTTATATTTGGAGTAACTGAAACCCAGAAGACTTAAATATTCCCCTAAAATTATAAGGTAATTAAGTGTTAGAATTAAAATGCCACCATTAATCCAGGACTAATTCGACTTCACTTTCTTTCATCAGGTTTCTGCATAAGTTTTTCTTATGGTCTGAGGCCTTGCATTCAATGCCCCCCTCCCCTTTTGGTACGTTCATCTACAGACAAATATAACATGAAACCATTGTAAATAAATGTGTAGACTTTAATAAACTTTGGCCAGAGGTTATCCAAGTCTTAAGGTTAGAAACCTCATGTTCAAATGTTCATATCCCACATCCTTATTTTGCTAGTTATAATCAAATAAGTTTTTAGTCCTAAACTCAGACAAAACTGTTCAAGAAATAAATTATATTAATGATCACTCAAAAACCAAGAGTAATGGAAAAGAGATATAGGGTACTTTTGGGAGAAGGTAGGAACTGAGATAAGTGGGGGCATAAGGAAAGCTTCCTGAGGACGCTAATCACAGTATGTGTGTTAATGAAGATACTTTTTAACACATGTTAACTTTGTGAAAATACTTATCATTTTTGGACTTTTCTGTATATATGTTATTTATTAAAAACTTTTAATTTATATAATATTCTCTTCTTAAAATTTAAGATTGGAAATGGGAGAGTGCAAGGAATATATTTTTCCTCAAAACCAGTGTGTTTTTGCTATAATTAATACTCATACAAGTCCATCTATTTAAATTTTGCAAACCGCATTTTTAGGATCTTTTAACTTTGGGGAGTCAGCTATTTTAAACAGACTTAAAAGAGCAGAGTATTCATCTCCAAATGATCTCCCTTGGATAAGACAAAGATAAAGCATCAGAGGCATTTTGTCCGTGGATAGCACCTGAAACAGCATTTTTTTTTTTTCTGCTTATTGGCAAATGTAGGAAAGTTTCATATTGCCCTAAGGGGATAAATTCACTGGCTGCTAATCAGGACTGGTTTTGTGTGATATGGACATCTGTCTAACAAGAGCTAGATGGAGACTGCCATGTCTTTGACAACTAGGAGACAACTGAGCAGCCTTTAGATAGTAATGATTTCTGTCAAGTTAACCTACCACAAACAGATGGCGAGAAGTGGCTTAGAGTTGAAAGGTTCCATTGCCCACCTTTAATCCCCTAAGCTATCTGGTCCTCTACTCCTCTTTTGACAAATACTATGTTTCATTTTTTATTGAGGCAAGACAGTACATACGGTCCCTTTATTTAAATCTGCAGTGATCCAGGTGAGCAAGGGCTGAGAAGTTACTACAGATACATTCAAGCTAAGGGATTAAATTTACACTTACTAACTTTTTTTTTTAAATCCCATATCAAATAGGCAGCTCATGGGGAAAAAAAATAGGAGTATTATGAAGAAAAAAAATACTGCTAAAACCAGAAAATGTTTACAAGCAATTCCCAAATCTAGAGATCATTTAGTTTTCTTGAATACATGAATATTTTATAAACTGGTAATATCAAGGCTTTCTACCCTTAAATATCTGTCCAAAATGCTTTATGTCATCTGTTGGTAAATGATTTTAACATTCACTTTTCACCTGATATATCTTCCCACTCATACAATTCATTTCAGAGGCATAACTTGTTTTCTTTGCTAAGATTTCATTTCCTCCCATCTCAGAATTTGATGAAATCTATTTCTTAGTGCCTCGTCTTCCAGTGAAGGCTGACAACAAGTATCAGACCAAATGTAGCTGTCCCATATGAAGTAATTTATTTCTGTCAAATATTAGACATTATTTTTTTCTTGACATAAGATGACTGATACTGTTCTGTGAGATCTCAGAGGTGCAGCTTAACCACTTAAGGACTGAGACTCATTTAAAAAAAAAATGTGTTCCATTCAGAGAATTAGGTTTTGGTGTGGGGAGTTAGAAAGCAAGCAGAAAGAGTCAGGAAGTCATAAGACAGGTAACAGTAAGAGTTTAAAAAAAAAAACAATAATTTAAAATTAATACCATCTTAGGCCAAAAGCAGTTATACAGCAATTCTGGCATTAAAAGAGGTTTAAATTATTAGTCCATTCTATATTGTGTTTGAGACATGGCTGTTCTCATAAGTGTGCATTCAGCATCTCTAGCAACAAGAAGGCAGATCTCATTCTGGAGGTAATATCAAAAATTAGTAATCTTTAACAATATACTGAAATCAATGGACAGCTGGCTTTATTGCAAAAAGCAGATTTCAGAGAGGAAAGCCAAGTAAGGCAAGGGGCCACAGAAGTTGGCAGGTACTCTTTTTTATTTGTTTTACAGCATTTTAGCAAGCTTTATTATGTGAAAGGAAATGGTATTCTTAAAGCTGCAAGATGCTTCCTCTCACCTACAGGGCCCATTTTTGGGAGATGAGAAGGGGAAATCCAGTGAATCAGTCACTGTATCCACACTCCTACCTTGACCACAATAGTTTATTTTGACTTTACTTTATAGGTTGGACTTCCTTACATATGTAATTTTTAAAAAGTCCTAGTGACAAAGGAAAGCAAATAAGGAGATATCTAGAAAAAAAAATAGCAAAAATTAAAAATCTTTGACAGAGGATCATAGGGGAAGGGAGGGAGAAATGAAATAAGATGAAATCAGAGAAGGAGACAAACTGTAAGAGACTCTTAACTATAGGAAACAAACTGAGGGCTGCTGGAGGGGAGGTAGGGGTGGAATGGGGTAACTGGGTGACAGACATTAAGAAGGGAACGTGATGTAATGAGCAATGGGTGTTAAATGCAACGATGAATAACTGAACTCTACCTCTGAAACTAATGATACACTAAATGTTAATTAATTGAATTTAAAGTAAAGTAAAATAAAAATACTACTCGATTACATAATAATTGTGCAAAGTGATGGAGTCAGCTATCAGATGACATTGACTCTTTTTCATGGTTACTAACAAGTTGTGATGTGTCATGTCATTCATTATTCTAGGGGTCTAGGGGCTTCTTCATGTTTCAGATGAGAACAATAATTCAGCCTCCTCTTTGATTCCTGTAAGAATGGATTTGCAGATCAAATTAGACTATAGGCATGGAGTGCTTTGAAAAGTTACAAAGTGGAAACAGTAATGAGTGCTCTGCCATAGAGATCTCAGGAAGCTTCTTGTTTTCTGTTTAGCTACTAAGTCTCACATTTTCCATAGGTGGTAAAGAAAGAATGGAATTATTCTAGAATTAGAATTGTTTTTTTTTTAATTTGTTTGTTTTTGTTTTGCTACTAAGTATAGCATTGCATGGGGGCATGTAGCGATATCCTGAAGTGATATCCTGATTACTGGTTTAAACTGTGAATAGACTATGCAAGGGGACCAGGGAAAAATAATCAAATTGAGGGTCTTTTATGGTCAGACACTATATTAGACATTTGCATAGGTTATCTCATTTAATCCTTTAAAGAACTGTAAGTACAGGTAAGAAAACCAAGGCTACTAAGGTTCTTTTGGAGCACAGTAAAAAGGAATCAAATGCTAGTACCTAAACTCTAAACCCAGTCTAATTTCTAACTTCCTAGATGGACAGAGTATCTATAGCATACTTCTCTTCCATGCTTTGTATAACTGCACACTGTGTTCTTAATGAAAGTACATCACAAGGGAAATCTATACCCAGAGGCTCCCCAGCTTGCTTCCTGGTGACCTCTTGTTTATGGCTTCCTAGTTAGTTTGGCATCACCTCCAGCAGGCAGCTCCCCAGAGTATTTCTCTGGCATCCCAGCCAGGCTCTGCCCTGGGATTGCCCACCAACTCTGATTTGGGACAACCTAGCCAACTCTCCCTCAACCAAAGTGCTACAACCATACTTTCTCCTTGAAGTCTGAATCTTAATGTTGGAGGGGACTCACTTTCCCAAAAGGTTGTTTCTTCCTCGACTACTCTCCCTCAGCCCTAGAGTTTTCTTTAGTGTACTCTTCTATTCCTTCTTAGCTAGTTTCCTATAAATTGTGCTTTTTTTTTAGTTTCCTATAAATTGTTAATCATCTTTATAGTAAACCTTCCCTTTTCAAATTAAAAAAAAATCTAGACAATTTATCAACACCTGGGCCATATGGAAGAAGGACCACATTCATTTATTCAATCATTCATTCAACAAATAGTTATTAAGCAGCTGTGTCTGGCACTATTCTAGAAGTTTGAGAAAGAACAGTGAACAAGATAAAAACAAGATTCATTTGTTCATATTACAGGAGATACAAAACAAGAAAGAGTATCACCGTAAGAGAATACTGAAACTTTGGTTCTATGTTAATTAGTCTTTTGTATGCGAAGAGTAATACATTTTTGATAGATTATCAATGCTACAGGCCCATTCTAAGACATTAAGTTTTGTTTTTATTTGGCCAAAAGGTATGCATGCAACATTCCAAAACAGCCTATATGAAACTGAAGTTAAATACCTCTCAACTATTCATGCCAAGATACATGGCTTCATGTTTTTAGAAATCTGTTTAATAAAACTCTTTTAAACATTTTTTTTGTCTTAGGTCAATTTAAATACTAAATACTTATCAAATCAATTATTTGCATTTTTTTAGAAATAATTTTTTTTTAATGAGAAAGGAAGCTCGTAAGATTTATTTATTTATTTATTTGACAGCGAGGGAGAGATCACAAGTAGGCAGAGAGGCAGGCAGAGAGAGGAGGAAGCAGGCTCCCCGCTGAGCAGGGAGTCTGACGTGGGGCTGGATCCCAGGACCCTGAGATCATGACCTGAGCCAAAGGCAGAGGCTTTAACCCACTGAGCCGCCCAGGTGCCCCGAAATAATTATTTTTATGTGTAAAAACTAATGTGTCTACCAAACCTTTTATTATTTATTTATTTATTTATTTATTTATATGATAGAGAGAGACACAGAGAGAGCAGGAACACAAATGGGGGAATGGGAGAGGGAGAAGCAGGCTCCCCGCGAAGCAGGGAGACTGATGTGGGGCTTGATCCCAGGACACTGGGATCATGACCTGAGCTAATGATTGAGCCACCTAGGCACCCCTACAAAAAACTTTTAAACTTCATTATATATTTCTGAAAATATGAAGCAGCAAAGCTTCACCATATCTCCCAGATTTGGTCTAATTCCCATGATACAAGAGAGCATGATATCCTTGGATAATACATTGCTCTTGGTAAAAGTCAGTCTCTTATTAGCTTTTTGGTTCCTATATAATGCAATGAGAATTCGAATGTTGGATCTAGTTATTTATCCTTATCTTTTCACCCTGGTTAACTAATTCACTGCCATTTAAATTGAACTTAGCTTGGTGCTTTCCCTGCACATGCATGGCTTGACATTTACACTCATTAAATTTCATATTCCACCCCTGAACCCTTTAGCAAAGGACTTTCTACAAAACAACTAGATTTGTTGTTGTTGTTGTAGTCGCTCCATTAATTTTATTCCCAACTCTAAATTTGACAATATGTATTTAAACAATGTATTAGTATAAGCTATTACAAATATTAGACACCTGAACTTCAGTATTCAACTGCAGGGGACTTTTTTTTTTTATTTTAAACCAAGAGAAAAATTCAATAAAAGTCATAAAACCACAATAAATTGTCCATATTTTAGAAGTGTAGAATATTACATAGAATTCAAATTTATAAAAGACAGACACAAAAATGAGAAAGTCCTTGCTATCTAAATTCAGTTAATTTTAATAGTCATGACTAACATGATTTATTTCCCATGAATCTATGATGTGCTCTATCTAATGAACTATACTGAACAATAATCTTGAAAATACATCACTGAGGCCTGTGTGTATCATCCAGTAAGTGCTGTAGTTACAAAACATTTTTCTTTATGTGACATTTAGCATTGTTTAATTTTCAAAAATTTTAATAAAATACAATTGAAATGAGGTTTATACTTATATTTTCTTTTTTTCTGAGTAGCTGTTTGCCAGCAAAAAGACTCACAACCCCTGAAAATGTAGGTTTATTCTTTTTGGTGATGTATGAGATGGGAGATTACATTACCTGGGTATCTGAAAATCCTTTTCCCAATACATTTAAAATTAATCTTAATCCTGTTCAGCTAATTGAGATCTTGCCCTCATTATTCCTAAAAACATTTATACATATACATTTATATTTTATCAACTGGCAAAATGAAAGAAAGTTTCATTGTCCCCTCTAGTAAAGATGGTCATTATCCTATTTTCATTCTTAGTTGGGCATTTTTTCTTCCAAGTTTTTGGTCCTATAATGCATATTCAAAATATTTTCATACCAAACTAAATACCGTATGCTATTGGTAGTATATTTTCCATCAATTCCCTTTGTATACATTATATACACTAGCCAAATTTTATTTTACAATGCTCTTAATACTGGAGGAGTTTATTGCACCTTAGAGGTTTTTTGTGGAGCCATGGTTTACTAACAATTAGCTTTAAAAATCTGCCACACATAAAAATATTTATGCTTAGTTTACATACACTCCCCTGGAGATAGACAGATAAGACTGGATGTACTCCCCCTGAGATAACTCTGCATGTCATTACATTTTAACCATCTTTATGTTGATAGCAATTCTTCTCTGGCTTATCCAGTAGAAAAAGAAAATAACATATTCTTTTATTAAAACAGCATCAGCATATGCTGATTTACCTATAGCTTTGCTTCTAGTTATTCATATGCACACCCACACTCACACCTTTACTCTAGTAAGATTGGCAAAAGGGCATTATTTGCAGCAGAAGCAGCATAGATCATTTTTAAAAAATTTCTCCAGTTCTGTTTGGAAAGGCAACCATATGTTGGTCCAAGCAAATGAAATCCCCTTCCAATAGCATTACCTGAAAATATTGAGGAGAATGGAAACAATCATGAATTAAAAAACAAAACATAACAACACAACCAGAAAACCTTTCAGCACACCATCATCCAGCAAAAACATTTATGATGCTCTGTGACTCCTCCATTAGAGAGAAATAATTTTATAGGGATTATTCACCACAGATTTTGAAATTTACAGTGTGAATGTATTCATTATTCAATCTGCTTCTTTTTCTCCATGTATAGACATGAGCAGGATTAAATGCCTCTTTTTAAAAAAATAATTCTTTTGTTCTTATTACAAATGTATTGTTGCTAAGTTCATTGTTAAATTCAGAATGCTATACGTTAAAGTGATAGTTAATTTCGGACCTTTATAATTTTAGACACTCTTTATTTTAAACATATTTCACAAATGGGAATTTCATTATCAATATAGAAACAAATGGAATACATATGATTTCCCTTCCACAAGCCAAATTAGAAAAAAAATCTAACTTATCAACTGGGGAATTGAAAACAAATAACTGAAAAGATAGTCAGCATTTTTTTGTTGCTGTTTCTAATCTGATTTAAAGAAAAATAAACTGAGAAAAAAATGAAGCATCTACCCAAATCCTGGAGTGTTTTTCATAAGATGCAGACTGTAACAACATTCAAGAGGCCATGCTATATAGTGGAGAGGATCTGAATGTATCACTCCATTTGTGGTTCTGGGTCTATCACTTACTGGTTGTGTGGTGTGGGGCCAGTGTTTCCATGATTCCTTTTATAATTAGTCAAAAGCAGCGATCCCAGGGCATACTGTATGTTCCACAGTTACATCAAAGAAAGTACTTTGTGTGAGGAAAGATGGAGGAAATTTGAGAAAATATTGAGGACATTTGTAAAGTCGCATCTGCTGTTTTGAAGGTTTGATTTTGTGGGGCTTTTTGAAATGGCAACTATGTCCAGGGAAGTGACTTCTGCATGTTTAAAGTAGGCTCACTTGCCAAGATTTGAGGAATTATCTGGTAAGATTTCATCTGCAGAAAATCAGGATTTTTATACTTATACATTTCTAACTGTTCAATTTGAACACAGGAAAGTAAAAGCAGTATCATGAGCCAGCATCAATTCCTGTGCTCATTCTCGCTCCCCAGGACCCTTTCTGAGGCAGAGAACAGAGACACTGATCGTGATTTGAAGCTAGAAAAGCAAGGGGTAGATTTTCAAAGATCTTGAATTCTGTCGTAGGGCTTTAAAATTTAATTCAGAAAGTAATAGAAACTTCTCTCCTCCTCACTGGAGAAATACTCAAACTGACCTAACTTCTAAAATGTAAATATTTTGTCAGTGAAGAGGGTGGCTTAAAGACGGTTAAGAATGCAATCTTAAGATATGGTGAGTTTAAAGTGATGCTGAAGTCCTCAATTAAAGAAGGCTGTAAATATCAAAAGGAAACTTAAGAGACAGCATCTAAGATAGATCCTAATGACTACTGCCTTCTGATGGATATCCATGCCCTTGTGTAATCCTGTCTCCTTAAGTGTGGGCTGAACTACTGAGTCTCTTCTATAAATGGAATATGGAAGATATTACAGGATGACACTTCCAAGATGAGATTATGAAAAGAGTACAGATTCTGTCTTGGGTGTCCACTCTTGCTCTTTCTTGGACTCCTGCCCTGAGGGAAGGCAACTGGCATGCTGTGAGGCAGCCCTGTGAGGCAGCCCCTGTGAGAAAGGACGAAGGTCTTCCAACAATCACATGTGCAAGTTTGGAAGAAAATTCTCCTATCCCTAGTTAAACCTTCAGATGAGACAGACCACAGTTCAGCTGACATGACAGCTTAATTGCAATCTTATGAGAGGCCATGAGCCAGAAGCATCACATTATGACATTCCAGCATCCTTTACTCACAGACGATGTGAGATAACATGTAATTGTTGCTTTCAGCTACTAAGTTTGGGGGTAATTTGTTATGCAGCAATAGATAACTAATACAGAGAGAAACTGAAAAATAAAAACATAAAGATAATAACAGTGATAAGAGCTAATATTTCTTAATTTCTACTCTGTTGCATGTACCACACGAAAGGAAATAAAAACAATAGATAAAAATTCTGGGGATCATATGAAAAAATGTATTACAAGTAATGTAGAAAGCATGATGATATGAGTCAAGGGAAGAGAGAATGAGAAGGTCTAATTCTCACACCCCTTCCTATGTGTGGGTTTCTTCCCCAAACCAAGCAGATCTGTGACACTAGTTGGGTATCCTACAATTTGACTCAATTCTGATGCTCTCTACCTGAAGACAGCATCAGATCCCACAGGTTAACGGCTTAGTCCCACTGGACATCACTCCCCTATTTCAGACACACATCACAAGACCAAACTGTTACCTGTGCTTCTGACCCATTGACTACTGATTGGAGCTTCCAAGGACTCCTTTTATAGATTTCAAAAATTTGCTAGAACAGCTTTTAGAACTCAGAGAAACATTTTACTTACTACATTTCTGATTTATTATGAAAGGATATTACTCAGTAATACCCAGATGGAAGAATGCATAGGGCAACTTATGGAGAAAAGAATGCAAAGCTCTTAAGCTGCCTGAGTAAATCTGTCTCCCTGAACCTCACTAACCCAAAAGATTTGCAAATCCTGTCCTTCTGGGTTTTTATGGCAGCTATATTACATAGGCAAAATTGATTAAATCATTGACCACTGGCAATCAATTCAACTTCCAGCCGCTCTTCCCTGAGTTCAGGGAGGTGAGACTTAAAGTTGCAACTTCCCAATCACATGGTTGGCTCCCCTGGTAACAGGCCCCCATCACTAAGTTATTTTCAGGAATAACCTCATTAACATAAACTCAGGTACGATTATAAGGCATTTGTTGTGAATATTAAGACACCTTTATCACTGTGATCACTTAGGAAATTCCAAGGGTTTTAGGAACTCTGTGCTAGGAAAGGGGACAGATACCATATATATATACTTCCTTTTAGAAATCGCAGTATCAGAGAAAGATTAAACATATTATATGAAAGAAGAAAATGGAGTAGGTAAATAAAAACAAGAGATAAACTATTTCAGTGCAATAAGTTTATAAGAAATTAATTTAAATGCTAATTGAAGCAACATGATTTTGTTGGAAAAATTTTAAGTATATATTCTATAAAATATGTAATTACAAAAATACTTTCTATAATTAAAAACTGTGAAAATCAAATGGAAATTATATGAAGACATTAAAAAGTTAAATGCTCTGTAACAAACAGGCAAAATCTTATACGTTTTTTTACTTTTTGTTTTCCCAACATTTCTCTATTTCCTCTAGCTTGAACTTTATTACCTTGACTTGAAAAGAATAAATCTGTTACTAGTCCATTTATTATTTTATGAGCCAAGAGAGTGAAGAGAAGAGCCAACATTTTGACCACTTCCTATGTGTTAGGCATAGCCTTAGCTGGTTTAAATATCATCTCATTTATTTCTCACTTTAATGGGCCATGACTTTCGTGTATCATCCCCATTGTAAAAATAAGAAAACCCAAAGTTGGGAATTTTAAATAACATGCCTGTGGTCTCATAATTACCAAATGTTGAATCTACTGAAAATCTTTGCCTGTGATTTCCAAACACTCCTTCCAATCTACTATATCACTTCATTTGGCAACTGAGATTATTTACCTCTAAGTTTCATTTAAGCAGCAAAATGTTGCGGTCACCTTTTTATGCATATTTTCTTTTGTAGTTTTAATCATATTTTAAAGAAAACTTTCATCTTACTATATTACTTCCTTACCCAAACAATGTCCCTATTCCCTGGACTTGCTTCCTGAGTTATTTTTCTTTAGAGCCATCATATTCTTCTAAACCCATTTACTATGTTTTCCTAAGAAGATAGCCACAATCTTAAAGATCACAGCATATTTCTTCATTGTATTTCACTTAATCCACTGATTAATATATGGCAAAGCAGGTATTGAGAGTCCCCAATACTTAAACTCGTCTCCCACTCTCCTGAGTAACAAGTGATCTCTCTTTAGATTTAAAAGTGATTCCTTAATATGTGGGGCTCACTAACACTTCCTACTTTCTAAGTTGTACATTTTGTACTGTGAACTGCCAATGTGCTGACCAAACTACAAGTGATCTTCACCTTTCTACCTTCATTAAGCTCAGGCACAATCTGGGCAATTTCTGCCTAATTGCTTTTCCTTGCCTGATTACTGTCAGCTGGTGATGCTCCTTTGCTGAAGTGCAATATCAAACAGCAAACAGCACAATATACCTATTTTTTTTTTACATAATCATTTTCTCTCTACCAGAATCAAGAACATAACATGCTAAATTACTATGATTGTTGGATATCATTTGGGAAATATAGGCTAAAAAAATGCTGGGTTTGGAGGACTACTGCCCAAATTGCATTTTTCACTTTTTCTCTTTTTGTTTTAGCACATAACTATGCAACTGAGTGGAGGGAGCAGCAATTCTAGCTCATTGCTAGTTGTAGGAAATCATGCAAATGCCAAGAATCTGGGGCAGATGACAATCTCTCATTTCCTATTCTCTCACTAAAATACGTAAGTACAGAATAAGAATGTTTTACATAAAATGGACTAGTATTCCATGGGGTCAGTGTAGAAGAGGCACTCTAGCTGAAGGGAAACATGTTCATTTCAAAGAATAGTCTTTTCTTTTTTTTCCCTCTTCTTTGTTGCCTTGGTCCCCTTGTTTTTACCTAGATACTATCATTTGACATTTGTCCAACCACTGAATGTTCTCTGATGTAGCCTTCCTGCTCTGGTAGACACTTGGCCCTTTGGTTATTACTTCACCTTCTAGCCCAGTTCAACACCATTTAGCAATGCCTCAATATAATGCTGGTGCACAACTGTCTATTACTGTGTCATTTAAGGAAGACATACATCAATAACTGGGAAATATGAATGTAGGAAAAGACAAAAAGAGATGGGTGAGCCTGGATCTGTAAGAAACAAATGACTATTATTTTATAATATAACACACAAGAATAGAATACTAGTTAAGATAATTTGGATTAAGAAAAACCTAAGATCAAGTGGTGGTTCTGCCAGGACTACTTTAAATTTTAGTTTTTAGGCATAGTAATGTATTGTGCACCATGAGGTTATTATAAGCATTCAATGAGATTAAATGAGATAATATTTATAAAATGCCTAGCATAGTGCCTGATGCACAGCATATGCTTAATAAATGTTAGTTTCTGTTACTTTTATTATTTTTTATTAGTAACAACACTTATATAAAGAACACTTATAATCATTTGTTCATTTATATCTTCACACTAAGTTGCAGAGGCATTAATATATATATGCACATATATATGCATATATAGCACATATATATGCATATATTTATTTATTTATTTATTTATTTATTTATTGCCAGATTAGAAACATGAGGCTTTGGGAGAACGTATACACTAATATTTTTTTAATGATGATGATACACATATTGTTCTTCCAAAACAAAAGTTCCTTCTGGAAGTAATTATAAGTTGTTTTATGATTAGACCTTGGAATAGCATTGAAATTTTTGCATTTTATCATAAACCATTCACTCATTCATTTATCAGATATAACTCATTTATTTATTTATTTATTTATTTATTTATTTATTCCTCCAACTAATATTAGTCACTGGTCCAGGTACTTTAAGAGGACCAATGAACAAAAGAAGACATCAATTCTTGCCTTCACAGAGCATGCATTCTAGAAAGGTAGACAGATGATAGATAATAAACACAATATACCTATAAAGCATATGGTTTGAAAATAATAAATGCTATAACCAAGACAACAAAACCACAAAAGTGGATCAGAATAAGGAGACTTGTGAGTAGGGGGGTGGGGTGCAGAACAAGCCGCTCTATTAAATTAAGTAATCCGGGTAAGCCTTTGAAAAAGTCAGAACTGAACAGAGCAAGGTGACTACCAAAAATATCTGAGGAAGACTGTTCAAGCTGCAGAAAGGCTCTGAATTTGGGTCATATCTGGCATGTTTGAATAACAACCAGGAGAACAATGGGCTGGAACAGAGTAGGTGAGGTGCATAGTTGGTGATACATTCAGAAATGTTACTTCTAATACTTATGTATCAATGATAGGGATTTGGCTTTCACTCTGAATGAAATGGACATCTCTTGGAGATTTTTGAGCAGAGGAGTTTATTATTTGAGATTCTACAAATGGAACTAGAATGTGTGAGGACCTGTCCACTGGGGCAATATGTGGGGAGATGAAGCCTATGATTTCAAGTCCAAAATAAGTGGTAGAAACAAAGCCAAAAGCTAAATATGGTTCCAAGCAGAGTGAAAGAAGATACCAAGTCAGCAAACCACAAGACAAGATAAAACCTAGAGTAACCTAGTGACAAGGCTAACAGCCACGGAAGTTACACCCTGAGTCAGTGTCAAAGGTCTATGGAGGCTGGGTATGTGAGAGTGTTTAAGACTGCAGCAAACTAAATGTTGGCTTGCCCTCCCTATACAGGCTGTAAGTATTCTCCTCCAGCCAGTTTCTTCTATGAAGAAATGAAAGGACAGCACTGCTAGAGCTTCGAGTTTCTTATAGAAAAAATAGGAATCTGGATTTTTAAATTATAATTCCAAAATACTGAAATGCCAAAAAAAAAAAAAAAGTATCACTGTGTGGTTAAAAGAAAACACTTCTCTAAAGTAGCTTATAAATTGTGAGTTGTTCACAGCTGCAAGTTTCTAACTCCTGTTGTATAAATAAGTATAAAAATGAGGTGTGGGAAAGGTGGGATGCAGTCATTCTGGAGACTGACTCCTATTCTGTGCAGCTCCACAAAGAGGTCTTACTTTTCAGTAGATGTGACCAGAAGGCAATGCTCACTGCCTTTATTACAACGCCGCTCCATTGTTCCTCCAGTATTTTTCTAATGGACTCCAGACTAACCACATACCACCTTATCTTACTCTAGTGTGTTGCTGTGAGAAGGCTTTGTTCTCACAATACAATTACAAATCCCTTATGTATAAAATGTTCTACACAGTGCCAAATACACAGTAGGGGCTCAATAAATAATTTATAATAATAGAATAACTTGATTTAAAACACTGGAGCTTTTAAGAATTGAGATTTAGTTTGTTGTCTAAAACCAGGTGCTTTACATTCAAGAGTAGGGTTTATGTCATTATCTTTTAAGGCTTTTTTTTTTTTTTAAAGATATCTTTCCTTGGGCAATCCTATTTATTAAACCTGAGAGATCCCAGATTGGATAGATATTTACACTTGGATCATAACATATACATCAAAAGAAAGATTGAGTAGCTAACATGAAGGCCAAGTAGAATATAAGCAACATGTTTGTGTGTTTCAGGTTGCGCTTTTATTACTAGTTTTTTTTTTAAAGGATGGAAGACATATTTTCAGAAATCATTCATTCTAGTGCTAGAGTGTCATCCAGTTGTATTATAATGTATTGTATATGAGCAATACAAGTACTAGAAGCAAAATAACAGTTATTTTACTCCTACAGAGTCAACATTTGCTTGTAAGAATCATATCCATAATTCTACTGAAAGCAAAATTTTCCCCTTAATTAAGTTCCTATTCTTTCCATTAGAGATGTGAAACAAGCTGGCTCTATTTTACCATAGCAGAAGAAGAAATAAACTGAGAACTAGAAATCTATCTATATATGAAAGCTCAAGCTTACATTGACTCCTTTAAAAATCATTAAAGGAACTATAATAAATTGTATCCTTTGAAATGGAAATTACCTAACTTCCAAATTCACTTTTCAGGAACTTTTTTTTTTCTTATGGATGATATGTTCTCAATATGATTTCTTCCAGACCACAATTTTCCTTTTCTTTTACCTCCAGGTTTAATCCCAATCAAAGCTAGCAAGTTCCATCCCTGTGGGGCACTAAAGAGAATTGTTTCACATTGTTACTGGGAGGATTTGTGACTTTAATTATTTTTGCAATTATTTGCTACAATTCAACTGTGATTTTATTCTATAATCACAGTTTTACTTTCTGATCAATTATTGATGCCTCTTCAAAACAATTTGGCTAATCTAACTTTAGACCTTACACATTATATTGTTTCATAAGTGCTCATAGTTTGGTTTCTTGTTGGAATACTTCAGAAAAGCAATAAAGCTTTCCATGGGGAAGACAGAGCTTTGCAACTTTTTTGGTAACAATTTAATTAGCAAAATTATCAGAAATATACTTTATACTATTGTAATGTCTCAGCTCATTTTACATTTCCAACCAGCAAGCCCCCTACTTGGCTACTTAAAAATGAAAATCTAGATCATGATTAAGTTATTGAGAAAAATGGTTCACTTCTTTAGAGAGATACCTAAAAGTCACAATCATTTTTAATGTGTGTATGCCCGGTATGGAAGACAATTTTTTTCTGAGTATATTTTTTGCATATTTTCTTTGAAACTGTCCACAAATATATTTTTCCCTACCTACTATTTTACTTTTTACCAATCAGGTTTATTTTTATTTTACTAGTCAGGTCTTTCCTTACCTAATAAAAATGCAAAGAAAAGAAACAGGTTTTTTTTCCATGAAAAGAAACAGGTTTTTTTTGTTGTTGTTGCTTTTTTGTTTTGTTTTAAGATTTTATTTATTTATTTGTCAGAAAGAGAGCACAAGCAGGGAGAGCAGCAGGCATAGGGAGTAGGCCCCCTGCTGAGCAAGGAGCCAGATATGGTCTCAGGACCCTGGGATCATGACCTGAGCCAAAGGCAGATGCTTAACTGACTGATCCACCCAGGCATTCAAAGAAGCAGTTTTTTTTTTTAATTGAGAAGAAAACAAATAAATGAATACATATGAATTTGGATTTCACATAAATGCTAATTTATTTTTTAAAAAAGAAGCATTAAACTGAATCTCAAAACATAATAATTTATCTTTTACCTCATCAGTGTGACCAATCAGGTTTCCTATTAAACAAGATTTATCTTGGCATTTCATATGAACTGATTTTTTTTCAAATAGCATAATAAACACGCTGCTAGTTATGGCAGAAATGTAATATAATTGGTTAGAACCAATAAAGCAAATTAAGCAACAAATCTGATCAGACAATTCAATTATGTACTTTCAGACTTTCAAACTACCAGTCTCATGTTGATCAACTATACTGTTCTTCATAAATTGGGGAAAATATGGATTTCGTAGGCTAGATACATTCATTTATTGAGTGTCTTAGTTTCCTATTGCTGCTGTAACAAATTACTGCAGACAACAGCTTAAAATGACACAAATATATCATCCTGAAGTTATGGAAATTAGAAGTCCAAAACGGGTCTTACTGGGCTAAATTCAAAGTGTCTGCATGGCTGCACTCCTTTCTGCAAATTCTAAGGGAGAATCTTTTTTTTTTTTTTTTTTTTTTTACTTTCTTAGCTTCTAGAGGTTATCCATATTGCTTGGCTCATAACTTCTTTCCTCTGTCTTCAAAGTCAGCAATGGACAATTGAGTCTTTCTCTTATTACATCACTCTGACACTGACATTCCTACCTTTCTTTTCATATCAAAGGACACTTTTGATTATATCAGGTCCAGCTGGACAATCCAGGATAATCTCTCCTTTTTAAGGCCAACTGATTAGCAACCTTGATTTCAGCTGTACCCTTAATTTTTCTTTGACATGTAATATAACATATTCACAGATCCTGGGGATTTGAACATGAATGTCTGCTGACCACACAGAGGAATAGTAACAAACTTAAAAAGATTCTGCATAGACTTCAAAGCATAGCAATCCAAAGCCTGGATGAAGTTTAATTTTAGAGCATTTTAGGGGCCTCCTTCAAGTTGGTTCGAATTCCTATTTATTTCCTCATTACAAATGAGATAAAAAGCAGAATAAATTCTTTGAACTTTCTATAAACCTTTACAGTTTCATCACAGATTCTATGGACAATTTCATGTTTATATTTTGAAAAGCACTCTGCCTAAATCCAACCAAATAATGCTGTTGGAAGCTGTTTCTTATTAACTTTAACATATTGCATGTGGCAATCTGTCCTAATCAGAATAAGAAAAAATGTAAAAAAGAAAAAAATTGGAGCAAGGGTGAAATTAAAGTTGAAAGAGAATCCACTGATTTTGCATTTCTCACATTCATCCTTTACTATTAGACAATAAGAAGAAAGCTAAGAAAATAATGCGCTATGGTATAAGATGCATTGTTGTACCAATTTGCCTACCTTATCTACCAGTCATTTCTGATCCATCCAGCCATTTTTTCATCCACTATTCCTTTAGTTAGATAAGCAACTATCTATTTTGTCTTTTAGCTCATTCATCAGAGATTTACTAAATTGCATACCAATTCTTAAGCTCAATCTTTTTTTTTTTTTTTTAGATTTTATTTATTTATTTCACAGAGGGAGAGAGACCACAAGGAGGCAGAGAGGCAGGCAGAGAGAGAGGGGGGGAAGCAGGCTCCCTGCCGAGCAGAGAGCCCGACGCGGGCCTCGATCCCAGGACCCTGAGATCATGACCTGAGCCGAAAGCAGAGGCTTTAACCCACTGAGCCACCCAGGCGCCCTCTTAAGCTCAATCTTAAAATTTCAAAGAAAGAGCTGTAGAAACAACTTTTAATATGTCTAAGGCAGCGGGAAATACTAAGTGACTTCTTTCCAGCATTCTACTCTGGTAGAGATGGTTATATGATCATCATACTCATGTTCTTGTCTTACTGTACTTAACAGCTAAATTATATGCCCGTCTCCTCTGCGTGAGGGTAAGACCATATGACTCTATTTCAGTCAAAAAAATGTCATAAGAATTTTGTATGCCCTTCCAATGCTTTGTCCTTTAACACTTGTTTTCATCTTTTCACTTATAGCTGTTTACCATATGATGGCAGGAATTACATTAAAGAGAGTGGAGCCATAATGTGAAAAAAGCCTGTGTTCCAGATCACTGACTAGAACAGAGTGGCCCCATCAGTCCTTCCAAACAGAAGAGCCACTTTTGGACTATTTGAGATAGAAATAAACTTGCACTGAGTTAAGCATTTTGGCATTTATAGTCATTACTGAGGTTTTGGCATTTATAGTCACTACTGTAATTGGACAGATATGAAACCAAAATGTGAGTTAAAAAAAGCATAAGAACTGCAAAATCAGCCAAAATCTTCATAGACATTATGTAGGATGAAATAAAGTAGCAACCATACAGAGAAAAATAAAAATGAGACAGCTCAATATCATTAGATTTCAAGACATGCAAGCCAAAAGGTACTTTCTGGATGTAACTATCTCATCCTGAAATTATGTCATCCTATATCCCTTGCATCAAACAAAAGCTGTGAGATTTAGAATGACTGGTACTGTAATCTATGGATTAGAAGCCATATGGACAACACCACAAAAGATGCTTAGAGAACAGATTAAAAAAAATTCAGGGGAAAAAAAAAAAAAATTCAGGGGTAGTGGCATTTTGTAAAAAGCCAAGCCAGGGAAATTCAACTAATTCCATGAAACACTAAAAAGGAAGCTAACATAGCATAAATACAAAAAAAATTATAAAAATAAAAGGTAGAAAATCAGCAAAACTAACTAAAATTCGGTAAGAAAAATGCTGCCACAGAACACATGAAAACTCTACCCAAACATTTTTCTGAGAATTAAAAGAATACTGTGGGGCAATACCACCATCAAGGAAAACCACACAACAGATATACAGAAAAATCAAATAAAATAGAAGAAAACAAAAATTGAACTGGCAGAACCCATAGAATAAATGGGAGTGAGGAGAAAGGAAAATCACAAACTTTACAGATAAAGAAAGGAAAATGGTAGAAATATATCAAAGAACAGAGACTGCAGAAAATCCAGTAAGGGATTTAGTGGATGGGAACTATGAAAAACAATCAAAATGAATGGGGAGAAAAAGAAAATTAGAAAGCAAAATATTTATAGTCAAAAATAATTACAGATCTAAGGCAAAAATATTTTATATATATACATATACACGTGTGTGTGTATATATACATATATATATATAATATATACACATACACACTATTAATTGGCTCTGCCAGAGAAGTAGACCAAATATTTGAATAGAAAAGTTACATGAAGATATTATTCAAGGAAATATTCCAGGATAAATTGAAATATGAATTTATATGATTAAAAGGTATACCATATGCCAAGAAAAGTTGACCCAGAATGGTTAACCTAGGATATATTGTACTGAAATATCGGACCTTAATGATAAGGAACAAATCCTTTGAGCAGACCTAAAAAAAAATCAAATCTTTCATTAAAAATTCAGATTGACATCAAATTGAATACACCAACATTCAAAAACAGAGAAACACAGAAAAGATTAAACAAAATGAAAGGTAATAAAGTAATACCTATTAGAAAAAGAAATATGATCTAAGGAATTATTTATCTAATCACGCTGTTCCCTACCTAAATAGTCAACAAATATTTTTTGAATGTGGAAGATCTCAATGGACATATTTCATTTAAGCTCTTATTTAGCAAAACAAAGAAAACCACATGACTTTAGCCAAATAAGAGATCTTTTTGGGAGAAATCAGAGCAAAAATTCTTAGACTACAGAATTAAAAATAAAATAGAATTATAGAATAAAAATAGATTTATGGATTATAGTGAGAGATCAGAATTTAAAATACATGCTCTGAGAAGGCAGAATCTATCTGACTAACAAAAAAATCACAGTAAATAAGAGTAAGACAATGGAAAATTTGAACAAAAAGATTAGGCAAGGGGACTTGTGTGTTTATTGATGTAAGCAATAATAATCTGTTTTGATACAGAATTATTACATTAAGTTTCAGGAGGCTATGAATATATGAATGTGAATTCATATATATGTGGATATATATACTCATACACATACACAAATACATACTCAGAAACCTCAAAGTCTAAATCACCAATTATAAGCAAAAATTTGAAAATTTCACATTGGATCACAAAGCAAAAGCCAACTCTATACTGTGTATAATAGACATATCTAAACAAAGTTCTTCTGGGAGTTTGAAAATGGATGGATGTGCAAAATTAGATCAGGAAAATAAAATATGAAAGCATGGATCACAGTCTCAACATCAGTACAATGTATACAAATAAATGAAATATTATTATGTAAAACAAACAAGACTGCTTTATAATGACAAAACTTGTGAATTATATTGACCCTAAATTCACAAATTATAAATACAGAAAATATAAGGAAAAGTGGAAATATACTAATTGTAGGGAAAAAATGATAATACAGTCTACTAATGAATTCCTACAATAGTGGTTATAGAATATGCAATAAAAATGACTGCATATTATAAAAAATCTTCAATCAGCACTGAAGCATAGAAAAAGTGTAGAAAAAAGTGTCACATTTTAGTGTAATAAACTAGAACTTAAAAACCAAATTCGAAACAAAAATATGAAAAAAAAAGAAACAAAAATAGGTAAGATCACTCTCTTTGTAAAAACTAAACAAAACAAAAAAATACCCTCCCTTTTAAAACACGCTTGTATCAAAAAGGAAAACAGGAATACTTTAGGATTTCTAAAAAACAATGGTAATGTAAACACTATCTAAATAAGCACTACAAGGAAAATTAATTGCTACATAATAGAAATTTAAGAAGGGCATAAATCAATTATATATCAGACTCAAACTTCATTTAAATAAAAATAGCAGTACAAACTAAAAGAAAAAAAGGTTAAAAAATGAAAGAGGGAAAAAATCAATTTAAAAGCTTTCTCAGTAGTGGAAAATAGAACATAAGCTTATAAGGAATAATATGATGTTATTAATAAAAATATTAACAAAAGAATAACAGAATATTATAAAAAAGTAGATAAAGATAAATATTTAAAAAGAGAAACAAAAAATGCATTAATAGATGATGAGGGAGAAGTAACCACATAAAAAGCGTGTTAAAAGAATCTTAAGAAACCACTCTGCACAACTTTCAAGAAAAAAGTGTCATTTTCTATGAAATATAAGTTACCAGAGTTGATCTCAGAAAGAAAAAAATGTAAACAGAATTATTTCCATTAATGAAAAGAGATATTTGTCAAAGAACTGGCTCCCTAAGAAAGCACTGGTCCCACCAGTTTCCTAAGGGAATTCTACCCAATGGTTAAACAACAGGTAATTTCAAAATTTAAAATATTTTTTACAGAATTAAAAAAAGGGCAACTTTCAAACTCATTCTGCCGAGTATAATGCTACAAAGGATTAAATATATTAATATAAGCATTCATATTAATATATCTAATTAAAAATGGATTATGTCTATATATACTGAAAAGCCTTTGATAATATTCGAAAATGCTTCTTAAAAGTATTCAGTAAAATAAGATTGGTCTATACTTTCATAGTATGAAAAAGTCATCTAGGGCGCCTGGGTGGCTCAGTGGGTTAAAGCCTCTGCTTTCGGCTCAGGTCATGATCTCGGTGTCCTGGGATCGAGGCCCGCATCGGGCTCTCTGCTCAGCAGGGAGCCTGCTTCCTCCTCTCTCTGTCTCTCTGCCTGCCTCTCTGCCTACTTGTAATCTCTCTCTCTGTGTCAAATAAATAAATAAACTCTTTAAAAAAGAAAAAAGAAAAAGAAAAAGTCATCTAATTCAGACCAAAGCCAGAGCTATCTTTAGTGAGGAATTCAAAGTAATTAAGACAGACTTCAAAACACAGTATCACCATTGCTTTATAATATTTTTCTAGAGATGCTAAATAAGATCATCATACAACATTAAAAAAAAAGACACAGAAAGAGAAAGAGTGGAGGTAAAACTCAATATTTAAAGATGACTGTATCTAGTAATTCTCAGAAGTAACTGAAAAACTGCTAGAAACAAAGGAATGTCATATCCATTGTTTAAAAAAACACATATTTTATATAAATAAGTGAGAAGATAGAAAATATAATAAAAACAACCACAAGATAAAATACACAAATGAAGAAAAAATCAATTATAATAATAACCAAAGACGAGTGCATAGGAATAAATGGAAAGAAATATTCAAGGCCTGTTTGAAGTCAGTTATAAACCCTACAGAAAGCTACAGAGAAGACTTGAACAAAGAAAAGGTCACAGTGACAGCACACAGAAGAACACATAAACTTGCTAATTCTTTTTTTTTCTTCAAGATTTTATTTATTTATTTGACAGAGAGAGAGCACAAGTAGGCAGAGCAGTGGGCAAAGGGAGAGGGAGAAGCAAGCCTCCCACTGAGCAGGGAGCCCGATGCAAGGTTCGATTCCAGGACCCTGGAATCATGACCTGAGCTGAAGGCAGATGCTTAACTGACTGAGCCATCGAGGGACCCCTAAACTTGCTAATTCTCCACATTTGTTTTATTAATTTAACTTGATCTCAATGAAATATTAAAGAATATTTTTAAACTAAAGATGATTTTGGGCGCCTGGGTGGCTCAGTGGGTTAAAGCCTCTGCTTTCGGCTCAGGTCATGATCTCTGGGTCCTGGGATCCAGGCCCGCATCGGGCTCCCTGCTCAGCGGGGAGCCTGCTTCCCCCTCTCTCTCTCTGCCTGCCTCTCTGCCTCCTTGTAATCTCTCTCCCTCTGTGAAAGAAATAAATAAAATCTTTAAAAAAAAAATAAACTAAAGATGATTTTAAGTAGGTATGGACAAACGAATCAATAACTATGGACAGAAAAGTTTAAAAATTGTAAAGTGAAAAAATGCAATGACAGAAAACATACTATATTATAAATCAATACTTCAAGGAGTATATTACTGAATCATTAACAGATAAATTAAGGATAAGAGAAAATCTCAAAATAAGGGAAAAAGTATGTTCTAGAAATTAGTGCGGGATAAAGGAATAATTCAATCAGTGAATAAATATATATTATCAGTTAGTTGTGTTGGTACAATAATGTAAAAAAAAAGGCTAATTTTAAGATAAATGACAAACTGAGGAAAATATTTTGTAACCCATAGCACAAAGTGATCATACCTCTCAGTGTATAAGTAATATATAGAAAATTGGTGAGCTAAAAGCATTAAAAACTTAATACAAAAAATTGGTAAGGAGGGTATGGATTGCATGGAGTACTACTGGATGGTGACTAACATAACATAATTAGAAAAAGTAAAAAAAAAAAGAAATGTGATCACTCACAGAGGAGTGTAAAAACAGTTTTACACACATGCAAAGATGATAAATCTTAATAATATTAATAGAACAAAAGTTATTACTACACTGAATTATTATTTTTCACTTATTATATTAGTTAAAAGCATAAATAAAGTATCAAATTCTGTTGGAAAGGCTATGGGGGAAACAGGTCTTCATGCATAGCTGGTAGGTATCTAAGTTAATTCAATCTCTCTATAAGACAATTTACCAATAATTATCAGTACTATAAAGATAGTAACTCTTGTCCTGGTAATTTCACTATTATGAGTGTATCTTACACACATACTTGTACATGTGTCATATGGTCTGTATAATGTTTCCATTGCAGTAGTGTTTTTAATAGCAAGAGATAAAAAACCATTATCAATTGATAGAATATTATTTTAATATTTACAAATGATAATCTGATAAGGGGTTAATATCCAAAATATATAAAGAAGTTATAGAACTCAATACCCAGAAAACAATATAATTTAAAAATGTACAGAGGACCTGAATAGATATTTTCCCAAAGAAGACATACAAATAGTCAACAGACACATAAAAGATGCTCGCCATCACTCATCATCAGGTAAATGTCCATCAAAACCACAAGGAATATCACCACATACCTGTCAGTAGGGCTAAAATAAAAAATGCAAAAACAACAAATGTTGGTGAGGTTGTGGAGGAAAAGGAATTCTTATGCACTGTTGGGGGAATGCAAACTTGTGCAACCACCATGAAAAACAGTAGAGATTCCTCAAAAAATTTAAAATAGAATTACGATATAATCTAGTATCTCAATTACTGAGTATTTACCCAAAGAAAGCAAAAACATTAATTTAGAATTGTGATGTCTCCAGGCTTGCTTTTCTTTTTCAAGACTGCTTTGGCTATAAAGATGATGTAAGATATATATATATATGTATATATATATATAAATATGGAATATCACTCAGCCATCAAAAAATGAAATTTTGCCATTTGCAATGATGTGGATGGAGCTAGAGTGTATTATGCTAAGTGAAACAACTCAGAGAAAGACAAATACCATATGGTTTCACTGATATGTGGAATTTAAGAAACAAAACAGATGAACATAGGGGATGGAAAGAAAAGTAAAACAGAGAGGGAAACAAGCCATAAGAGACTCTTAACTACAGAGAACAAACTGAGGGTTGCTGGAGGGAGAGGGATGGGCTAAATGGGTGATAGATATTAAGGAAGACACTTGTTTTGCTGAGCACTGGGTTTGTATGTAAGTGATAAATTACTAAATTCTACTCCTGAAACCAAACTTACACTATATGTTAACTGACTATAATTTAAATAAAAATTTGAAAAAAAAAAAAAAGGAAATACATCCACTACTTTGGAGAGACATATGCACCCCTATGTTTGCTGCAGCATTATTCACAATTGCAAGATATGAAAGCAACCCAACAATCCATGGGTAGGTGAATATATAAAGAAGATGTGGTATATACATACAGTGAAATATTACTCAGCCACAAAAGAGAATGAGACCTTGCCATTGGCAACAATATGGATAGACCTAGAATGCATCATGTTAAGTGAAATAAGTCAGACAGAGAAAGACAAATACCATATGATTTCACTCATATGTTGAATTTAAGAAACAAAATAAATGAACAAACACAGAAAAAAAGTTAATAAAAGACTCAAATATAGAGAACAAACTGGTGCCTGACAAAGGGAAGGTGGATCTAAGGATGACTGAAATAGATTAAAAGTATACTTATCTCGAGCACTGAGTAACATATAGAACTGTTGAATCATTATACTGCATATCTGAAACTAACGTAACACTGTATGTTAGTAATACTTCAATAAAATAAGAAATATATATATTTATCTGTATACATAAAACAAAAAGATAAAGAAAAATGCATATGGTTTTCTATCTTTTGACTAGAAAAGGTTAAATGAAGAATCTATATTCATATTTGTGTGTATACCATACAGGTGCTGTGGAAGGATATAAAATAAAGAATAGTGGTTCTTAATGGATAGATAGGAGACATGAATGAGAAGGAAACATTTCCATATTTTCATTCTATACCATTTTATAATTGCTTTTCTTTTTCAATATTATGAATATAATTTTATCTAAGCATTGAATGAAAACAAATAAAATAAGGAAAAACCTCAAATGCTCATATCCTCAAATTCCCCATAGAGCCCACTCGTCCTAATCAAAGAATCTGATGATGCCTTTGACACCCAGAATGAAGTGAAGACAATGGTAACCTAGAACCAAATACTAATTTAAAGAATTACCAGTCAACTGAGATTTGGCTATTTCACCTGTAGATAAATATGAATTAGTAATTTATAGAGCATAATGCAATTAAAAATACTCCATATTTTCTTTTCTTTGGGAGAATTAATATTTTTACTTTCTTGAGTTCAGGAAGATAACATCTCTACCTTGAAAAGACAAACAAATTGAAATCCCAGTCCAAATTTTATTTTGAAGTTATGTTAGTTTCTTCAGCTTGACAACAAGAGAACTGTTTTCTTCTTTGTCATCATCAATCTTGTCTGTGATATATTGTATTTTAAGAACATGAAGGCAAGCTACACAGGAACAGAACTGTAATGTAAGTCAACCTGCCATTCAATGCACTAATCCTCTAAACATCTCAACTGTCAAATGACAGATACCTGGGAGCTCCTGTGCAGCAGATAAAGAAAATCACTGGGCAACAAATGAAAAACGTTCAAAGGAAAACTAGATGCACATGTCTTGGTACAGTTTTCCATCCCAAATGTGGAAATGAATGATAGAGTGGTATTTTGACCTTACATAGTATGAGTGTATAATACAAATATTATATCCCAGTTACTCTACTAAGTATTTTATTTGTATCATTTAAATTTCACAGTAACTATATGGTGTGAGTATTATTATCCCCATTTTGAAACTGAGAAAACAGAAGCTCAAGATGGTAAGGAGCCTGTACAGTGTCAAAGGGATCAGAGCTGAGATTCAAATCCAGGCTGTTTGATTTCAAAATATTATTATTCTCATTAAATCACCAGGTTGTTGAGATCTACATCTGGAATAGCCACATATGATTTGGCTGGTGTCTCTTTAAATCATTATTGGGTTCTCTGTTGACTATTGTTTTCCCTTTACTCAAGGTATTAAAGGCACTCCTAATTACTTTGCTCTCCTATGCATGGAATCATATAAACACTGCTTTTATACTTACCCTCTAATTCACAATAAACTATCTTAAGCAAGTGAGCAGATTGATAAATTGGAAGGGATTCAACAGAAATAGCAACACTTTATACATGGGATATAAAATTTCAATTAAAATCACTTGTGTCATATTTTATACTTACAGGTTATCTGAATTAATTAAAAATTTGGAAATACAAAAAGATGATATTACATTGCTGCTAGTTATCTTTCCCTTTGATAAAAAGATCATATTTTACTCATGGTTCAGGAAAACACAAATTATTTCAAAGGGTAAGAAATAACCCAAATCGCTGCATGGGAAATTCCATTATTAGTGCCAAAAAATACAGATCATCATTTTGGATACACTTTCCTCTTATCTTTGGTTTTTAAAAGTTTGTATTGTTTATAGATGTTCTTTCTCTTTTTTCTTTTTTTAAAGATTTTATTTATTCATTTGACACACAGAGATTACAAGTAGGCAGAGAGGCAGGCAGAGAGAGAGGAGGAAGCAGGCTCCCTGCCGAGCAGAGAGCCCGATGTGGGCCTCGATCCCAGGACCCTGGGATCATGACCCGAGCCGAAGGCAGCGGCTTTATCCCCCTGAGCTACCCAGGCGCCCAGATGTTCTTTCTCTAAATGAAAATGATATATATTTTGAAAACAAAAATTATAGCAAATAAGATAAAACTCTTAGTCTGTATTTTGTTAGAATTCATAAGGGTATTTATGTACCTTACTTTCAATATTATTTAAAATTCTGAATATGAATGGAAGTAAATAACAGTTAACTGGGTCATGGTCATGGATAGCTATCCAGTAAGAATTCTTTCAGTGGATTTTTAGGGGAAGAAAGTGCTTGTATATCTTTTCTCCCCTAAAATAAATTATCTCTTGATTTTGGGTCAGATATGACCCTGAACTGTGGGCAATTAACTGAATTTTATGGTCTATATAAACAAACACAATGAAGGTCCATAGCTTTTAAAATCATGCATAAAGCCCAGACATATTTTCATGGCCTTTAGGGCCCTACATTATCTCACTTCCTTCTGCTTTACCTTCATCTTGAAAGATGACATTTACATTTTCATCCCAGCTGTACTGGACTGGTCATATGGAGCCATATGGACCCCTACATGATCAATTCAATCTCATCTAAAGGCCTGAGCACGTATTTGCTACATGTGCGTCTTAGAACACTCATCTCCCAATCACCCCTATGGTTCATTCCTATTCTCTTTTATTAGACCTCCACTTCTTCAGAAATAGCATCCTGACCACCCAATCAACTTAAAACCACCAACAATTAACTCCATTCATTCTCTAATACATCACTTTGTTTTACTTTCTTTTTATCACACATCCATGAAGTTATACTGTTTACATACTTGTTTAATATTATTTTCACTAAAAATGTGAACTTTTAATCCTGTGCTTCACTACAGCCTTAGCATTCGAATAGGTGGTGACACATAATAGATGTAAATAGGTATGTGTTGCATCAATAATTTTTTTTAAGTTTTGCTAGTGAGCGTATGGACTACTGAAAAGCATACTGAGACAGAAAAGAAAGCTAAAAGTGTTCTTATATATTACACAGAAGTTATTCAATACATAAATATACAAGATGAAAGAAAAGAAACACTTTTTTTTTTTTAATATTTTATTTATTTATTTGATACAGAGAGAGATTACAAGTAGGCAGAGAGGCAGGCAGAGAGAGAGGAGGAAGCAGGCTCCCCGCCGAGCAGAGAGCCCGATGTGGGCCTCGATCCCAGGACGCTGAGATCATGACCTGAGCCGAAGGCAGGGGCGTTAACCCACTGAGCCACCCAGGCGCCCGAAAAGAAACACTTTTAACATGTCTATTCCCATCATTACCTTCCTCTCCCACTATGATTAGTATCTGTTAAATCATGTAGCAGAATTAGCACTATCCTACAGAACTTTCATGTCCCTATTAGTTCTGCGTTTAGCTAGCTGTGCAACCGTGTGGGACACAACACACTCACCAGCTTTAGCTTTCTTATTTATATATGGGCCTGAAATTCCCCTTTAGCTCTACATGCCATTTTATAAAAATGAGATTTCGTAAAGAAGGAAAAATTATCTTACAGTATTTAAATACCTGGGAGAATACATACATTTATAAATACTGTTTTAGAGGTGAAAATAGGTTGGCATATTTGGGATAAAAAGCTAAGACTGCAGCATATATTTAAGTTGAGTTCCTATTAAAAAAAAGCTTGCAACATCAAAGCTTGTGTAGTCTATTTTTTGCACATGCATTCAAAACCCCTAGAGCAATGGACATGTTTTTAATGACTCAAAAAGTAGAAACTGCCAATTTATTTTTCCTCAAATAATTAAATCTTTAATTAATTTCACATATAGTTAGTAATAAGCATCATTCTAGTTTTGAACTTTCAAGTATTCCTCAGTTTGCTTTTAGCATGCTTCTGTGCTTACTGGAGCTACTTAAGTCTCATGATCAGTTTGAGAATAGCTCTTAAACTTTCACTTCTTAAAAAAATAAAACACATTCCAAATGATGTGGGGAACTGTTGAGTCAAGAGATACAAATTATATGAAACCATAAAGTGGCATAATTGAGCAAAGCAATTTTGGTGAGAAACTAAAAAGGAGGGGGAAATCATGTAAATGTGATTATTTCTAATTAGAAACAATGAGTAACCAAATCAAATTATACAATGAGGACTTGATTTAGATCCCTGGAGGAAAGCAACACACGCATTTGCATTCATCTCCAGCATTTCCTTTTCTCTTATTCCTTTTCAGTGCTTTCTTAGACCCTTAATTGTAAGTGAGACGGTTGTTAGTTCAGATCGTTAGAATAATTCTGTGTATGTAGGTGGCATTCCAGTTAAGATTTATGTTCTTTCATCATATTTGCCAAAAATTTCCTGGGTGGGTGACATAAAGATGGCACAAACTTCTTCCAAATTCACTGCTTGGTGTTCTTACATAAACCACAAAAAGTGAGATTTACTGTGAGACCTAAATACTGGTCCTAGATCTGTAATAGCTAGTTAAGTCACCTTGAATAGATAATTTAATAGAAGGAATTCCTAATGGAAGGAATGTAGGAATCCTTCTTTATAAAATTTAAGTGTGTTTTGGGGAGGAGGTAAATAGATTAGACAAAATTTAAGCAAACTGTGTTGGGAAGTTGCTTCTGCTAGGTGTTTGGAGGAGAGACAGATTATGTACCTAAGATTCCAGCAAAGTAAAACACAATGCAAAACAGAATAGAGCAGACCTCAATGAACTTATGTAGAATTTTATAATTTAAAAATCACTGAGAGGGATCCTTTCACAATGTTATATGAAATCATCATGTTGTACACTTTAAAAATCTTATAAAGAAGGAAAAATTATCACTTGTCAATTAGATCTCATGAAAGCTGAAACAAACAAATAAAAATTGTATTTGTTGAGATAGAAAACAGATTGGTGACTTCCAAGTCCCAGGGTGAAGAGTAGGGGAGCAACTGCTTAATGGGTAAATGGTTTCCTTTGGGTGATGAGAATGTTTTGGAACTAGATAGAGCTGGTGGTTGCACAACACAGTAAATGTACTAAATGCCACCAAAATGTTCACTTACAATGGTTAATTTTTTGTAATGTAAGTTTCACCTCAGCAAAATTTTTTTTAAAAAAAGAAAAAAGAAAGGTTGCTTCTATTTCACCTGGTTGTTAGTCTCTACAACTGACACTGAGTTAGCAGAGAGTAGGTCCAGCTAACTTCTCTACTGGATGACAAATATATTAAATTTAAAAAAACAGCTACACTGTGAACACTTATCATACACCTAAACAACAACAATTTATCATACATCTAAATTACATGTAACTCTCTAGTGTTTTCAAATTTGAATTAACACATATCTCTTACTAATTTTTTCTGATTTTTCATGCTTCTCTTCTCATATTTTTTTTTAATAATTAACTGCTATTCTATGACCACAGTATGACCTCTCTCTCACTCTCTCATCTCAGGGTCTCTATACTTAACTATTTCTTCAAATTGAAAAATTCTTACTCCCAGGGAGGTCTTGTTATTCACTATAATCATTTTTAATCTTTTTATTTTGCTCTATTTTCCTTTATAAAGCTATTATTCCATGCCATTATATTGCGTATTTGTTTACCACTCTGCTTATTGTCTGATTCACTTACTATAATATGAGCTCCATGATAATAGACTCATTGTCTGGTTTTTTTGTTTGTTTGTTTGTTTTTGCTAAATCCCCAGTGCCCAGAACAGTGCCTTGCTCTTAAGATGAGCATAGTGAATGTATATTTGAATGTATATGGGAAATGGAACTTTTATGTTCAGTTCTTAGAGCCTCTTAAGTAATTGAGCATTGCATAAGAAAAAAAGAACAGAAGCATAGCCCCTGTCCTCAGAACACAAGGGGCTATACTCATAAACTTAATTCCAATCTCAGAAGAGTCTGATGAATGCCATAATACCCATTATAGCTTAGCTTCAGATTGGATGGACCTGTAGGACCAGTAGACAACACAGATTGGAGGCAACTGTGAAGACATCTTTGAATTGACTCATAAATAATGTGTATCAAGTAGAGGCAAAGGTTGGGAGAAAGGCATAGTGATTAAATAATCTTTAAGTGACCCTCAAATACAAACACTATAATTGTAAAAATTTCATTACATTAACTTGTTCATTGGCTAAATGACTGTCAGTGTGACACTGAAGTTGTAATTTACTAGGTATATGGTAGCATAACATCAGACTAGCACTTCTTAGTGATGAATAATATTCTAAACCTCTTAGTTGAATAAATGTTCCTTGATCAAATAAGCTTAGGTAATATTTTTTCTATTTACCACTCCTTTGGAAAATCAAAATATTCTGCAGCTTATAAAGCTTTTGAGATGTCTTACAGCAATGAAACATTATGTTTTGATGATGCAGTTTATATCCTCAGCACACTTGCTTTCATCTTCCCAAACAATATACTCTTAACCTCAGTTTAGAAAGGACTGCTCTAGAGAGTATTCTTCTTGAGGGTCAGAGACTATTTCTCATGCTTTGCTTTATAATTCACACCCAGTGTAGGGGATTAACATAAAAAAAGATGAATGGACAAATGTTGAAAGAGTTAATAAACTGCATTCTGTTTTCCTAGAACCAGGGACACATAAAAAAACATTTTGGAGGCTAAGAAAAAGATATAAATATATATGAATACTATGAATATTAATAATAACATTATTATTTCATGTTTATTATTATAAATATTTCTTAGCTATAGGTTTGCATCAGGAGACTTTGTCAGGCCTTATTTCTAATCTTCATGGCTAGCTTGTCTGGGCTGAAAGTAAAACATTTCCATCCCAAGTAGGAGACAAAATCTTCAATTGAAGAAGAAAATAAATTTTTAATATACACTATCACTTTCATAAAATCATTTAATGATAGCATAGTTTGTCTGAATTTGATTGATAAGATGCATGCTCTAGAATGTCTACTAATTTATATAATTACTGCTAAAAGAGGACTGTAGTGTTTATGACTCATGTATAATACTTAGGCCCCCCTGTTAAACAAAGTTGTTCCCATCTGGGCTAGATTTCAACCATAAGGCCAGGAAAATTATACTGTGATTACCTATTTCTTCCAGTTTTTTTACACATTTAAAGGACAAGTAAGTTGACCCAGCAATTGCACTCCTGGGTATTTACCCTAAAGATACGAATGTAGTAATCCAAAGGGGCACATTCACCTGAATGTTTATAGCAGCAATGTCCACAATAGCCAAACTATGGAAAGAAACTAGATGTCCATCAACAGATGACTGGATAAAGAAGATGTAATATAGGGGCGCCTGGGTGGCTCAGTGGGTTAAAAGCCTCTGCCTTCGGCTCAGGTCATGATCTCAGGGTCCTGGGATCGAGCCCCGGATCAGGCTCCCTGCTCAGTGGGGAGCCTGCTTCCTCCTCTCTCTGCCTGCCTCTCTGTCTACTTGTGATCTCTCTCTCTCTCTGTCAAAAAAATAAAAAAAATAAAAAATAAAAAGAAGATGTAATATAGGGGCGCCTGGGTGGCTCAGTGGGTTAAAGAATCTGCCTTCGGCTCAGGTCATGATCTCAGGGTCCTGGGATCAAGGCCCGCATCAGGTTCCCTGTTCAGCAGGGAGCCTGCTTCCTCCTCTCTCTCTGCCTGCCTCTCAGCTTACTTATGATCTCCCTCTCTCTGTCAAATAAATAAATAAAATCTTTAAAAAAAAAAAAAGAAGATGTGACACACACACACATACACACACACACAATGGAATACTATACTGTGAAATGTGTAACCTTGATGATTCACAGACCTGTACCCCTGAAGAAAGTAATACATTATGCTAATAAAAAATTAAAAAAAAACAAGTTGATGAATTCACGAGTCCCATATTAATTATATAAACTCAACAGAATTCTAAATGTGTTATTTTAATATGTTTTAAAAGGGCTTGACAGATAAGCAGTAGGTAGAGTCTTTAATGTCAACCAAATGACAAGGTTTATCGTAGTTGTAATAGTAGCAGTGAAAGCAGTTTCTACTTACTAAGCACGTACTATATACTAGGAACCAATTTACTTATGTATGTTACTAACTACTTAATTTAATACAAAAATGCTATATCTTTGTAGAAACAAGATACTTAACTTGTGCCACAATGAGTTATCTTATGTAAGGAGAGCACGGAATGTGACCCTTAAAAACTTACAATATTTTTTAATTTTTACTTCTTAAAACCTAACCTAGGGCGCCTGGGTGGCTCAGTGGGTTAAAGCCTCTGCTTTCAGCTCAGGTCATGATCTCAGGGTCCTGGGATCGAGGCCCGCATCGGGCTCCCTGCTCAGCGGGGAGCCTGCTTCCCCCTCTCTCTCTCTGCCTGCCTCTCTGCCTCCTTGTGATCTCTCTCCCTCTGTGAAATAAATAAATAAAATCTTTAAAAAAAAAAAAAAACAAACAAAAAAAACCTAACCTAAGCTTACCTGCCAAACTGCTATCAGTTGTTTTCTCATGATCTACTTGAAAACCTCCCATTTCGACATTCAATGGAATCTAGACTTTGAAGTCAGAAAAACCTGCACATGCAATAGATCTTTACCACTCATTGGTCATTTTAGTTTTCTGATTTCTAGAAAGACACAAAAATTTTTCTGTATGTCTGAAAAGCAATTAGCAAATGGTTCCTTTTTCTTTTCCTTATGTTTTCTTCTTTTGGATTTCAACTGTAGACAACATTTTAGTTTTTTTCACTTACTCAGGTCAAAATCCTGAGTCATGTGTGGCTTCTCTCTTTGGCTCAGCCGTCGTGAGATTTATCAACAAATTCTGCTGCTGCTACCTTCAGAATGTGTACTCATTTGGAACACCACTGCAAATGCCACTGTTTCCATCCTGGCCCAGTCTGCTATCATCATTTCCCTGGTTGTTACAGTAACCCTCTAAATGCTTGCCCTTCCCTATGCTGCTTCCACTTGAATCCATTCAACATGCCAGCTGGAATATGACTTAAATATTAAAGGGTCTTATGAGCTATTGTAAACACTTTAGTTCTTATTCTGTGTGATATGGAACACCCTTGGACAGCTTTGAAGGGAGATGGGCCATCAAGAAGTCTTTCTTCTGTATTTAGACATTGCACACAATCTCCAGTCTCAAGGCCTCATCAAAACAGCCACCTGCTCTTGGAACGCTCTTCCTCTAAGTGGGCAAGGCTTGCTCGCTCAGCTCCTCAGTTATTCCCTGAAATGTTCTTTTCTCAGTGTGGCTTCCCTGGCCACCCTATATAAGATTACAACCTCCCTCTGTCACGTCAGGCAACTGCCATCCTTTCTCCCTATTCTCCGTGGCACTCACTGCTGTCTGTCACACTATATACTGTACTTAGTTCTATTTTCTTCCTTTTTAGCTGCCTCCACTAGAAGGTAAACATTATGAAGGCAGGGATATTGGTCTGTTTTGTTCACTCCTGTATCTACACTCAGATTAATTAGAAGGGAAGCTAAAACATAGTAAAACATCTTGGTAATATTTGCTTGAATGAAATGGGGAAACTGACCTAACACTAAATACCAGTCATTAAACTTAGACCAGAATCCATTCAGAGCCTAAGTTTTCTTCTTCTTTTTTCTTTTTTTAAAGGTGAATAAAGTATACAGCCTTAGGAGTACTTCATTTATCTTATGCAGGTAGGGGATTATTATATACTTGCCAGATGCCAAATTCCAGGTGCCACACTATTAATCATACAGCAGCTTATAAACCCCATGGCTCTTAGTATATGCCCCCATGTACCAGAGAACTGAAGAAGAGAAAATATTAATAAACCTCACAAAGTTGAACTGTATGGCACTAATTGAATAGCTTTAATTCAGAGTAATAAATTATTAGAAACAACTGCCAGTATTTGCAAGCTACAAAGTGCATAGGAATGACAGGAGTTTGAACTAGAAAATGTTTAAATCTCCTTTAGAAGAGACTGAATAGGGCTCAGTGGAAATTAATTTGTAAAAAAACAAAGCACACACAAAAAATCCCTCTCACATATATGCAAGCAATTTTGTCCCACACATATACATGGTCACAGGTTTCTTCTTTGTCCATTGTACAACTACATACACACACATATGTATATATGTATATGCATATATAATAAAGATTATAATTATATATAACAAATAAAAAATGAAATAGATTAATATGTAAGAATTTTATGTGGCAATTTTTAAAATAAAAAACCCAATGCAAATTAAACACCTATAAACAGTCCTTTTAATTTGTGGTTTATGCTGAAACAAGGGCCCAATTTTATGGGTGAACACAAGAACCAAATATCCGAAAGAATTACATTTTAGAGAAATTTCTGTTTAACTGCAATGCAAAAGAACAGAAGCAGTAGGATGAGACTATAGCTAGAAGGGATTTAGGCTGGACCCCAAACATAACTTGCTGAATAAGGGTCATGGGTCATGAAAGAGAGTGCTGAGAAACTGCGGAAGTTTTTCTTTTGATGATTGCAATGAAATGGTAGATCTTTCAATCTTTATATTATTACTGTGGGTATCTTTCTTGACAATTTAAGAATAGTCCAGATCATGAAGAAGATGATGTAAAATGCTTATAAACTCAAAACAGTGTGGTCTAATGATTACACATAGTGGGAGATCCATAAGACCAGAATTCTAATCATAGTACTCCTGCAAAGTTGCTTCCCAACCTTTTCAAAGTCATAGAATGACAATCACAATGATATTTTGAAACTTTCCTTCAAAATGGTGGGCTAATGTAAAATCATTCCTAACCCTCCCATCTTCTCTAAGCATATAACATGTCAGACAAAATATTTTTAAAAATAAAATATATTGCATGAAATTGCAATGATATTTGTAGTTTCATGAAATAAATTCCATGAAAATAAATTGCTTGAAAGCAATCATGGGAATTATCCAAATTCTAAGAGCAATTTAGAAAGTCATAAAATATAACCATTATAACTATTTGAAGCTCTGCAGCTCTAATCCCAAAGAAAAAAGTCCCGCTAAGATTACTTAGACTTGGGCGCCTGGGTGGCTCAGTGGGTTAAGCCTCTGCTTTCCACTCAGGTCACGATCTCAGGGTCCTGGGATCAAGTCCTGCATCGGGCTCTCTGGCCAGTGGGGAGCCTGCTTCCCCCTCTCTGCCTGCCTCTCTGCCTGCTTGTGATCTCTCTCTCTCTCTCTGTTAAATAAATAAATAAAATCTTAAAAAAAAGATTACTTATATTTTAGAATTATATATTAATTACATTTATATTGAGATTAAAACTACTTTGTACTAGTATCTATCTCTTGGAAAACTGCATTTTACTGTCACACTGAAATATATATTTTTTTGAAATTCCAAAATTTTATTTGTACCCAAAACAGAAGTATTTCTAATATCTTTTTTTTTTCAAATTCTGAAAGTGTATTCTTAAGTCTTGATAAAGTTTTAGGTACATCTAACCTGCTTTCAAAAGTCACTTCCTCTAACATTTGTTTTAAGCAGGAGGACAGGTCTAATACTATAGAACTTCACATACTACCAGAATTTCTTTTCTTTTTTTTTTTTTTAAAGATTTTATTTATTTATTTGACACAGAGAGAGAGATTACAAGTAGGCAGAGAGGCAGGCAGAGAGACAGGGAGAGGAGGAAGCAGGCTCCCTGCTGAGCAGAGAGCCCAATGTGGGCCTCGATCCCAGGACGCTGAGATCATGACCTGAGCTAAAAGCAGAGGCTTTAACCCACTGAGCCACCCAGGCACCCACTACCAGAATGTCTTCTTGAAGAGTTGCAGTAACCATTTCCTCTTTGTTCAACATAACATACTACGCTGGTAATTTACATTCCTTTTTTTTTTTTTTTTACAATAACAATATGCCTTTATTGGTTTAGGACCACATAGATACATAAATAGACATATTCATTTTAAGTATTTGGGGCCAACATTTTTTTTTGAAAAAAATTTTTATTTATACAAGGGAATCCTATAAAAAAATAAAACTGGTGGTTTTGTCCAACTGAATTACTACACTTTTTTTTTTTTTTTAATTCTCTAACAAACATGTCCCATTCTTGGCACTGTTCCTCTCGAGAGATGGTCTCTCAACTTGGTGTCTGTCTTTGCTTTATGCCATTTGTCAGTGTTTTTCAAGTCTATGGCCCCGGCTGTAAGCCTGGCTTCCACGTGAGGCATGAACACTTTTCAGAACAAGAGAAAGACAGACCAACTCTTTTCTTACTCCAGAACCAGTACCTTAATTAACATAAGGAAAAACTAAAAAACAAAAAAAATAAAAAATAAAAAATATATATAAGGAAAAACTGTGGGCTTTAGGTATGCTGATTTGTCAACTCTTGCTAACTGAGTTTTTAATTAAAACTTGCTTTTCACATGATATTATTTATAATGTACTTGATAGAAAGCATTATTTCAAAGGTAAAAAAAAAGAAAACACACCCACACTCACACATATGTATAATGACTGGTGACAGAAAGATCTATTCTTGAATTCCTTCTCCATTCTGTGACCCTAATAAGTATTGTAACTTTTTAAAAGCCTTATCTGTTTTTGCTTTTTTTTTGTTTTGTTTTAAAAGATGTTTGGTTGCAAAACTAAAATACTTCAGGCAAAGTACCTACCGAAATGTGAGCATACTCAAATATTTGTTTTCTTTTGAACAGATATTTACTATTATTTTTTTTCTTAACCCAAATTAAAGAATTATTTTAATTAAAATACATTCTGTTCAAAAGTGTTTACTGTTTTAAATTGTGTGACAGCCATCCTGGTGTTTGTTATCTCCTCGGAATCATCTATACACAGACACCATGTAAACACTTACCTCAGCATTAAAAAATTATCAACTGGCTCAGAGTCTTGATAAGTCTGTTTTGTCATGATCATTGAGTTACTAGTAATCCATTTAATCCCTGTACCATACTATTACCCAGACTTGGTGCCTTTTGGGAATATGCAAAAGTCTCTCTCTCTCTCTCTCTTTTTTTTTATCTCCTTCTTGTTTATTGAAGAGAGGGTATAAGCTAGGGAAAACTAAAATTCAAACTTGGGTCTGAAGAAAATAATTAGATTTCTTATTTCTGATCTTCCACGTATTTTTTGTCCCTATTATACCAAGGAAATGCTTGAGATTTAACTTCCTATCCTATAAAATGGGAGTAATAATATCTCCACCTCGTGGTCTGGTAAGGATTAAAAGAGAGAATACATGAAAAGTGCTTAACACAGTGTCTGGCACATATTAAACACTGACAATTAACCACTATAATTCTAATAGTTTTTTAAAAGATTTTATTTATTTATTTATTTATTTATTTATTTATTTATTTATTTATTTATTTATTTGTCTATGTATTTATTTATTTATTTGAGAGAGAGAAGAGGGGGAGAGAAGGGGAAGGGGCAGCGGGAGTTATATAAGCAGACTCCATTACAAGCACGGAGCCTGATAGAGGCTTGATCTCAGGACCCTAAGATCATAAACTGAGCCAAAATCAGAGGCAGACGCTCAACCAACTAAACTACCCAGGTACGCCTCTAACAGTTCTTTTTAATTCCATAAATTTCTCCAGTATCATTTGCTTTAATTCATCATGTACCTTTTGAAATTATCAAAACAAAAATATTCTGGTTCTCATACATAGAATATGAAAAACTATAAATGAAGAGCCCTTGGCAAACAAGTATCCTTGATATGGCAATGTTCTACACGGAAAAGACAAACATAGTTTATATTTCATTTTTTTTCCTGATTAAATGTGATTTTCATGCTGTCTCAGAACAAGTAGAACCACAGTTTATATTTTTAAAATACAGATTTGTGTTCATCCCATTTCCCAACTCAAATAATATTTAGAAGGGAAGTGCCCTTTCTTATAAATTTATCCAATATTCCTCTGCTAATACACAAAGATATCTATAAAGTTCAGAGCACTTTATGTTTTGAAAACCATGGCACCTCCAAAGGTGTTTTTTGTCCTTCAGTTATAGCAGTTTGAGCGCGTGTCAGAGTCACGAAGGCTCTACAATAAATTCCATGTTGAAGAAAGAAGATGCAAACTGTTTCTCATACCCAGCAACTTGTTTTAGAGTCAATAGACATAAAAGGAGCTGGTTCTTAACTTGGCTCCTTAGAGGAGGTGTTTGTATAAAGGTAATGTGTGGCACAAAACTCAGGGTTAACTTCACTTGGGGGAAAAACCCCACAGAATTGTATTTAGAATCTTAGTAATCTCATAAACTCAAACTGTGGATTTTAGAGCATTCTTTATAACTCATACTGAATATAACTAATAAAATGATCCCCAAATAAGAAAAGATATCACCTACTTATAAAGAGAAATGAAAACTGTTTTCAGCTGTCATAAAATTCTTGTCAGATATGCAGGCTATAATTAACCTGATATGTGTATATAAGAATTGTTATAAAAGGTGTGATTGCACTGTGGATGAGTTATGTTGTTTAGCTAGTCATGAAAACATTGAAATTACATTTATAATATCACGTATATTATTTGGAGCTCCATGATTTATTACCTAGTATTTATAAAATTTATGCCTAAGACTCAACCAAAAAATGATATTTTCCTGCTTCATAAAAATCCATCTTTTTAACATATAAAAACTCTTTGGCACCTGAAGAGAAAAAGGGAATGAAAACAAGAGAACAAGCATGGGATTTCTTTCAGGCTGAAGTGGTTCCATAAGCTACATTTTATAGCAAGAAAAACAAAAGAGGCTCCTGATAAGGTTCTTCATCATTAATCTCTGTCTCCTTGCTGGTACATAATCTATATGAACAGGGATGGGCCTGGTGGATTTGTGGCAGGTATTAGGTTGAATTTCTCGAGGAAATAACTTCTCAGTTTATGTGTATGTCTTAATCTCTGTAATAGAATAATTCTCTTTTTATTAATTCTTATAACTGTTTTATGAACTTCAGTGGCAAAATAATTAATTAAATTTTTTTTCCGTATCTATAAATGAGATGGCAAGGAAATTCATTTTAAAAGAGAAGGAATTTCACCTAAGTTTCCTGACACAGGCAAATTCTCTAATCTGTTCTCTGCTTGGAAGGTAACATGATTTTTAATAGCATAAATGAGATGATGTCTGTGTTTCCTGTGTTTCCAACCCTTTATTGACTCCCAGGTGAATAAAACTCAAACATACATGGAGCTCATAAGGCCCTGCCTGATCTTTCTCCTGAATTCGGTCCTAATCACATCTTACTCCACTTTCCCTACAACTCATTGGTCTTCTTTGATTCTTGGAACACACTGAAGCTTTACCTCCCCACCCCACCCCAGTCTTCTCAAATCCTGTTTCCTCTGTCTGATTCTATTTCCTCATTATCTTCCTGCCTTATTCTCTATCTTCAGGTTTCAGTAAACATAACTTTCACAGAAAGATTTCTCTGATGGGACAAATATTATTTGTGCTCAACAATTTCTGGACTTCCATTCCTTCTTATACATCTGGGAGATACTTCCCATTTCTCTGAAGTTAGGCATAGTCATATGACTAGTTCTAGCCAATGCCATATGAACAGAAATGACAAATGTCACTTCTATGCTGGGTCAGTGAAAACTTCCCACATTATTGTTTCAGACTCTCTTCCTTTTTAACAGTGAGCTTGTTGAGATGGTGGAGCCAAAGAACCTGATGGATCCCTGAGCCACGTCAAGGAAGCCAGATGCCCTAGTGGGTTGACTAAATAACAGCTGGTTGTGTATGAACAAAAACCAAATTTTATTGGGTTAGATCACTGAGATTTGAGGTTATTAGCTATGTTATTGTAATGGAAGCCTGACCATACCACTCAAATTAGGTCTGCCATATTATTTTCTTTAATAGCACCTACCACAATTTTGTTAAAATTAAATATATATCCATTTCTTTATTCAATGTCTACTTTCTCTCTGTAGACCATGAGTTGGCAAATACTTTTGGCAAAGGGACAGATAGAAAATATTTTAGGTTTGCCACACTCTTGTCCAGGTCTCTGTGGCAACTACTGAACTCTCCTTTTTTAGTGCAAAATCTGTCACAGACAATATTTTAAATTATTATATCTCTGGCCCAAAAGTAGGTAATGGTCTATACAGATTTGGCCTGTGGGCTGCAGTATTCCAACCACTGCTCTAGACTATCAAATCCACAGATGTAAGGAGCATTTTTCATTCATGATGATATACCTTTCACTAACAGAGTTTTGGGTATACGGGAAGGAAATTTTTCTTAAAAAAAACATGAATGTGGTATGCTAAGGGCAGACAGTGTTTAATTGGTTGCTTGACAAGTTTCTCTAGTATAGCTGATAAATTCATTGAATGTAAACTATTTAGAATATATCCTAATCCCAGATTATAGGCCCCAGACTATGGATGGTTCTTAGCTACTGTGTCTAGATGCATCCTTATATAACCCTATAATTCTTTAAGCATAAAAGAGAGATGAATAACTGTATGAACTGCATAGGATAAAAAAGAAAAGGATAGAAAACCCTGAATCCTAGAATACATTCAGTTCCAGACTAATTTTTTTTTAAATATAGGTTGAAGTACATGCAATGAGAAGGTGTAAGACTAGTATATTCTAAAATAGTTTATTACCCTTCCCACCCACCTATTTCTTTCTTCTTGAAAGTATTCATATTTTCCTCGACCATGCCATTAACTATGTCTAATTTGCCATACATTAATTAAACATACACATTTGTTAAATATGTATTATGTGCAAGGCACTCTGATGAACTCAGGTGTAGGATTTCATTTAATCCTTACAGAAACACCAAAAGAATGACACTTTTACTGTTTATATTCTAGAATATGGAAACAAGAGACTTATGAAGGGATTACCATAATGTTCAACGAAGAGTAACACCAAGATTTGAAATCTAATTCTGAGTGACTCCAAAATAATTACTGTGCCCCAGTGTTTCTTTTAAATTGTTGGTTAAATAAATAATGGTAGTGATTATATTGATAAACTGAGAAATGCTTAAAGTAAGAAAATGTCTTAATTTTCTTGAGGCTAAACTGGAGACTTTGAAGACTCTTTCTATGTAGACTGATCAATTACTGAATGTTCTCTTGTTTGATACACTAATGTCAACTCCAACAGATCAAATTGGCTGTTCACATCTGATTTGGTACCAATAAAATGTAATTATATGTAACTGAGAAATTTCTAATAATTTAACTACCTCTCTCTATTATGCAAGTAATGAGTGAATGAAATAAACAGAAATATGGAAGGACAAATTTCATTATTACAATTTTTGAATGGAAATGGATATTGTAATCATTCTGACTTGGTATCAATTAACTTAAGGGTGCCCACATTAAAAAAAAGGAAAGAGATTTATTTGAAGATTAACACTTTTCTTAACAGTTTTTATTCTACCTAATATTTGTGAGAATAGATTTGTAGACTCAGTTGATTCCTAATGAAAAATTGACTAGCCATCTAGCTTCTCTAACATTTTGGGGAATAAAAGGTCATGAACATTTTCTAGATATTATTCATTCTGAATAAATCTATTATAATTAGCAATAATAGACAATAGTTTCTTTCAAAATTATATGTCATTCTTAATCTTTTCCCATTTTAAAAGGTTTGAAAGTTCATAGTATTGGGATTATGCAGAACAAAGACATTAAGAATATTCAAATCTCTTAAGTTTTAGTTTATAGACACTGTGCTTAACACAGTGTCCCACTTGCTTAAAATAAAACTTTTTTCAAAGTAGGGAAGATTCAAACCCTTGTTAATAAATCTTTCAATGAAATTGTTCTGCAGTGTTTTATTTCTGGTTTTCGTGCAAATAAAGGGCTGTAGGCTGTGTATTTTTTAAATTTTAATTTTGCCTACCAAAAAAATCTTAACTGAATACTCAGTATTGTTTGTATTATACATATACATTTTATATATGTATCCATCAAATAGGAGAAATCTAATCAGATATTTAAAGAAAAATATTACATGGAACAGTGAAAATAAGAATTCATAAAACCATTGCAATTCTCAAGCTATAAGGACCTCATGATCATCTGTTTATATCCCCTCACTTGACAGGTGAAACTCAGATTAAGAGGAGAGAATTAGCAGCATCACAATTAGAAATGAAACAAAGCAATCAGACAGAATTGGGTTAAAGTCTGGGCTCTATTGCTATCTGGCAAATTGTTTAAAGTTCTCTGCATTTTTCTCTATTAAAAGGCTTAGTGAGTCTTATGTACAAGCTATTTTTAGGATTGAATATTAGGGTTATATATTCATGGTATCATGTTGAAATAAGGCTCAGAAAGAACACTCAGCATCCAGCCTAGATTCTAGCAAGTACTCAGGAAATAACTGTAATCGTTTTTATTATACTACCACCATCATCATCCTCATCCTCATTAACATCATGCTGTAGATACACAACTAATTACTGAAATAGAGATGAACATGCTGTAGATACACAACTAATTACTGAAATAGAGATGAACAGAAGGATGTTTCCTGACTTGTATTTAGTGCTCTTTCTAACCTACCTTATAGAAGATTGAGCTTTTGTTGAATGATATGGCAAAAGCACAGGTTATAGGAAGAGATGAAGTCAGTCAGCCCATAAAGGATAGGTGGGCCTGAAAAAGACTGAAGGGATTCCAGCAGGTGAAAAGGAACAGGGTGGGCAGAGGTAACAGAATTCAATACTCAGAAAAGAAAGAAGTGTTCTGTGTATAGATGGTAAGTTCTCCCGCCTGATTAGAAAGTTGCTAACTGCAGAAGAGAAAAAAAAAAAGTTTGTAGGTTGGAATTTGCAATTCAGGAATATTTGGATCTAATGCAGAACAGACAACAAAGAAACATCGTTACAACCTTTTAATTAAAGGAGTAATATGATGAAATCACTCTATAAATTTGTCTGCCTGTGAGCAATAATATAGTTAGAACATGGTGTGAGGAGACAGGGAAAACCACTATCAGACCCTTGTAATAAAGGGGTTGTAAAGACATGGAAAAACATCATTGCTTTACTTTTGGGTATTTGCACTGAGTTGTCGTTTGTTGTTGTTGTTGCTCTTTCCAGAAGAGAAACTCGTCACAACTCAAAGGCAAATGCCCACATTTCATACCTTTTTCTCCGTTGCATGAATGAAACCTCAAGTCTAGGACAGATGTAAAAGCAACTCCAAATCAGGTTCAAAGATAAACTAGACTTCATGCCCTTTTGAGAGCAATCAGCCCATGGAAGATTATTGGACGTTTTGGTGGGGCCTGAATTTGAACCAGGTTCCAAGGATGAAAGCCCACAGACTAATCTGCTGAGCTACCAGGCCCACTGTCGCGCAGGTTTATAGAAATCCTATTAACTGAGAGATTGAGGGAAGGAAGATAAGATAGCAAGGTGTTGGGAATCAAGCTTCAGTAGTTTTAACAGAAAAGGTACTTTTGAATCATACTATAGTATACAGATAGGAACTAAACAAGACACACATCATGTGTGTATGTGTGTAACCATATACATGAAATTGTACATTTCCAAGATTCTATTTTGCATGTCTTATATGGTCCATAAAATGTTCAATATATTTAACATGGAAATATTTAAAGACTGGTGTTCATGTTGAAATCCATCTTCTTATTCTAGCTCTTCCAAGACAACAATGGTGAATATCACCAAACTGCTCTTGTATCTTGTGCTACTTAGTCATATTAACAGTTTCAGGATCTATTAAAATAGTGAATTTTATCTATCACTCAGTATTTTTATCATTCAACATTTATTTCTCTTCTGATTCTGAGAATATCTCCTATAAACAGTATTTGCTGGTCATTGTTCCAGCATAACTGAAAAGTAGCAAGAGAGCTGCTCTAACTGACCTTTATAAAATCAGAGTTTAGATTTGCAAATAAGTTAGGCAACTAAGATGATCACAAAGAGATTTTGCCATATTAGGATACGACTGGGCTATATTGGGAAAATTATTTAACCACAGTCGATTTTGTTCTCTTCTCCAGAAATTGAAGAGGTTATATTGAATTTGGTGGCTAGCATCATTCAATACTGTTCTAAATAATTTAAGATTCTATGATATTAAAATGGTTGGTCAATATGAAAAAAAAAGAAATAAAACTGCAAAAATCAAGGAAGTAAATCCTCCTAAGAGAACAGAAAGAGCTCATTAGCTAGGTGTCACAGGTCTGGAACTAGAATGTTAATGCTGCTTCCAAGGAGTTAAGATGATGGGGATGTGGGTGGGGTGACACTGAGGAAATGACTGGACACATCTGAGCTTCATCATCACGTTGCATCTGATCAGACCAGATGGTATTTGGGCCTCCTTCTAGCCTTAATACATACTGATGTAATTATTTCTCTAAATTATTAGGTTTTACATACAATTTACAGTTTCTTCATGAAACCAGGATGGAATTCTGATTACTAGATGACATAGGACATCTTTTCTGAACTTCGATTTATTTTTCTATAAGAGGAGTATGCTAGTGCTGACTATTCACATGGGTATGTTGTAAAAAGCCTGTGAATTAAAGGGTGTGAATGTGCTTTTTCTTCTATAAGGCACTATAAATGATAAATGAAGGTAGACAATTATTACAATTATGGTGATTATTAGCAAATGGACATAGAAATAGTAAGTTGATAGCAGATTTTCAAAACTTTGTCTAATTTAAAAGGTAACTATTTAGGGTAAATGCATTTAGTTCTCCTAACTTGGAAGTAATTTTATCTTCATTGCGACATTAATTAAATATTTGTGGCAGGAAGATTTTCCTTTGCCATAAAGTAATATTGTTAGAAACAGTATGCTTTTGGAGTTATACAGTTGGAAGCAAGCCAATTCTATAAATTTTGTAGGCAAAATACTACTACTAATAATATAAAGTAGACCAAAAAAGGAATAGCACAAGTTTTCTAAATTTTATTTTTAAACTACAGCTATTGTGAAATGCAGAAACATGAAAATTTATTCTGAGTTGTTATTGTTATCTTAAATGAATAATAGAAGTGGTGCTTTGTGTACTGCTTTTGAGAATATTTTATTTTTTCCTTGCATTTTTAACAGTCATATAATAACAAAACGGAGGAACACAGGGGAAGGGAAGGAAAAAATAAAATAAGATCAAAACAGAATGGGAAGCAAACCATAAAAGACTCAACAATAGGGAACCAACTGAGGGTTGTTGGAGGGGAAGTGGGGGGATGGGGTAACTGGGTGATGGGCATTAAGGAGGACATGTGATGTAATGAGCACTGGGTGTTGTTATGTGCAACTGACGAATCACTAAATTCTACCCCTGAAACTAATAGTATGCTATATGTTAACTAACCTGAATGTAAATAAAATCTAAAAATAGATTTTAGAAACAACAATGGGATACACGTTTATCCTGGATTATTGCAATGACCAAGATATAAAAAATCAGACATTTATATCTCAACATTTTAAGTATGTCCCTTCTGAGTATCTGTAGGCTTTGAACACCAGGAGAGAAATGGTCAACTGAGTGTAGAAAAATGAAACCGAATCAGGCATAGTATGGATACTCTGTCTAAAAATCTTAATTTATAACTATTTCTAAGAGCCTGCCAAATAAAGGGCCATTACAGATATTTACTTCATTGTTTTTCAAGTGAAGAGTTCATCATTTGTTTTAGTCAAAGCATCTAGCCAGACTGACACACTGATTCAAACCTGGAACGGTGGCTGTAAACTCATCCAGTCAGAACAAACTTTCTGCAAGTCCATCCTCACAGCATGTCATACTTGTGTAGCTTTCTATGTCTGTGCGGCTGAGCTATCCCTCAAGCTTGCTCCTGAGTTAGTAACTGGAGACTTTCTTGTTATTTAACAGGGGTTCTTCTTCACAGAAACCTCTCTTTTTTTAACACCTTACGTTCGAGAGCAGGATATCAATTTTGAAGACAACTGTTATTCACACACTCTCAAATATTTTCATTGGGAGAGGGGCTCCCTATCTTCCATCACTAAGGTGCCTCTGTTACTATCTTTGAAGATTTCTGGGAATTTAGGTCTCAGGATGAAAATCTCTGAGTTAATAGATGATTTGATTAAAATTATGGCAATGATCACACATTTTAGAATGATGTAGAGAGAGTTTGATCTTCTCAGTTTAGGAATCTGCATGATACAGGTAAACTTTCTGATAGGGCACTTTTCACATTTCTATCACATAACAATGTTTCCCAAACTGTGTACTATAGAACACTACTCATATGATGAGATACTCTAGAATACTTTTTTATGTTTTTCAGTCAAATATAAGTGTAAGAGGAAATACATTTCTTCCTCCCAATATTCTTAATGTACACATGAAAGGTACTATGAATGGGCACCTGGGTGGCTCAGTGGGTTAAAGCCTCTGCCTTCAGCTCAGGTCATGATCTCAGGGTCCTGGGATCGAGGCCCACATCGGGCTCTCTGCTCGGCAGAGAGCCTGCTTCCTCCTCTCTCTCTGCCCGCCTCTCTGCCTACTTGTGATCTCTCTCTCTGTCAAATAAATAAATAAAATCTAAAAAAAAAAAGAAAGGTACTATGAAGTTATTTATGAAAGAAACCTACTGTGTGTGTACTGTGTGTACTGCCTAAAACACTTAAACATGTGAAACTTTTCTCTTATAAAGTCTCTAATACCTCCCATAACACACTATGTAATTTGAGTTTGAAGGAAGACCTGGGAAAATACTCATCAGAAAAAGACAGTAGAGTTACTATTTGGGCATTATGATTCTGGTAATATTTTCTTATTCAGTGAGGAAAGTTGCCTCAGTGCTGTGTAAGTTATCCTCACAATATCCCTTTCCAATTTTCTTCCCCATCTAAAAATTAGAGCATCTGACCTCCTGCTGCTCACAGCGTAATATTTAAGCTCCTAACATATTATGTAAAGTTTTGTCTGATGCAAATTTACCTTTCTAGCTGATTCCCATGCCTCTCTTATCACAGAATTTAATGTCTAGCAAAATGATCTACTTGCCACCTGCTAAACACAGAATGCTCACTGTGCATGCCATTTTTTTCTGCATGCAAGTCCCTCTTTCTAAGCTTTTTCATCGACTTTTATCATTCTTTTAGATATAACTAAAATGTTACCACTTCTATAAAGATTCATTTTCTTATGCTTGTTAGGTCCTCTTTTGCTTCATTATCATTTAACATCTTCTTGGACCCATTTGTGTCTAATAATTATAAAGACTATCAAAATTTATCTCTTTAAATGTCTTTTTACAAGTAAAGCTAATCCAGGACACTAGAAGTCAGAGTAATTGTTCTCTCTAAATGGGGACTTTCTGAATGGGAAGGGACATAAAGGAGCCTTCTGGAATACTTTTATTTATTTTTTTCTTTCATAGATAGTGATTACATGGATATATGCATAAGCAAAAATTCATGCGGTAAATTTAGATTTGTTCAGCAGATCTATTATTATTTATTGCATGCCACAAGAGCAAACTTTTAAAAATATGTGTTGCCCTACTAGTTTTTTAATCACCAGAGAGGAGAGATTTTATACATCTATTTTATTTCCAAAGTATATAGTGGTGCCAGCACAATGGGGAGATGCATTCCCCATGGGAGATACACATGGGGATGAAGGAGTAAATGACGGAAGAAACATGCAGCCCACTTTCCTGGGTGCAGCCTTAGCTTGTCAAGAGAGGAACACATTTCAGGTAGATGAAGGCTATTTAATTGGTTATAATTAGAGCAATCAGAAGATATAGATGAGGGTATGTAGCTAATAAGTTTGCAGATGAGAAGAGTGTATGAAGGCTGATTAAGAATTCTGACTAGAACTTAAGAGCTTGGCAACATTTCAACAATGTAGTTCACTCAACAGCTCAGCAAATACCTGTGCCCATATGTCTTCTATTTTCCCTCACACTTAAGACATTTCCCTAAAGGCTAATAAACAATGGATACGTCCCTGAAGAACAATATATATATATATATATATATATATAATTGTCTCAAATATTATTACTTAACATTAACTGCCAGCTGTATGTAACTTACAGCTAGCATTAACTCTTTGCCCTTGAGAATCCCATGTTAAAAAAAAAAGTTACAATGTTAGGCAAAAAAGTAAGAGGAAAAATCAACCCTTATCTTAGTTAACATCTCCTGTTCCTACATTGAAACATATGAAATACCTATTAAGAGTTAGGAAATATGCTAGGATCTGGGCAAAAAATGGTGAGGAAAACAAGACTTCTGACTTCAAGAAGTTACAGTCCAACAAAGAATAAAAATTAGAAATAGCTTCCGTTTATGGTTTCCTCTGTGCTAACCATTTTCCATGCATTTATCTAATGTTCATATCAGTCAAATGAAAAGAAGCATCACTACCATCCCCCCATCAAAATGCAGAAGAGGCTCAAAGTTCATGTAGATAATGAAAGTTCACATATATGATTTTCCAATCTATATTTGTCAAGTTTTGGAGAGGAGAAAAGAGATCGTGTACTCCTCTGTTTCTTCCTTAGCATCTAGTGCAGAGCTGGGAACACAGTAGGGTGTCAGCTGTCAGTTGATTTACTGGGATGAAATTTGACCTACAATTTCTTTCCTATTCTTGGGCAGCAGGAAAAGGAAGAATATTTCTTTCCTGTGTAAGAGAGATATGACCATATTAAATTCTATGGTTAACCCATAATTGTTTTCTTTGCCACTGCACATTATTAAAGTAGTTGGCATATGGCATGGCTTAGGCCAAATCAACCAAATTCGTTCACTATCTATGTAACTGCCCATGCTTCACTCACATTATTGCAGATCCAGTTTGCTATTTTGTAGTGTCTGTGTACTCTTCTAACAAACTGTACCAGCAACACAGAAAGCCAGCAGTTTGTACGAGTTAGAGGGCCCTACTAGTCCCTACCCAATGACTAACTGCTGCAAATATGAAAGTTCAGCTCCTTTCCTCAAGGTAGCACCAACTTTCAGGTGTAATTCACTCCCCATAAAACCAGGATAAGGCTACAACTTTGCCTGAACTTCCATTCTTGATGGAACACATCCCTTCAATATCCTCTTCCCTCCACACCTTTACTGGTTTCTTACTGGAAGGAACTCCACTGAATAATTTACACATTGAAAATTCAGTTCAGGGCGCCTGGGTGGCTCAGTGGGTTAAAGCCTCTGCCTTCGGCTCAGGTCATGATCCCAGGGTCCTGGGATCGAGGCCCACATCGGGCTCTCTGCTCAGCGGGGAGCCTGCTTCCTCCTCTCTCTCTGCCTGCCTCTCTGCCTACTTGTAATCTCTCTCTCTGTGCCAAATGAATAAATAAAATCTTAAAAAAAAAAAAAGAAAAAGAAAATTCAGTTCAGCGTTTGCTTTTAAGTAAAACAACTGCAGGTAATTTATTTAATCTATTTTTTTTTAGCAGTTTAATAGATATCAGACAGGGCTCTCCAGAGATGCTGAACCAATGAGATACTTATAAAGAGGGTAAAATTTAATTTAATGAATTGGCTCACATGACTGTAGGGCCTAGAAAGTCCGAAATCTATAGGGCAGCTTCAGAGACTGGAAATTCAAGTAAGAGTTCATTTTGCAGCCCTGAGTCTGAAATCGATAGGAAAGGCCAGCAGGCTGGAAACTCAGGCAGGATTTCTATGTTACAGTCTTGAGGGAGAATTCCTTCTTCCTGTGAAACCCAAGTTTGAGTTCTTAAGACCTTCAACTGATTGACGAGGCCTACCACATTATGGAGTATAATCTACTTTGCTTAAAGTCCCATGATTATAAATGTTCAATCACATCTAGAAGTTAACATCGCAGCAACATCTAAATTACTGTTTGACCGAACAACTGGGCACAATAGCCTACCGAAGCTGACACATGAATTAACCATCAGAAGGAGAGGATTTGGGAATGGTCAACCAGCCCTGCCCTAAGCTGGAGGACACCATTCACCAGAACTCTGGAACAACCTAGAGTTTTCTTATGAAAACCTAGAGTTTTCTTTCCTATGTAGGATGGTCCTTAAGAGTGGTTGAAGATAGATGAAGTGAAAAGCAGTATTGTACTTGTGCCTCAACACTTCTGAGATACTAGGCTGGCAAACAAATAGATTCACAAGTCCAGACAGAAGTCGAAAGGTCCAAATAATGAGGTTTATTAGGGGAGTCAGAGAATAAGCCAATTCACATCCCCTTGTTATATACTTCCCCAATAACATGCACCTGTTCTTGACAGCACAATTATTAATTATACATTAATTTGTGTAATTATTTGATTAACAGCTTTCTCATAACCCATTAGAATATAAGTTTCAAGAAGTGAAAGCTGCTTCTATCATATTATTGTATTCCCAAATCTAGTGGAGTACCTGGTATGATGGATATTTACTGAATAAATGCCAATGGCAATAAGTTATTACTGTAAATGGTACCTCATTTATACCATTTACATATGTAACATATTAATTATATAATAAATATATAAATATAGGTTATACATAAATATATGTTTATACATGTGTATACATGCATGTGTATACACATGCTGCCTTATATACTTCATTAGTTTGTGGATGTCCTTAAAAAATGTACTCAAACTTTATGCTTTTTCTGTTTTTAAGTATATGATACTCCTTTTATAGGGAAACTATCTCTCAGTTTGTCACACAATGAGATTCTCCTTGTGGCCTTTTTGTGAAAGATGAGGTAACATTCAACCTTTGAAATCATCTTTGCTGTAAATATCTCAACATCAGTTTACTGTTAATGACTCCAAAGAGGAAAAAAATAAGATAGACAATCAGACAAGGGGACCTGAGCAGCAGAAAATAATTGGACTCTCTAAATTGTACCATTCTCAAGAGAAATTACCAGAGCACATTGCTTCTTCCCCAGACCACGCTGTGCATCCCTTGGAATCGCTACAGAAGCATTTTATTGCTCATTAAATATTTTTTAATGTGAATCCACTCTTGGCATTTCTATTTTATAGTTTTCCTCACAATCCTTCCCGTGTTGAATACCTCCTTCCCCACTATGTGTAATTTAAAAGAAATTATGTAAGCTTATTCCTCTGATTAAGAAAGCCTAATGCACAAACACACAAAGGATATGACCAGTGTAGCTCAAGTAGCTAATGAATCTGGCAGTTTTAAGCTCATTCCCAATAAAAATGGGCCCCACAAATCACCATAAAAAATGTGTTTTGCACCTCAAGAGCCATAATTGTCACACATTTACAATTCATAAGCAGTGACTGCAGGGTGCTTACTCTAGTTAATCCTCCATAGAATAGTGGATATTGATGCTGTGGAGAAGGGGCACAACAAAATCATCTGTCACTTGAAATACTCATTTGGGAAACCTCACACACTAATGAAATCTTGAAATGTAGCAATGGGAAGCCTAGATTCATTCTTCCCCATAAACTGTAAATAGTGACAAAGGTGTAAGGCTGAGACGCCCAGGCATAGCCTGGCACAGCTTGCTTCTAGTTTCCTGACTCTAAAATAGTAAATAAAGATAAAACGTGCAATTGATTGTCAAAAAGCTTATGTCTCATGCCTTCACTGTAACTATCTGGACCTAAACACATAGGACCTAGGAAAGAAATTCAAAGAAGCTTCCTTGTTTTGACTGATTTGGTCAAACTGAAAATAGCTATACTTTATAATGATTTAATGAACATATTTAATATATTTACCATTCTTTTCACAAGGCAGAATACTTTATATGACTTTTAAATTGAAATGATTTCCAACTCTTAAAAGCAGTATTTCAATTTAACCAAAACATGTAGATCATCCCTAAAGCCTGTAGCAAATGGCTATAACCTACAAAGTTGAATCTTTGGAATGTGAGATCTTCCCTCTGGTAGGTCATGAGTGCTTGAAATGGGATCTTGGTCTGTTTCCAATTCAATTTTTGTTTTGTTTTTAAAGAACAGTGATAAAATCAGAAAATACGATGTTTATCCAATCTAACTATTCTGCAAGGAAATTACTCTGAATAACGTAAAGGCTAATGAAATGGTTTAGGTGAATCTTAGATGACCTTCAACAGCTATTTTTCTGCCCCTGAAGACTGGTTTTATTTTTTTGTTTGTTTTATTTTGTTTTTTGTTTTTTGTTTTGCTTTGTTTTTTGTTTTTAAAGATTTTATTTATTTATTTGACAGCGAGAGAGATCACAAGTAGGCAGAGAGGCAGGCAGAGAGAGAGGGGGAAGCAGGCTCCCTGCCAAGCAGAGAGCCCAATGTGCGGCTCGATCCCAGGACCCTGGGATCATGACCTGAGCTGAAGGCAGCGGCTTAACCCACTGAGCCACCCAGGTGCTCCAAAACTGGGTTTTTAATAATCACTCAGTTATTTAAATATGACACCTGAATATATGAATGTATGTATGTATGTATGTATGTTATGTATGTGAGGATAAATAAAATAAAACAAAACAAAATAACATAAAATAAAATAAAATCAGCAATCCTTGCTTTGGCTCCTCCTTAACATACCACTTTAATATCTTTATTTTCTCTCTCTAGCCCCCCAACATCATTCATTTCTTATAGCAGCCACTTCTTATATATTTCCTTGTATAAAATCATCTCAGTTCGTGATTCAAAATAATGATCCCTCACTTCTTGGGTTTGCAATTTTAACCATACAAGCTTTTTAAGTTCAAGAAGCAGAATCAAAATGCATTTATATTCTATATTATAATAAATGTGAATATCAAAAGATTCTCCTTGAGTTGTGTGACTGCTGGCATTTGAAAAAAGCCAGAGAAATTTGGAATTGGAAGAAGCAGAAATATATTTAGTATTTCAATTGACTCTTGATGGAGCAGGAGAGAAAGGAAAAATTATAAGTTCTATTGCAAGGTTTTATCTGTCTCTTAAAAACTTTTTACTTTCCTAGGTCCTAGATTAATTATAAAGCTTATTTCAAGATATGAAAAATTCTCTTCTATTTAGTTATTTGCTTGTTTATTTTTAATAACATAGTGAACCTACATATATTGTGAAAAGTAGACTCTTGATGGTAACTTACATGGGCCCACATGGTCTTCTAACCTTTTTGTCTCCTCCCACAATCCAAGATAACAATCATCCTGGATGATCAATCTCTTGGGGGTGTATGTGTGTAGAATTCCTTAATATACTGTGTGCTCTAAAAAAACACATTGTTTGGTTATTTTTGACTTTATAAAAGGGCACACACTCTATCTAATCTTTTTAAAATTACTCTTAGAGTGCTTGGGTGGCTCAGTTGGTTAAGTGTCTGACTCTTGGTTTTGGCTCAGATCATGATCTCAAGGGTCATGGAATTGAGTCCTACATCAGGCTCTGTGCTCAGTGAGGAAGGAGTCTGCTTAGAGATTCGCCTCTTTGCCCTTCCCTCCACTTGTGTGCTCAATCTTTCTCACACACACACACACATGCACACACATAAATCTTTAAAAAAGAAAGAAAATGGTATTTATAAAAAATAAGTGACTGTTATTACTCAGTATAATAATGCTAAGGTGTATATACATTACTGAAAGTAACAGTTTATTTTTACTGATATACAGTATTCTGTTGTTGTATATACCATGTTTATACTCTTGTAAACAAAATTTTAATTCATGAATTCAGCCAATTATTTATTTACTTATTTTTTAATTTTTTTTGAATTTTTGTTTTTTTAGAGACAGAGAGCTTGCAAGATCATGGTGGGTGGGGGCAGAGGGAGAGAGAGAATCCTAAGCAGACTCCACACCCACTGTGGAGCCCCATGCAGGGCTCCATCTCAGCCAAAATCAAAAGTCAAAGGCTTAACTGACTGAGTGACCCAGTCGCCCTGATTCACTCAATTATTTATATTAAACCAAGAAAATAACGAAAGGTAGTGCAGTAAATTTTAAAAAATTTTGTTCCTTTTTAGAAAACTGTAAAAATAATTCAGTTGTAAGTATGTGGTTTCAACCTTCTTTTGTGCTTTGAGGAAGTCCAGTTTTAAGAGTGGTGAACCTTTCAGGGCTTTTCCCTAATGAAGATATTGATAATCCTCCAGCATCAGCACTCTTAGGAACAGTTCTATTGCATCCTTTACCTTAGCGTTGTGCCCTGGAGAAAGACAGATGGAGTATCCCTCATATATAAACATGCCTGAGGCAAGTAAACGTGTGTAGGGGGGTCTTTCCAATCTTGAAAAAGCAGTTCTGTTAGAGGTAGTGTTATGGCTTTCCTCTTTATAGTGTTTACCTGGTTGGGTAGATATTCTTTAGCCAGTGGGCTTATGAAGAAAAAAAATGAGTAATAACTCTCCTTCCCTCAATCTCTGAAGTACAATCATTACAGTGAAAACTAAAATGGCAGGTAAAACAAAGGCATCCAGAGGTAAGGATATCTTTTCAGGAATACTCTCTTCCATCCTCATTCTGACATCCTACCTTCACTGAACTTAAAGAATGATTTTGAGATGCTATTCTTACTCCAGATACTATGATACCTGAGAACATTGAAGGTTTATTTGTTGTCTTGTATCACACAGTAGCTTACTTTCTTTCGTTTGAGAAAATAACAATCAACGTTAGAGAGCACTTACTATATGCCAGGCATCGTGGTATTTTCTGTGCATTTTTTCATATATTACAATAATTTTACAAGATGGATAGTATTATTGTTATTAGTAGTACCACCATTTTACAGATTAGGAAACTTTTCTAAGTTCACAGGTGAGCCCTCAACATCAGTCCCATGTTGTAGGCTATTATATTCAGTGTGATTTAGTACCTTAATGTAACCGCCCTTTCACTCTTCTTTACCTTATGTCACCATTTATTGTCTTTTGACATGAACTAACCATTTTCAACTTCATTATCTCTATATAAAGTGGAGAAAGTAAGTTGCACAAAGGTTTATATGTATAGACATGAAAAGTTTCCAATATAATACTTTTGAAATAGTAGTATGGGCAATATAATTTTACTCATGTGAAAATAAAATGTAAAATATTTATTTACATATCTGCATACACATATATGTGCAGCCAAGAGAGGGTGCCCCTCAGAAAATAAGGAGAGAGTAGGATTAGGGTGAGATTAAAAGAGAAATCTCTTTGGTGATAAAAACCCTGGAAGAGCATTTTCTTACATAAGCATATTTTTTCTTGTTATTAAAAAAATAAAGTATAAAATAATGGAGACCTCTGACAAATTTTCAAGTAAGATTAAAAAGGAAGTTAAAATGGTGACTGAATGAAAATTGACATTTATCAATACTCTTCTAAATCACCCTTGTCTCAAATCTCATAAAAATGTAGAGGAGAATTTTTCAGTGAAAATTATCAGAATTGGAAAATAAGTTATGGGATTAGTAAATGAGAAATATTGGGGACTTTCTGAAAAAGAGAAGGCAGAATTGGTAATATCTACAGGAAAATGGCCAGGGACAATCATGACGAAAAATATAAAAAAGAAAAGATTCTTGGAGAGGCAGAGTGAATGCACAGGAGCACCAGGCTCCATGAGTTAATGCCTAGACAAAAGCAACCATTAAGCAAATATCAGAGTGACCAATCAGACAGCTAGCATCAGAGTTTTTGAAGGTAGCCAGTCTCTCCCAAGTAAAAGTGTGGGAAGCGTGTCCCAAGTGAGGAATACTGAGAATCAGCACAGGGATAGGAGAAGCAAATCAGTGTTCCACATAATAAGAAACCCAAGAGGGACAGGGGTCCCATATCCAGCTGCAAACCCTAACAGATCTTTCTAGCAGCTTCCATCTGAGCATGGCTCTGAAAAAATCAGTTCTCAAACAGACATGAATAGAAAACCAATTAGCCCCAAATATTTAAGGAAAATAAAGACCATGAAACAGAGTTATGGTATAATACATATGGAGAGTTTACTACCAAAAATTATGCAAACTGCAATGAGTATAATTGTTATAATCAAAGGGAATTAAGAAGGTTTGAATCTTTAAAAAAAGAAAAATAGTATCTCACTGCCCAACATTTATCTTCTTTGAAAGGTTCCTCTTCTTTCCTCTGCAATTAAACAGAGATGCCCAAAGAGTTTCACTTCTCAGTCTAATCTTTTTAGTATCCAGTCTTTAGGTGACCTCATAGAGGCCCATGGCTTTTTAATACTTCCAAAAATCTCAAACATCTATATGGAGTCCAGATATTTCCCCTGACCTAACGACTTTTTCATCCAACTACTATTCAGCCTCCTCTGTGTCCTTACCAACTTGGATGTAAAATGTGTAAACGTAAATATACAAACCTAGTTCATCCACTGATTTTCCTGTCTCTAAGTGGGAAACTCCATCCTCCCATTGCTCATGCCAAAAATTTTACATTAGCTTTGGGTCCTCTCTTTCTTTCACACTACTTCCTCAATCTGTTTTTAAATTCTATTTTTTAAAAGATTTTATTTATTTATTTGAGAGAGAGTGCATGCAAGCAGGGACTGTTGGTGGGGGGGAGAGGCAGAGGGAGAGGGAGAAGAAGACTCCCCCCTGAGCAGGGAGCCTGACTCAGGGCTTGATCCCAGGACCCTGAGATCATGACCTGAGCCCATGGCAAACAACTGACTGAGCCACTTGTGCACCCCGATCTGTTTTTAAATTCTCACTCTACCTCCAAAACACACCCTAAATTCGACTACTTTTCACTCCCTTTAATGTTATACTCTGCTCAATGCCACCTTTAAGTCTCGCCAAAATCCTAATTGGCCTCACAGTTGTCCTTGCTCATTTCTTCCCTACATCCAAGCTTATTCTCAACCCGGCAACACAGAGGGATTCTTTTAACAAAAATTCCTGTCAGGTTACAGTGATTCTATGTTCAAAGCCCACCAGAGGTTTTCCATCTCATTCAGAGTAAAAGCTGTTTCTACTTGTACTGCTCTTAAGCCACTGTGTGATTTGTCCACCACTCCTATCTGACCAACACTTTCCCTTACTTAAAGTTTTCCAGATACTTCAATCTCCTTGTTATTCCTAGATTGTACCAGGAATCTTCTTGTATTAGGGTATTTGCATTGGCACTTCCTATGTGGAACACTAGCTTCCCAGATATTCAACAAGGCTGTCCCTCACTTCTTTGAGGTCCTGCCTCAAATGTCATCTCATCAGGGAAGCCCTGCCTGACCATTATAGAATAATGGCTTGTCTTCCTGGTTTAGTTGCTTGTTTACTCTCTGTTTTCTCATTAGACTCAATGAGAACAGAAACTTTACTTTGTTCATTACAATATCTTTATTGCCTTGTACAGTATTTGACACATTATAAATATAATTATTTATTCATTCTTAAATAGCTGATGGGCTAATTGTTTTTAGCCAGATTTGTCTAAAGTGGGTCTTTGTGTTAGGGTGCCTGGGTGGTTCAGTCAGTTAAGTGTCTGCCTTCTGCTCAGTTCATGATCCTAGAGTCCTGGGTTCTAGTCCCACATCAGGCTTTCTGCTCAGCAGGGAGTCTGTGTCTCCATCAGCGCTCCCCTCCCCCACTCAAGCTCACTCTCTCTCAAAAATAAGTAAAATCTTTAAAAAATAAAATAAATTAGGTACCTCTGTTTAAAATGGTCAAATTACTTTGTTTTAAGCACATATGGAACATCCACACAAATGGACTATTAGTTAAACCACTGAGGAAAATGTCAAGAAATCCCCAAAATCAGAGATCATAAAGATTACACTATCTGAAGACAATGCAATAATAACAGAAATTAACAATGCATGACCTTGACTATAACAGTGAAAAATAAATGTATTCACTTCTAAATATCCATTTAAATAACTCTTGATTACAGTGGAAAAAAATCACTGAAATTTCAGAAAAGTTACAAATGAAAGTACATTTGGAGATGTAGCCAGAGCTACATCATTATAATGATACCTGAGCAGGAAAGAGAGAGAACTAGAAAGAACAAATGAGAAATACAAGAAACTATAAATAGGAACATATTTCAGTGTATTCGAATGTGTTAATTTCAATAGCTATATTTATGACAAACAAAAATAGAGAGAAAGCAAAGGCAGAGCAAGCAAGTAGGAAGTTTTTTCCAAGTCTAAGAGAGCAGTGATTTTTGACACCTGTACAGGAGTAGCATCTCTACGGATGGATTTAGGGGTGAGCTAGAAGAACTAAGTAAAAGTGGTTGATTGATTGGGTGAAGAGGTTAAAGGGAGATTCATCTCTTCTCACCATTTCACAGCCTTGTACTAATTGTGACTGAGAGAGGTGAAGGTAAGGACTGGTAATTTATTTTCGGTTTTTTAAATTTGCTCAACACCCACCATTAACATGAATATTTCAATTATCCTAATTCATTAGGAATTAAAACAGGAGACTGATGAGATTTAGCCTTATTAAAACTTTTAAAGTTCTATTTTTCTTTTCCATGTGTGATTTAGATTTTGTCTGAATTCCTGTGTCTGGAATAACTTCCCAATGAAGTTTAAGAAGTCAGTGATAACTCTGTTAGGCACATCAGAAGTTCATTGATTTAATTCATGAAATTACTACTAAAATCTAAACTTGAAAGAGAAGTTACCAAATATTTTTTATTGGAAGGAAACAATTTATTAGACACAAAGCATAATAATTTTTCCCAGAATATGACTTGCTTTCTTGGTCTTTCAGATACTCCCCCGCCCCCATAAAATGGTGGTGGGGACTATTCATCAAAAAGAAGAAAACCCCAGCAACATCAGCCACCACACCCAGGTGTTTTGTGCAGTCCCTCAAAGAGATCAGTGAAGTCTGGGGTAAGGACACCCAGGAAGGTCAGGTGTATGAAAACACTAAGGAAGAGAAGTTACCAAATACTTGACAGGATATTTGAATTCCTATTTTTGCAAGTCCTAATATGAATTAAGAATTCTTCATAAAAGCATGAGAATAATTTGGGATTTAGGGCTTAAAATTTTAAGTTGATGTAAAGTAAAAATAAAAAAGAAAGAAAAAGAAGGAAAAGAAAAGAAAAGAAAAAAGAAAAAGCATTAGAAATCCCAACAACAATACTACCTTCCAGAATACTGCCTGCTCCTGGATTTATTCCATAACTGGCTTCCCTTTAGTCCATTTTTTCATTCTTTCTCAGTCCCCAGCCCCTAAAACTTCATGACCCTCATTCAGACCTTGAACCTCATCTCATTTTGATCTATACATTCACTCTGTTGGCATACTCATTCCATCTCATGGATTTAAGTATTCTGCGCAGTAATATCTTCCACATTTATAATTCTAACGTGAACCTCTCCCCTGAACTTCAGAATCACATACCTAATGGCCCACTTGACATATCTCCCATGAAATTTAATTGACATTTCAAATGTAGCATATCTAAAACTTACATTCTAGTCTTAATCCCTAAACCTGTTCTTCCCACGGTATTTCTCATCTCCTTCAGTGACAATTCCAACTTTCTAGCTTTCAGGCCAAAAATCTTGGATTCATTCTGGATTCCTATCCTTTTCACACTTCACATTTAATCCTTAGTTAAGCTCATTGTTTTTTACCTTCAAAATTTTTGCCTTCTCAGCCCACCTACTCTAACTACTCTGTTCTAAGACAACATCCTCCCTTATGACATTATTTAATAGTCTTTCCACTGGTCTTGTGCCTCTACATTCACCCTACTATGTCTCCTATAGCTTCAGGACAGGAGCCAAAGCTACCCTTGAAAGATGGTAGACATTTCATTCAATTCTTTTATTCAAACCCCCCAGGTATCTTCTCAATTCATTTTGAAGAAAATTGAAATCTTCATAGTCATCCATAAACCTTATATAATCTGGTCCTACCATATGTCTCTGACATTATTTCCTACAAATTCTCCCCTGGTTTTCTTGAAGCTCCTCAGTTCAGAACACTCCCAGGGCATAACCACTTTCCTAAAACTCTTCCCCAGATTTCCTGCATGGTTCACTTACTCTACTCTTTTGGTTCATTGCTCAAATGTGATTTCTAAGCATCACTCTCATTTTCTGTACTTTGAAAAACTGTACCTCTTACACACTTGAATTCTCTTTCTCCCTTTCCTACTTTATTATTTTCCATAATAATTATCACCACCTGACATTGCTATGTTATATAAATTAATAAATATAATGAACTGGGCTCATTCACTCTTATATTCAGAGATAAAAGTTACATGGCTCCATGAGGCCCCTTTCGGCTGAGTGTGACTAGGTCTATTTATATGTAATTGAGTTCATAAGTATAAAATAGTTAGTATATTGTTTGAGTCTGCCATATCAGCCATATCAAAGTTTCCTTCTTCTCCTTGTCATAAGAGTAAAATGTGTTCAACATTTTCAATGCATAATATTTAGTTTTCCTGATGATAGTAATAATATTTCAATATAAGAACTACCAAATTCCCAGTTGGGAAAAGTTACCCCATGAATCATTCCTAAAAGAATAGTCCAGTTGTTATTCCCTTGGTGATGGCAATTTTCTGTGAATTGCATCTACATGCTAGCTTAACCAGTATTTATAAATTGAAGAGAAGGTACTGACGTGACACTCACATGTAACAGTTACTTCCTTCTCTGGGTGTACTTTATTCACGTTAGGATCCTGAACAAAAGGGTCCTTTAACCACAGGGAAGCATTTCAGAAGTGGCATCCTATGTCCTCTTTAAGTATGCTCAGTGGACTTGGCTGTGGGATAAGGTCAGTGAGTACCTAATGCTGATGTTTCTAAAGCATCTACGACTCAACCAAAAGAACTTGCAGAAACAGCTGCAGTTTCATTTTCTTACCTGACTCACAGTAGGATAAGCAGCCCACATGGAATTAATCCAATATATATTCCTCATTTTCAGATGAGAAAATGTCATTTACAGATTGTGTTCTTCTCAGGAATGTTCAAATGGGTTTTATTTTAAAAAATCAGAGGAGTTGAAATAACAAGTTTATGTTTGTGTTGGACTCATCAAACACTTCTGAATTTTGAAGTCTGAAGTAATGTACCATTTCTGTTTAACCTGAGATTCTGTTTGCTCAACATAGAAATGAGAGGGGTAGACTTCATAGCCATTTGATTCTAGGATGAGGAATATGCTGGTCTTAAAGCTTCCTAATGCTAAATTTTTACAAATTCCCTTTATCCTCCCATGCAATGTTTACACCCTTCAGATATTACACACAGATAGTTCAAACATTTGCAAATTCAGCAATGTTATCTTATTGTATCCTTCTTACTCTCTACTTAATAAAACTTCATCGGCCTGAAGGTTGCTATGAAGTTACTCCCAAGACTTTGCTCTTCTTCTGGTAATTTAATCTTCTTTGCTCTTCTTCATAATTCAATTTTGTCAACCTTTTCTTCAGGGGAATTTAAAATTTACTACCATAACTACTTAATAGGCTGCTTCTTGTGATAAGGGGATAAGAAATTTACTTTTGGGGACATGTGCTGACTTCCTCATGGGTACCATTTAGTCTGCTTACTGCTGACCTCAGGATTCTGTAACTTCAAAATGTTAATGGTTTCTAAAATGTGAAGAATTCTTAACTCCTTACCAAAGATTCACCTGCAAAGTGTGTTACAACAGCAACTTGTATAATAGATATTACTTTTTTTTTAATTCTAACAAATGTAACCTTCAATTTCCCAAAGTGATCAATTTTTCTCATTAATTATTTTGATTTAAATATACAAAGATAAAAATCTTTTGCAGCTAGATATAATTATGGGTATTTAGTATAATTAGAGGATGTAAAGTATTAATAGATTTATGAATGGATATAAACAATAGGAGAGACAGATGTCTATTTTATTCTATACATTTATGTGTTTGAACTATTATACTAATTGATAAGGGAGATACAGAAATGTATTGGGTTCTACAGAAAACTAAATGCATTATGACATAAAGAGTGATACAAGGCATCCAATAAGTTCTGTGGTGATAATAAATTTCTACCACGGCATGGGGGAGAAAGGAGAATTTGAATCAAGCCTTAAATAAACAAAAGAGATTGGCACACAGAGACAGGTGTTAGGGGAGGGAGGGCATTTTAGAATTCGGGATAGCATGGACAGAGTATGAAAATAATTTACTGTAGCTAAAGTTCTGACTACCTGCATTATTAATGCTAAGTACTCCGAGCTGCAGTAGCAAGCAACACAAACTCTGAATGACTTACCAAAATAACATTTATTTCTTTTTCATTTTAGAGTCTAAGGTGGCTCACCATAGGATTTCTGCTCCACACAGTCCTTCAGAGACCTAGGCACACTGCATGTGGTAATTCCACCTCTTACCACTCGGGAGCCTTGGAATCTTTCCTTGGATTTTCTATTCCCAACTAGATTAGTTTATAAGCAAAGATATAGTACTACAAGGATGATTGTGTGAGAACTCACAGAGGCCAAATCTGGAAGTAATTTACACCACTTTTACCTACCTTCCTTTGGCTTGAACTAAGAACTGTTTCTTCACTCAACAGGAAAGAGACTCATTGATGTTAGGTGCCAGTGTGTTGGGGATAAGAGGAGAAACACCAGTATTAAAAAGCACAGCATTCTCTATTTTAGTGCACTCATGCGGAGGACAAATATTTAGTACAAAAGACAAAAAAAAGCAGGTTCTAGTCAGATTGTGGAAGGGATTTAGAATTTATTCTGCAGGATATAGAAAAAGTGAAGATTGCATAAGAGTTTAAATAAATGATCAGATCTACTGCTCTCCAGTATACCCAATTACATGTCTTTCCTTTATTTTAGGCAATAAGGCTAAGTTATTTTTTGAAAATTGAGGAAAGAGGAGAAGAAAATCAAACTATTTTCAGACCACCATCAAATGTATTTAAACTGCTCTAAATTTGCATGTCTAAGGCCTTCATGTCATTAGACAAAAGGCATTGAAATATAAGATGAATTGGTGTGAAACCTTGGTATTTGGAGTCCAAGGTGATTTATTTTCATAGTGTTTGTGTGACAATATAAATGAGTATGAGTTGGTGATGAAATGTGCAGCATGGTGGATTACAAGTGTACTCAAAGTGGATTCAACAATCGCGTCATGTAAAAATGTCCCATTTAGCTATAAGATTCAGTTAAAAGGGGGAAGCTTTACTTACTCGTGAGGTGTTACGTATCTGTCAACAATTTTATACAAGTTTAGATGCTTCTATTTGACATAAGAGGATTTCTGGATAATGATATGACAGATTCTATAACAGCAAGAGACAAATTCAAACTTTTTACATGATAGAAACAACTGCAAGTCTTCCTGAGAGAAGAAGGATGAACAGAAAGAGAAGTGAACTATACTCGGAGAGAAGGGCAAGAGATAAAATTCGCTGTATTTTCTTCTGTTTCTCTGAATCTTTCTCCAGTCTTCAGTGTAAGAGGAAACATTGCCTAGTCTGTAACCAGTTTATTGAATGGGCTAGAGTTCTTAGGGCATAAGCTGAAGACAGCTTTATTTTCTCTCCCACCACTGCTTCAAACATGCTCTCTTATTCCCTGTATTAGTCAGAGTTCTCCAGATAAAGAGAACCAGTAGAGAGAAGTAAATATATAGAGAGAAGTTTATTTTAAGGAATTGGCTCATGTAATGATAGAGACTGTCAAGTCCAAATCTGTAGTGTGAGCAAGTAGGCTGGAGACCCAGAGACAAGCCCATATTGCAGTACAAGTCCAAAGGCTGTCTGTGCAGAATTTACTCTTGCTTGGGGGAGGTCAAGTCTTTTTATTCTAAGTCTGGCCTTCAATTAATTGGATGAGGCCCACCACCTTATGGAGGACATCTGCTTTACTCAAAGCCCACTGATTAAAATGCTAATGTCATCCAGAAACACCCTCACAGAAACATCCAGAATAATGTTTGACTACATATTGAGTCTCTGTGGCTCAGCCAAGCTGATACATAAAATTAACCATCACATTTCCTTTCTCCATTCTCTACAACTGTAGTTCAGTCATGTTCAGTTCTAAGACATTCTAATTTTCAGGTAGTAAAAATCTAGTCCAATTTCACATTCTCCTCCCTCTAACTTGAGTCTGATCAATGTCCTACGAAACAACTCTAAGGAAATGAGGCAAGTAGGACATGAGCTGTCTTCTTTTTTCTGTCTTTCCCACATTTTAGGAATCACCCTTTCATCTCTTTCCCACATTTGCTACATCCCCATCTGTCTCTTAGGAAGTCTTACTAAGTTACCTAGCACCTACATTTAGAGCTAGGCTGTAGGCACCTTGCTACTTATTTTCCAAAGCTTTTCAATCTGAGTCTGCAATTTGCAATAACATTCTAGTTGCCATTTTAAATAGTGTTACATATATCACCACAAAGTTATACATGCCGCTGAACACTCTTGCATAGGCACACATACCTCCCAGTCTTTAGACAGAACATGTGAGAGATCCAACCTTAAGTCTTCTTTGGCACAGTAAGTGATACAAGTGATAAATAACTTGCAGAAGAAAGGAACTAATTCTTTGGAAGTGAATCCACACCATTAATATTATCCCTGCTTGGATAAATCCCAATTACAGCATTATTTCACACTAGCCATCAACTATTAAATAAACACTATGCAACACATGAAATTCATTTTAGTGCAAAGACCTAGTTGTTCCATCAGGTCATATTTCTATCACACATCTCCCATAATTCTGTACTGTTATTACATCACCACTTCTCCTATATGAAAGGGGTAATGAATTAAAAGTAATAACAAACTTATGAATCAAGTGTGTGAATAATAATCCTGTTCAATAGTCAAATGCTCTAATGTAGACTGATTTAGAATATTTTACATATCATGCTGCTTTGTCATGTGTTGCTAATAACTTTCATCATTTCGAAGGTAGATGAAAATACAAAGTCAGAAGGTCATGGTGATAGCCAGCCTCAGAAATACTGCCTCTCATACTTTCAACTACCTTTTGGTGCAGTGTTCTTCTCCTTATCAATTTTACTACCAGTACTCACTGTGCATGGGGGCAGATGCATTTTCTCTAAGATATTGCCCATTGTGAGGGCATCTGTCTTATTCTTTTACTGTTAAAATTTTAAATACAGCATTAGATTTTGTATCAATTTAAAAATCATAAAAACAGAACTGAAAGACCCATATCCATTACTTGGATGAAACCTGGTAACTTAAAGTTAGATAAAAAGTATTACAGTCACAAATAAATACTAGAACAAAAAGTTACAAAAGCAAAATAAAATGATTCTTACCCCATTTTTTAGGCCTTCCCCCAAAGATGTACATTTCTAAAAGGAAATACAAGCATTAGTTCAGAATACTGATTCTGAAGCTAATCTTCTTGGATTTTATTTCCTATACATGTTCTAGAGCATCTTACTTATTCTCTAAATGCCCCAGTTTTTCATCTATAAAACAGCAATAATTACATAACCTACTACACAGAATTATGGTGAGGATTAAATGAACTATATGAAAAGCATTTAGAATGATGACAAAAATATGCTTAATGCTTAAGAAATATGTCACTGGGTGCCTGGGTGGCTCAGGTGATTGAGTGACTGCCTTCGGCTCAGGTCAGGGTCCTGGAGTCCCAGGATCAACTTCCGTATTGGGCTCCTTGCTCAGTGGGGAGTCTGCTTCTTCCTCTGACCCTCCCCCCTCTAAAGTTTTCTCTCTCTCTCTCATTCTCTCTGTCAAATAAATAAATAAAATCTTAAAAAAAAGAAATGCCATTGTAATATATTCTACTAAAATATTTTGTATGTCCTTCTAAAAAATTGTTAATCTTGCAGTGTAATTACCCTTTTAAAATTTATAAAAAATTTATACAGATGTCAACCTACTATACACATTGTTCTACACTTTATGTTTTTTTCATTTAATAATATAGCTTGGAAAGCTTTCCATATCAGTGCATAAAAGTCCACCTTAATCTTTTTACAGATGCAAGCATTCTATTATATGGAGTTATGGACCATATTATATTTAGACAGCCCCTCACTGATATGCATTTAAATTGCTTCCAATTTTTTAATATTATGAACAATGCTTCAGTCAACATACTTGTACAAATAACTTCATGTACTTTGGGAAATATTTCTACAAGGTAAATTCCTAGCTGTGTAATTGCAAGGTCAAAAGATATTCTCATAAATTTTTATAGATTAAAAAAATAAGTCCCATGGACTTATCACACATAATTACATTTTGAAGAAAACTATACGAAAATATATTGCTCACATGAAAGAAATGTTAAAATTCTACTAAGGACATGAGAGAAGACAGATAAACAGAAAAAAGTATCTTATTTCTTCATAGAAAGATTTAATATTGGACAGGTGTTACTATTTCCTTACAATAGTGTTAACATTAAGTTTACAATTAAAATATCAACTTGAAGTTACAGTAACATGAGAAAATAATAGAATGCATTTTAATTTAAAAATTAAGATTATCCAGAAATACTGTTTTTTAAATAAAATTAAAAATTGAAAGAAACATAAATGGCAGGTAGGGAAGGTAAGCCTCACAGGAATTAAATGCATGAACAGACTCTAATCATTTAAGACAGCAAGCTGGGGTGCGCCTGGGTGCCTCAGTCGTTAAGTGTCTGCCTTCCGCTCAGGTCATGATCCCAGGATCCTGGGACTGAGCCCCGCATCAGGCTCTCTGCTTGGTGGGAAGCCTACTTCTCTCTCTCCCACTCCCCCTGCTTGTATTCCCTCTCTCCCTGTATCTCTCTCTGTCAAATAAATAAATAAAATCTTTAAAAAAATAAAAGACAGTAAGCTGGTATTGGGGCAGTGGGGGAGGAGATCCATTTCATAGTATAGGAATAAATATATTGTGATTAAACATATGAGTATTTAGCCATCAAAGAATGTAACATTTCAAATTGATGGAAATGTTAGATTTTTTTAAAAAAAGTTTTATTGGGCGCCTGGGTGGCTCAGTGGGTTAAAGCCGCTGCCTTCGGCTCAGGTCATGATCCCAGGGTCCTGGGATCGAGGCCCACGTCGGGCTCTCTGCTCGGCAGGAAGCCTGCTTCCTCCTAACTCCTCTCTCTCTGCCTGCCTCTCTGCCTAGTTGTAATCTCTCTCTCTCTGTGTGTCAAATGAATAAAAAAAAAAAAAAAATCTTTAAAAAAAAAAATAAAAAAAAAAAATAAAAAAAGTTTTATTGCTTGAAATGCTAAATATTTTGAATATAATAGATCTGGATCCCTATTTATTTATTGTATGAAAATAATCTGAGGCATACCAATGTAAATATGGAAAGAATAAAATCAAACTTTTCTTCACCAGAAGAAAATATGTCCAAATTTATTGATTAAAAAAAAAAGCAGGTAAGGCTATAAAAGATAAGGTGAACATTTTATTATACAAAGATTACAAACTGTACAGAACAACAACAAAAAAAAATGTAAGGACCCTGAACGACCAGTCAGGTGTAAATAGAAAGGGAAGCAATAAACTAGTATTTGTTTTTAGACTCAGAGGATACATTGCTTACTTCAAAACAATACAATTCTTACTCTGAAATAACAATGGGATAGAAGAAACGTATTTATGCATGGTGAAGAAAACCTAGGGCCATCAAAAAAGTTCTGGTTTCTTGGTCATGTCCTGTTACATACCAAACTTCTGTAACTGGTAAATTTTGTGCATGACTGGATTCTTATGGCTCCCCTTCCAGGAACAGGGAAAGATTCAGGATTCTTGCTCAGTCTATTCAATTTTAGGGATTATGAAAGCTAGCTACCTAATTTAATGTATTCTAGGCTGGATTATGACCGTTTCAAAAGTTTCCACTTAATTTATTTCATAGATATGTAACATAAATACCATTTTCATTTTTTTAAATGAAAAAAGACAGCTTCATTGTCACAGAACACTATTATTGTTATGGCTACCTGAGTCAGAATCCATTTGAGAGTAAATGATGGCTGTGAGTCCAAGCAAAATAAAATACTTTGACCCTTTATGTGAGATTTCAGTTTGAAATGTTTTATTTGCTGAAGCAGACGTATAATTATAAATACCAAACTAAGCACAAGCCATTTCTTCTTTGGATCCTACCAGAAGAAAATTTACTGAAGTAAACCAAAAATATTTTGGAAAAAAAATCAGCATGTTTCTCCTAAAATGAGAGTGGAGAGATAAAAAATAAATGTTCTTTAGATTAAATCTTTAAGCTTTAGCCTTATTTTTTTATTATTATTTTATATCTACTTTATGAAGACCCTGTAGGAGTCTAAAGCCTGAATCAGCTTTTATGAAACGGAATGTATCAAACTGAGATGCTCTCAGTGGGCAGATCATTTGAAGCCGGTGCTGCCAGAGGAGACACCGGTCTTTTTAGAAACGTTTGCATTTTAGAAAACTCTGTTTTCCCACCTGACTACCAATAAATTGTGAAGTCTTCAAAACTTAACGCTTGACAGAGGAAAAGAAAAAGCCGTTGTGTATTTTTGAGGTTTTTCTTTTGTATGTGGGGAGGGGAGAATGAGGAGTGAGTGTGGATGGGGGAAAAAAATGTTTGTGAAGAAAGACTCCTGTTCTCAACCTAAAATATACAATGAAGTCTAAAGAAAAATGATGTACTAGTGTGGACAAATGAAGGAATTTGCCATTTGGGTTAATTTTGCAGAGTATATTGGTTTCAATGGTTTATGTTCTGCCCGGTGCCAATAGCTTAAGTAATTATTCTAATGAGAAAGAAAAGAAAAGAAAATCAGCAAGCTAGGATTACAGAAAATCTCTGGTCTGTGTTGTGTCACTTCAGGTACTCACAAGGGAGTGGGCTGAAGTCATCAGTAGCAATCATGCTTCCATTTATTGAATGCTAGTGCTGTTCTAATGTGCCTTCAATGTGTTGAATGCTCAATCTATGAGGCTGGTGTTTCGAATATTCCCCCTCTATTCTTTGGAGAACAGAGGCACACAGAAGTTGAGGAATTAGCCCAAGGTTACAATTAGTGGCAGAGCTTGAATTCAAAACCAGCTGTCTTCTTCCGAATCTGAGCACTCTGAAAAACCCTCTGTATTGATTTTGCAACATCTACTGATGTGTTTATTCTTAGTACTGCTGCTTGTTCCCTTAAAACCTCTTAATGTCCAAAAGTTATCCAGTACCCTTTTAAACCTCATATTCAAATTGCTTTCAGAATTTCTGCCAGTTAAATGGTTTGGTACACCCATAGTTGTATAAATAAACAAGCTCAATTTCTACTTCCAAAATTTGCATTTTACTTCTCAGCTATAGCCTGGGAATATTTAACATGTGCCTTTCTTTTAGGACTTCTGATATAAGCGGGCATTTAGATGTTGTTTAGTATCTACAATATCATTCATTATGGTACATATAATTCATTTAGCACCGCCATGTTATCTTTGCACTGAGCTCTTGCTTGGTAGCACAATCAAAACATTATCAAGATGGGGGGGAAAAAGAAAAAGAAGGAGAAGAAAAAGCAAAAGAATGCCAAGCTCCTTAAACCCCAACCTCTGGTTTGCAGAAATGTGCTTTATTCACTCCTATGTCGATAAGAGTGCCTAAAACTATAACGGTTTTCTGTCTAACTTTTAAAAAATAATTAGTCCAGGGAGGATACTCAGCTGGGTGGTCGAATGTTGGCTGTGTTTTACAGCAGAGCATTTTACAGTTAAAGTATTATGATTGCATTAGTGTGGTTTGCGTCAAGTGACCTTGCTATTTTACATCTTGAGCAATACTAGTCATTTGTGCTTCTTAGAGATGAGCTAAATGCTATGCCCCAGAGTGTGGGAAACTGTTGTTTAAGAACACTTCTATTTGGAATGTATTTCTCTCCCCATTTCCTGCTCCGTTTTTCTCTACCCCTGCAACTTTCTTTATCGTCCCTATTTCCAGCCCCAACTAAACTTATCAAAAAGACTTCTAAGCACAAATCTAACCATCAGAGGTCTGTATCTACCACTTAGTAGCAATATGATATTGGGCAAGTTCTTTAACCTCTTAAAATCTCAGTTTTCTTTTCTGTACAGAATGGATTATTTTGTATTTCCTCAATTCTAAATTGAATGTTTTGTTTTTCCTCACATTTTAACATTATTGAAAGTGCAATTCATCTTAGAACTACCGAACATTCACTGTAAACATACCTTTTTTTGGCTTATACATCTGTCTATTTTAGCATCATAACAAATTAAATTGTTAAGTGTCATGAAAAAGAAGAGCCCTGAAGAAAAGAGAAAAGAAAGGAGATCTAGGGGAAGATCTCTGTCTAGACTAGGATTTTTCAACCTCAGGGCTATTGACATTGGGGATGGATAATTTTTTGGTGTAAGAGACCATTCCTAACCTTGTAAGATGTTTAGCAGCATTCCTGGCCTCTACCCACTAATGCCAATAGCATCTCCGTTGTTGTGACAACTAAAAATGTCTGCAGATATTGCCAAAGTGACAAAAATCACACGCAGTTGAAAAACACAGGTCTAGAGAGAGGGAATAGTAAACGAAAGCCCTTGAGGCAGTAATGAGCTTGGTATGTTCAAGAAAGGAGGCCAGGTTGGCTAGAGTACAAGTAGCAAGTGGAAGGAGAAGAGGAGATGTGGCTAGAGCCACTTCTGTGCATGCAGTTTTGTGGGCTCCAATAAAGAGGTTGGGTTTTATTCTGATTTGAGGGAGAGTGTTGGTTTTGAGCAGAGAGAGACTATGATTTATCTCATTTAATTTCCCCTCTGTCTGTTTCTTCATCCTTTTCCTCTTTTTTCCTCCCTTTCCACTCTCTTTCTATCAATCTACCTGGTCATAATTATCAAGCTATTACTCAATCACACCCTAAATTAAGCATTTAACATGCCAAAATCCCAATGGGATCAATTTGCACAATAAAAAAAAAACAGGGAGGACAAGAAAATAATAAGATTTCTGGAGATGTGTGCTAATGGTTACTCCAATGAAGATGATGTAGGGTGCAAGATGGTTTGGAGAAAGAAGGTATGGTTTGGAATGGATGGATGGAGACATGGTGGTGAGGCTACTCCAGGAAAGGGAACATTTTCAGCAAAAAAATTTTTTTAATGAGTGATTAGATTTAGGGGAAAAGTGAGTATTGCTTCTTTGTGATATGTAATATTAGCCTTTAAGCCTTTTAAGAAAACATACAGTAAGGATTTATATCCTTTCTGAGTTTTTGTATTTAGATCCTTTCCTTTTTGGTCTACAAAGAAGCAAGCAGATCTTGAGATAATATACCTTTACTAGGGATGTTTATCTGTCTCATCCATTTTTTTTTCCTTGATATCAACAGCAGTGCAAAGAGAACCGTGTGGCTTTTAGCAAGTGAAATATGATCCTACACTATAATTATAATAAAAATGCATTTTACTCTGTACTTTAATGACTCCAATCTAAATTTTTATGTTAGAATATACCATTTTAACTGCCAATTAAATTGTTTTTATCTTTATGTTAAGCTTTTCAATTGGAAACTACTGATTCTCAAATTTGACTACACAATAGAGTTGCCTGAAAACTTGAATAAATCACCAGAGGCTGGAGTCCTGACCCCAGAGAATTTAATGTAATTGGTGTGTGCTGTAGCCTGAGCATCATTTTTTTTCCTTAAAGTTCTCCAGGTGACTGTTATATACAGCCTTGACTAAGAACCCCTGGATTAATCCTTGCAGCACAGGGTCTAGAACATTGTAAGTGCTCAATAAAAGACTGGTGAATAAATCAAGACAATAATTCTTAAAATTTTCAAAGAATGCTGACATCTTGCTTGTGTTTTTCCAAATATTTTTCATTAAATGAGAAAATCATACAAAAACACATTATAAATCATAAAGACATAAATGTTCATTTTTCTTCCTTATCTAATACTTTCAATAATGCAATGAGCACACAAAATGCTTTTGGTTTCAGCAATATTTTTAAATGGGTCTATCTTTACTAACTATGCCATGCCACTAAGTTAGTTTGTATCACTATGTGGGAAAAACTGATTTCACATGGAAAATTTCATCCAGAGGAACAAGATAATGTTCACATATTATAAATCTTTAAGTCATTTCCATACTAGGAAACTCCAGAATAAGGTGTTGGCTAGTGTTGGCTGTTACAGTAATGGCACTGGATCATTTTAATAGAATGATTATTATAGTACACCTGTTGGTATTTCTTAAAAACTGAAGTTTACAGTAATATGACTAATAACCCTAAAATGATTTAGAATTGGTGATTATTTGGAACCATATCCAGATTTCACAGGAGCAATACTGCATTCTCTATAAATGCAGCCAACTAGCATTGAGATTCACAATAGCAAGTGAATGTGAAATAGCCATTTGTTTTCTAGCCAATCTGATTTAGGTGTAAATCATACTAGAGTAACGAGACTCGTCACTTTATGTGCTTTTCCAAGTCTCTGTTCTTGCTGAAGGACAAAATATTTCTAGAAAGCTGTCCAATATATATTAGCAAATTTAAAAAAAAGAGCAAGTGGCTGAATACATATGATATCCCACTTTTATTTAATAAATATCTAGAGAGAGATGTTACTATATAAAATAATAATTAATAGTAATTACCTCTGAATTGTGGGATTATGGTGAAATCAAGGTTATTGTTTTTATCTGAATGTGTTATTTTTACAATAAACATATAATGCAAAAATAAAAATAAAATCCAAATACCACATGATCACAAATAATGTGTTTTTTTCCAAACACAGTAGTGCATAAGAAGTTCCAGTACCCTTTTTTTAAATGTACCATTCTATTCTAGCAAAACATAAAATGTAAACATACAAAACAAAACAAAAACAACAACAAAAAACTAATTCACACGTTCTTAATTCAATGTGTTCTTTAAGGAAATGTTCAGCCACTGCTGCTTTAGTTACAAGGGTTTGGTGAGATATTTTTAAATAAAAAAAAAAAATAGAAAGTCTGAGGGTAAGGGGAAAGAGTCTTATAGAAGTATCTTCTTTTAAAAATAGATTCCTAATATATCAGTGTTAAAGAAATTGCACTGCTGGCAATTACATATATTTACCTTTCACCCCAAAGAAATAACTACATTGTTAGCCTAGAATAGGATTTAACACATCATGTTTCTTTTCACTTGGTATTTAAAAATATATTTTAATGTAACTGCATGTCATCATTTAGCCTTCACTATTTTCCTTTAATGTATTCTTAGGAAATGAAAGATTATGGCCATGAAAGCATTTACAAAAATGCCCCGTGCTTTCAAGCTCTCCATTTTGGTCATAATTTTGGCAATAAAAAGAGATAAAAAGTGCCCATCTATAATAACATTATTATTAATGTCATAGAATTTCCATGCCAGTTCTTTTGCTGGTCATGAATCCAGCTAATTACTGATTCGTATTTCTATCACTACATTCTCTGATCACTTCCACTAATTTTGATATTTTTTTCAAATCTCTGCTTCATATATACTTTCACTTTTTTGTTCATCTTTTATTGAGTATGTGTTCATATTAATGTTCTGTATTTTGGTTCTTTATAGCATTTTTTCTATCATATGAGCAATGATATTTATCATATATTGGCATAATTCTCAAAATGTACCACTTATTAAAGAACCACCTTGATTTTGATGCCAGTGGCTAGAGGAACACACTTTCAGAAACATTTACACATTTCCTTATAATGCTAATTATAATTTTATGAGAATTTTTCTTGGTTTAACCAAATTGTTATTTCCATTATGACAAGAATTATATCTTAGATGTCTTAGCTTCCTTTTAGTGCCTTGGCAACACTGTTCACCCACTGTAGGTGTTCAATAAATATTTGATTCGCTGGTAAATTATCCACTTTGTAAACATGTATCAAGAGAATAAAGCTTCTTATTATCCGTCAAGAGACTGTGAGTGGGAGACACCTCCTCTGGTGAAAAGCATTATGAATCTTGTGAAAAAATAGGCAGAACAGAGGCCCTGAGAGTCAGACCCCAATCCAGTTACAAGTAGCAAAACGCACCCAAATTTGCAGGGCCTCAATGTGTGAAACAGATACTACCATCTGACCTGACTCAGTTCAGGAGTCTGGGTTTGAGGATATTCTGAAGTTCCTTCCTATTCCTGGATATCAGACTCCACGGATTCCTTTTGGTAATAGGAACGCATCAGACTCCTTATGTGCAATTGGCAATTGTACTTAGTCTTTATCCTGCCCGTATGTAGTAGTGGAATATTTTCTCCCTGAAATAGGCAGTGTACCAAAAAAGAAGTCTAATAAATCTGTAGGCAAGATGCCATTGAACTAAAGATAAAGAATTCTTTAATGATCTTAATCAAGAGAGCTTATCTGTGATGCTCACTGAACTTTAATGTAAAACTCGTAATTGAAAGCTGAGGATATGATGAGTGGGGAATGTTCCCATCCTGATTAAGCCTGAAGCCCATATGGCCAGTATGGATGGCAGTTTGCTAGATTCCATTTTGAACTTGTACCTCAATAGATAATTTGACCTTGGTTCAGGAGACGGCAGAAAGGGAAAGGCATGGACATATTCTGTAGATATTTTTGACACTTTATAGTAAGTGTTGGAGTGCCTGGGTATCTCAGATGCTTAAGGATCTGACTTTGGGTCAGGTTATGATCCTGGGGTCCTGGGATCGAGTCCCACATCACAATCCCTGCTCCTCGGGGAGCCTGCTGCTTCTTCTACCTCTCCGTCTCTCTCTCCATCTCTCATGAATAAATAATTAAAATCTTTAAAAAAAAGGAAGTGTTCCTTATTTTATTATAAATGATATGAATTAATATTAGGTGCATTGTGTGTACCTGCCCTGGGAGCAATGTATATGTATGACCTCTTATTTTCAAAACAAAGCCTTCTTGGATAGCCAATGTGTTTTATACTTAACAAAACTGAGGCTCAATGAGATTAAGTATATCGTGCAAATTCCTGCAGTTTTCCTGTGGCAGGGCTGAAATCAAACCCTCATTCCAATGATTATTTATTTCCCCATGAATGCTTGGTTTTGTGGCTCTATAACTGTTACCTCCAAATTTGGTGAGACATTATAGTAAAATAAATAATTCCTATAATTTAATGTTTTATAAACTGAAGTGAATAAGCTATTTTATTTTATATATAATATCAATTCCTTACAGGTTTGTGGCTCTTTTATAATTAATTTTGCATATTCTATCTTATTTGATTATCATAATAATATGGGATACATGGAGTAGAGATTTTATTTGCAAATATGAGAAAATTAAGGCTTTGAGAAGCAGTGGCATTAGCTTAAAGTCCTAGAGTTAGTAAATAGCAAAGCATTACTGCCTTAGTTTTCTATCGTGTAACAAATTACCATAAATGTAATGGCTTAACATAACATCTATTCATTAGCTCACAGTTATGGAGCTCACAAGTGTGAGCACAGAGTAACTGGGTTTAGAGTCATGGAAGCCTGGAATCAAGGTTCCAGTGGGGCTATGTCCCTTTCTGCAGGCTCTGGGGAGAAAATCTGCTTTAAGTGACCTTGACCAAAATCAGTTACTTCCGGTTGTTGAACTGAGTTCCCATTCCCTCGCTGGTTGTTATCCCTTAGCCTCTCTCTGCTAGGGACCACCTACATTTCTCGCCAAGTAGCCCTCTCTATCCTCAAGGCAGCAGCTGAGAACCTTTCTCATTAAATCCTCCTTGTGCTTCTAATCTGTCCCTCTATCACTGATCTCTAGACCCAGGTTTATGTGATTAGGTCAGGCCATCGCGGATAATTTTCTTGTCTTAAGATCAACTGTGCTATGTAATACAACCTCCTTATGGGAGCAAAATAGATCATATTCATAGTCCCTGAGATTATTCATGGTGGTGGGAATGAGGCAGGGGAGCCACTTTAGAATTCTGCTTTTAATAAGTACTAATACTGAGGGGTCTTGTTAGTAAAATGAGCATTATGGCTCTGTCATTTACTAATCTCATGAGAGGTTTATACTTCCTTCCGTAGGCTATTACTATTCAGGTTGGCCATATCACTTACTTTGACCAAGGAACCATAATCTAAAGTAACATATTACTACTTGATAGCAAAAGCTTTGAAAGCCCCTAGGGGTTTTTCCAGAGTTCTTTTTCTCCTGTCTAAGGCCAGTATAACCCAGCTACGAGCTGCTTTTTCAGCATGGGTCCTGTAATAAACAAGACTCACGGAGAAGAACCACAGCAGATGTGCAGCATATATCACGGGCAAGAAAATCAACCATCCTGGTTGCAGGCTACTGATAATTTGGAGGTATTTGCTACCTCAGCATAACCTTTTAAAAAAATAATTGAAATAAAAATTGGAACCTAAAAGGAGGAGTGCTATGAACAATAAAGGAATATAAAAATAAAATAAAATTTGGCATTGGCTTTACAGCCAGCTGGTAGGTGGCCATGAAATAATAAATATTGGAGAGTGGAAAGATGGTGACCAATGTTATCTAATTATAAAACCAAAAGAAAATTGAGTGATATGGATAAATCATGTATATATTTTTGAGCCTCAGTTTTTTCATCTATAGCATGGGATACCACTTCTATTTTAATGTCAGAGTTATGGCATTTTTTAATATGCAAAATAGAGTTCTACTTTTTCAGTCCTACTTTTTCAGAAGGTCTCTCACTACAAGCAGGAAAAAACACTTAATTGTCCTAATCCATAATCAGTTTATGAATAGTAATAATAATGATAATGCCTTATGATTATTAGGCTCTTATTATATAATAGACACTTTCCTAAACAACTGAACATGCCTCCTCGTAGTTGATTTTCACAACTATCTTGCAAGGAAATAGATGAAGGAAATAAAATATGAATACTTTCCTCATGCCCACAGATCTAGTCTAGAATTAGACCACATACTTTTACCCCAAAGCCCAACTCTTATTTCAGATTTTTAATTCATATTTTCTACACCCCTGCCTCTAATACAGTAGATTTGGAAATAAAGATTTCTCAAAGACATCTTCAAAACTGAAGATAAAATAATTTTAATTTTTCAAATAATACTCTTGATTTAGAGCCATATATGTGATTTTTGGGGCAGGGTAGCCCGTGGGATCATAGGCTTTTTGAAACAAAATCCATTTTTCCTCCCTCAAACATTATCTTAACTCTCACATCCTTTCCTCACCCCGTATGTCTTAAGTTCTTGCTCTTTCCTCTGTCACAAATAGTCTCCATTCTTTGTATCACTTTTTGTTAAAATCTGAGATAGTCCTTGACACTGATTTCTACAGCTGCCTCCTGCTAAATTTCTGAATATATCTCACTTTCCTTTGAGTTCCCGCAGCACTTGGAACTCTATTGGCACTTAAAGTATCTTGGGTCAGTGGACAAAGTGAGGACTTTGGAGTCAGACTACGGCCAACTGTTTGAACTGTTTGGAGCCTTTTTTTTGTTCTGTGAAATGGGGATAATATTATGTATCTCGCAGAGTTATTCTGATAATGAAATAATGTATCTAAAGCTTCTGGTTCAATTTCTGAAATCTCCTATTTAGTGGCATTAGTAAAAGTTTGTCAACAGCAGTATTATTACAATAATGATAAAAATCAGAAGGGCTTTGGGAAAATGAGAACACTGAAATGTAATCATTAGTAAAGAAATGAACTTCCCACTTTGTTAGAGACAGTCACTGTAACTTTTTTTTCTTTTGTTATGACATTGCTTAGTTAGGTCACCCTCAGTGAACACTGATGTGATTCTGCCCTCAAGTAGCAAAAGAGAGTTTGGGAAGTTAGAGAATAGAGAATGAAAGGAAGTTTATAATCCATAATTCAGAATTTTGTTTTTCCTCAGAATAACTTTTTTTTTTATTTTTTTTTTAGATTTTTTATTTATTTATTTGACACAGAGAGAGAGAGATCAGATCACAAGTAGGCAGAGAGGCAGGCAGAGAGAGAGGAGGAAGCAGGCTCCCTGCCGAGCAGAGAGCCCGATGTGGGCCTCGATCCCAGGACCCTGGGATCATGACCTGAGCCGAAGGCAGCGGCTTTAACCCACTGAGCCACCCAGGCGCCCCAGAATAACTTTAATTATAATCTCTTCTGGCTTTCACTCGACAGAGAAATTGGAGAGAAAAGGAGGAATGGGCATATTATTTAGTGAATTCCATTTGCCACTGCATTCATGGATCCATATGTTCATCATATATGTAAAGCCTATTTTAAGTTCATTTTTGCACATGTGCCCCCAAATTATTTCCACCTTATATATCTTTATGACGACCCCAGAAATTAAGTTTTTAACAAACAAAGGGTAGAGCTTTAAACCTTTTACTACTCTAAGTCTAGTTAATTTTGTTTTTATTTTTCACAATTTTCTTATTGATGGCTTTTGGAGTATTATTTTCAAGCAGCCTGGACTGATTATGATTACTATTTTTACACCCCAGGGTGAACAAATATATAATATACAAGATTCTGCAAATAATTAACAGTTTGGAAAAATGCAGGTAATGTTCAAAAGGAATATGAAACACTAACTGGCAATGTGACCAAACAGTTGGCTACTTCTCAACACTATTAAATGTGGGTAAGAAAAAGCCTTTATGTGAATTCTTATCTGTTACCAACCCAAACTTAAATTTGAATGTTCCTTCATGTTCATTCATTTCTAGAACATACATATACCTCTCTAATTTATCTCATGTCTTCTTCAAATATAGAGAAAAGAAGAAAAAAAAACCAAACCTGTGTACTATAGTTAGAATGCATTGTTTACAGTGGAGGCATCTGTCACATAGCTTTATCTATATCCTGAGCCCAAAACAATAGTTATATTGTTTTAAATCCCATTTTGTCTTTAAAATATGGACTTGTCCTTTTCAGGGATTCTAGAATCATTAAGGCATCATTTAATAGTCCCGTATTTAAATTATCTCCATTACAATTGACTCAAATTCGATGTCAGAGGAAAGAGAAAATCAACAATTTTTTAATTATTGTTAAAATTGTTGAATTTTCCCCTAATAATATATGCAGATTTAATTTAAATCTCATAAACATGAAGGTCACCAAGTCAGAGACCCCAAATGCAAGCCCAGATCGTGTTCATTTCAGTAGGTCACAAAATCTCATTTTGGTAGACACGCATCGTCTGCTATAATGCCTTGATTAAAGTGACCCTAAAGGGGCAAATGTGCATTTGGGCTTTGGAAATGAGCTTATCATTACTTCTGAAGAAGTGAAGCAATCAAGAGTTTTATCACTTCTCCTTCCCACAGATCTTTGGAGGGAACCTTGTGTTTAGCGGATATTTATATTAAAACAGAAATGGCAGAAAATAAAGACCACTAAAAGAAACGAAATATATTCTAGCCAACTTTTCCTACGTCTAAATAACAAGCCTAAAATTATGAAGCTTAATACTATCAAAACAGTATTAGTACCTCAGTATTTCAAAACACATATGTACATTACTTCATTTAAATTTTTGAGGAGGAAAACATGTAAAAGTATGGAAAACCCAAGACACAAATAAATAAGATATACCTATGTCCAATCACACAAGTTTCTCAATTTCTTTTTTTTTCTTTTTTTAGTTTCTCAATTTCTAATTATAACATGAGACCCTATTTCAAATAATCTGTACAGGATGTTAGGATCCGGAGTTCCCTGTAATTACTAACATTGCCCGGTGGTCTAATAGGTACCAGTGGACTCGGAGGCACTCGCACACCCTTTTGCCAGTGATTTTTGGAACCACAAAGAGACACAAGAACACAAATGCCCAGGTTTACGCATTCTGCTTCAATAAAATGTGCATTTAATAAGGGCAATGATTATACATTTCAGCAATGCCTGGCACACTCACTAAATGTTTGCTAATGCTTCAAGAAAAGCCCTTTTCCACAATGTATGCACAGCCTCAAATCTCCTAACCTCTGTCAGTACACACTCTCCTTTCTACCTTAGTTTCTTCATCCAGCTGATGTGAACATAACTGTAACTTTCCAAGACCACATGCAGAATATCACACATGAAATCAGAACGGAAATAAGATAAATTATGAATGAGAGCTGGTGAAAGACAACACCACAAGAAGCTACAAACTGAGCGACATTTTAAACAGACTTCTTGATTACAATGCTTTATGTAGAAGAGGTGGAAAGATATACCACTTCTAAGCCCTTAACACAGCGATGCTTAAATAACCAGCTTTGAAAGACTAACAATAGATTTTTAGCTCTACCCCAGCAACAGCATAACAATGTAACACACACACACAAAGCTGAAGACCGTGTTGAAATATTTGCATCTTAGATATCCTCTAAAAAGCAATATGAGCACAAAAGATGCCACTGCTGCTCCAACACATGAGCCTTTGATGTTCCCTCATCTTTACATCATAGAAGGAGCTCAAAGGGTTAATTAAAATTTAATGATATCGGCAGTACTTTGAAAAAGTTATGAACTTGGGCGAGATCAATCACTTTCTTGGACTGCCTGACTTCAAAGCCAACATTATGCAAAAGGAGAGAGGGGAAAACTGCTCCCATTCTGAACTGAATTCATAAGCAAGGATTTTCTCATTAGTGGTCTGTACATGGAGGAGATTCCAAGTTCAAACTAAAAAGAGATAAGATGCCAAAAAGTGGTTAATCTGAATGTTAAGCCTTTGATGCTGATCGCATTTATGTTTGAATGAACACATTACCAGAAGCATCGAAACTGAAAGACCCCAAATCAGGAAATTTAGGATTAGGGGGAGCTAAACAGCTTTTCCTTTTCTTTATTTCTGCTTTTGGAATCACAGTTTGTTTGGCTGGGTTTAGCAAAAGAAGAAACAAAGAAAATCAAACTAATTAACTTGTTTACTCATTCTCAGTGACATTCTATAGAATGACATTTACAATAACTAATTTAACTTCTGTCAAAATGTAAACTTTTGGCTGCCTCTTAGGTCTTTTCTTTAGTTGTATCATCCTTGCCAAAGACCCTAACCATACTTTCACTCTCTCTCTTAAGTCCATTTATTTATAAGTAAAACAACAGGGTGATTTTTTTTTTTCAATCAAGGGAAGATACATTTTTTTTTTCTACACATCTGGTTACACTTCACTTGGGGTTATTCAGTGAAGTGAATATGGTCATTTCAGAACAAGTTATAAAAATAAGAGAAATGCCTGTTTTGAAATAATTATGAACTGTCACCGAAAGTCAGGAAAATTTCCCAGCCTGGCCCTGAAAAGACCAAATGCAATCAAATGCTGCTATCTGGTAACATCTTGCCTTAAACATGTGGGCACCAAATGTTCATGGTGAAATAGGAAGGGAAAATCAGCAAGCATCATATACATATATTTGTTTGTTTGTTTGTTTTTAGCATCATACATATTTGAAAGTGAGATTTAGACTGGATGCCTGTTATATATTCTCATCTGCTACAATGTTAATAGAGAAATCAAATCATAGTGTCTAATTTGGGAAAAGGTGAAAATATGCTAGATTTTTTTTCCAATATATTTTTCCTCCTAGATATCTCTTTCAAGATAGAAGAAAAAGATTTCCATGAGATACTAAATTTAAATGGTCTGTTGGAATTTGTTGGAAACTTACAACATGATTATGAATTAGTTTGAATGATGGTTTGGGGGCACTTAGGTTTATATATTCTCAGGTAATCACCTTACTCTTATGAGTGTATTTGATCCATTTGTAAACTGCAGAATCACCTGTGGACTCTTACAGATTCAACAATCAAACAGCCCTTACTGGCCCAATTTTTTATCTGATTAAATAAAACATATAAATTAAAGCCATCATTCGGAATTTTGACTCCCTTTTTATTCAAAATTTTGATCTGAAGCAAGGAAGGAATATTCTACGGTGACTCCAAAGGTAGAGGTGGGGTGACCTTTTCAAATGCACAGAAGGGTCCCAAAGGTGATGAGCATGAACAGGAGAGGTCAGGCACAGGACAATTACAACTATGGGAAGATCTGCTAGCTCAGCTGAAGTCTTCCACATTTTATGAATTTTAAACTACCATGATCACCTAATAAAGCACATCTGGTTGTGAGATTCAGCCAGCACTCTCCTGCTAGAAACTTCTGAACTACATTTAATTTTTGTGAGTTAAATATAATGATTGTGAGAGATACAAACATTGATGTTCTCCATATTTTCAGAAGCTTAACAAAAAACTTCCTCCTCTCATATACTGTTTATTAATGCCTATTCTCTGGTTCATGAGGAAGCAGTAGTAAGTTTTCTTTCAAATATCCTCCTTCATAATCTCAAAAAAAATCCCTCCAGCACCATGCTTTTTATTTTCCGTTTGTCATTCCTTGTTTCTTTTTTTTTTTGATTACAAAATAACTTACTTCATCCATTCCTCTTATCCCTCCTTATTCACACACTGAAGAAAGGATGCTTGAATGATTACTGTTCTTATAACTATTTTTATTTTCTTTCATTTATTTCTGAACATAGTTAAACTTACATAATACATAGGTAAATGATATAGTAGGCAGAATGTACTATGAAAAATAGCATAGGGTAAATAGAAGTTCAAAATATTCAGAGGTGGGGAGGAGATGTGGGTACACAGTTTACAGTTTTAACTTGGATGAACATGGTTGAACACACTGAGAAGGGGATATTGAAGTCAAGACCTGAAGACAGTGAAGAAATGAATGAACATTCAAAGAAGAGTATCTCAGATGAAAAGAGCCCAGTGAAATCTAAGGGAGAGAATAGCTGTCATATGCAAAATGAAGAAACTGGTGCGGTACAGGAGGCAAGGAGAGATTCTATACATCAGGACTCTGTATCAAGTCCTATTTCAATGCACCTTTAGCAATGCTATTTGATAGAGTTCTATTAGCTTCCTTTATTCTTTCCCCATCTTCCTACTCACCTAGTGTTCTCCCATTTCCCTACCTTAACCCTGTTCCTTCTTTCCTATATTTTCCTCTAACATGACTCTCAACTACAAAATCAGGATTATTTTTTCTACATTTTTAAAATTATTTTTACTTCTATAACAAAAAGTATCAACATAGAACAATGTCTAAAAACAAATAAATTTAGCAGGACATTTTGCTAATGATATACAAGATAACAACCAGCCTTTTCATCTTACACACACTTTTACAAATCCTTGAGGGGCTCATAAATATTTATTAAACCTGCATTGCCAAGCCACACTTGAACTCTCAGTTTGGGGTTCATTTCATATTCCTTCCTGTTGGTACTGCATTTGTACTCAAAATTATGAAGTTGTCAAATGAGGTGGCACTAAGTTTCACTGGGGTACAGGGAAAAGGAAAGACTTCTTATTTAATTATTCCTAAAACTTTTGGCTCATTTATGTATTATAATTTCTTTCTTGGAATCACCTGCCTCCATCTTGAAAGGGAGAGAAAAATACTTTGACAAGTAGAGTACTTGAATAATGATTTCACTTTTCACTCAGAATAAATTATCTGGGTGCTTTTGAAGCTACTTTGATAATACCACTTCATATGACACATTTCATGAAACAAAAGGCAATATATGTCAGTATGGACCATTTATGATACTCTTTCAATTCCATAGTACATTACTTTCCCAGTTTGCACATAAATCTCTTTCTATAATTAAGAAAATACTATTTTGATTCTATTTTAAGTTTCTGACATGAAAAAGAAAACCATACTGAGCTCATTTTGCTGGGAATAATCAAAGCAAGTAGTTGAAAATTGGTATTCACCATTTTACTTAATTTATACTTAAAATCTATTTTTGGAACTTGGGGCTCAGTTTTCATTTCTGACTTACACTGTCAAGAGTATCCAAGAAGGTGACTCGATTTAATAGTACTGATGCAGATAAAGGAAAGAACAAATCCTGAGCTTATAACTACTGGTGGCCATAGGGAGATTCCTGTAGGTGATCATTAGTGGAGAAGCCCTATGATTAAAGCTTCTAGTTTAGAAAACCAAACTGAGATGATGGGTGCGTAATCAGAGAAAGGGAGAGATCAACGATAGGAGACAGATGAAGTTTGGTGTAAAAGAGTCCTACAAAGCAGGGGAAATGAAGGCTTTAAATTTGCCAGTCTCAATAAGCAAGGAAAAATTTGGAAGAAGGAGATGAAAAAAGAAAGGGTGAAGGAAAAGAAGGGAGAAAAAAGGTTTTAAATTTAAGGTAGGAAAAGGCAGTGGAAAGCCAGACTAAATCAGCTTACCTGGTTGCCATGATATATAAAAGGATACATTTATTAAAGAACACTTATATTAAAACAAGTGGATAGTGAAGTCATAAAAGCATACTCTGAATTCAGATGACCTAGATTGAAGCCCTGTTTACATTTGGCACGAGCTAAGTTTCCTGGATTCATCCCTAACTTTGAAGTCCTCAGTTTTCTTATCTGTAAAATATGATAAGAAGTGCATAACCCATTGAGTTATTATCAGAATTAATGAAATGATGCCTGTAAAACATTATGGTACCCAGAACACAGCCAATAATATAAAATGTCACTTACTGTTCTTATTTCAAGCTTACAAAGTGTTTAAGGAAATTTACGCTATCACTTTAACCAATTCACTCATTTCTATAAACTACTGTATTCTGTATTTAAATGCATGTGGTATCATTTAAGTATCAACTACATAAATAGCAAGCTTGCTTTCCCATAAGCATAACTAATTGTAGGCAAACTCTAAAGAAATTTGTTTTTTTATTCCATTAAGATCAATGTCCCATCCCCCAATTTTGGTACCATTTTCACCTCAATAAAAACAAAGTTCTTAAACTAAGGATATAATTTGGCAAAATCAATTCACACAATGCCGCATCCATATGGGGTATTCATTCAGAGAAGACTCTACCAAATGAATGTTGGAATTACAGTCAGCAGAATTTGTGTAATATGGTATGTGGAAAAGTGGGAGGTTCCTTTAATCATTGGGATACTTTTTACATCACTAAGCTGGAGCCTCAAGACACTAAACTACTCAGCAACTTCTCTCTTCACTGCTCTTCTCTCACCAGTTCAGGAACCACCAACCTTCAGAGGGAACTCCTATAATTAGACCATATCAGGTCTCCACATCTATTAGATTCACCTTCCTAGTATTTCTGATGAAAGAATTTTTTCCAAATACATAAGGACAAAGCAATTGCTCTGAAGAAAGCCTGCTATTATCACTGCAACAAATATTAAGTTTCTAGAATGCCTACAGGGATTTACCTACAACCTCAGTCTCCTTCATCCTTTGCAAACACACTTCCCATGCCTTAATCACCCTGGCTTTCTCACAGCCTAATAAAGGCACCCGGCTTTCTCCTGCACCTGGGCCTAAGCACAGGCTTTTGTCCTCCATCTTCTTGTCCAGTGGGGCTTAGGTTACTCTTCTTCAATATTCTGCCACTTTTTTAAGGAACCCTTAACTCATTCTTCAGATTTCAAAACAATATTGTCTCAGTAGATCCTTCCTCATCACTTCTGCTCTGTTTCTATTAATTCAAATGTCCTCCTTATCACTTTCTCAGAACCTTGTATTTTTTTTTTCAGAGGAGTAAAATGTCAAATATTCTCTGTCATTTTCACCAGGACTTTTCTATAAATATCCTATTTAAATTATACCTACCGTTATATAGATATAGATTGGTACAGATATATGTAGATAGATATATGTAGATAGATATTCCTTGTGCTTGTTATTTAATATCTGTCTCCTGATTAGAATTTAAACTCCATTAAAACTGGGACTTTGTGTTATCTAACCATTACATCCCCATCACCTACTGCAGAGATGAGTAGCATAAATGTTTTATATACCCATAAATAAATATGAGTTCAAGGAAGCATATTTGGCTCTGTAACTTATGTGCTCCTCCCCCAACCAGGAGAGGTGTATGGTGTGTTCTTGTTCATAGTTGATGAAATCAGCTACAATGAGGTTAAACATGTTCACCAAATCACACAACTGATAGGTAACAGAAGCATACTTAGTTTTAATTTACAAATCCAAGGCTCTATTCTCAGGTTCAGTTTCAACCTCAGTTTCTGGAACTTTAATTCCACAACTGCCCAAGTGAACTTACTTCCTATAACTTGCTTGACCTGCCCTTTTTTTCTCTGCTATATTTCCTTGACCTGAAAGACCATTACAATTCATTCTCGATCTGGGGAAAAAGGACTCCTACGTTCTTAAAGAATTACCCAATAATGAACTATACATTAGGTGTTTCTCTCTTACCCTACTTACAAAGGTTGTGAGTGTTGATACTGTTGAAACACAATATGAGATGTTCAAACACAATATGAGATAGAGATATCATCATCCTTGGATTCCTTCTTGACTGAAGTATTTATCTCCAGATAATACTAGCACTACTTGGGAGATTAGTTTTGATAATTTATCTCCTTTTCTCCGCTCAAGTAAATGTAGTAATAAGATATTTTATTCATAAAATTGAACATGTTAAGGTAGTTTGAAATAACACTAGGGGAAGAGAGAGAAGGGAAATAAATGCTTTTGTTTGGTTGGTTGTTATTTGTTGTTTTCCCTGAGGTATATATGTATCTATGGACCTTCTCAATGGAAGTTAAAATAGCCCAGATAATTAGAATTCTCCAGCTGTCTGAAAAGTAGGACCTGTTGTATGTTATTCCTTGGCCCCACAAGCCTGTCCTCTTCACCAGCAACAACATGCGCCTCCCATATGTGTGGCAGATTCTGGGCACTACCTCCCATTTTACCCAGGTGAGGGAAAATATAGCTTCTGTATACATAAATGAGGCAAAAACTGCACATTTTTAGATATCAAAATGACTTTAAGGGCTGATCCTTTGATGTCCTTAAGGGATACTACCAATAAATGCTGAATATTAAGAACAAGGCATGAATATGTATGTCCAGATTATGTATAAATGATATATAATCACTTGTTAACCTTTATATTTCTTTTAGAATAAGTGTTAAATGAGTAAGCCTAGGAGGAATAAGTTGTCTTTTGCCCTTTCCCTTCCCCAGCAGTTTTACAGTTCAACACACCCTACCCCATTTAAAAAATATGGTTTTAAGATTCTTTTTAGAATGGGTTTTACACTTTAGCACATACTATCCAAACACATTCTAAGCGCATGTCTCCATTGTGAGTGTTCAATTATTGTTGTCATCAGAAGAGAAATCATAGAAAGGAATAAAATCCTACTATACCCTGTTTATCCCATTTGACACTTGAGGTAATAAGGGCAGACACAAGACCATTTTCACCCATTCACAGAACCCAGAAAATGACATTCGTTGATATTTCTATATGGTGAGAGTATTTGAGAGACAAATCAGAAAAGGATGGACTTATTCTGGCTTAAGGGAAGAGGACAGAGCTCTGTTCACTCAGAACTTGTTTTCTGTGGGACCATTAAAAAAAATCTTGGGAGCACGGCTTGAAATGTAAGAATCCTTTCCAGCCTCCCTGGGTAAACTGTAAAAACAAAGGTCCAGTGCAGCTCTGTGATTTGCCAAAGGAAATGAGGCCAAGTTACTAGTCAAGACTGGAACCAGAGAAGGTGGTTTGTTCTTTTATTATTTCATCAGGTTCCAGGGTACTGAGATTTTACTCATCAAATAGGTTAACTGATTTTCTTAAAAACCCTGGTAGATTTGAGTTTGTGACACCCACCATGATTCAAGCATTTTGATGCTGCTTCTAAGAGGACATAAAATGTCAAAAACATAAATTAAAATGCCACTTGGATGTTAAATTAATTGAATAAGTATTTATTTTTGTTAGATGTCCCATGGTGTGTTAGAAACACAAGACTAAATCAGGATCCAAAAAGCCACTATCCCTGCGTTTACAGAACCTACAGTCTAGTGAAGGACACTGGTCTTAAGTAAACATCAAAATAAATGGAAAATGGCAACTGTGATTAGGATAATAATGGAGTGGCACATGGCAAAATAAAAAAACTATAGTGGGACCTTCTCTGGAGCATCAGAGAGAATGCAGGGATATTATGGACTGAAGTAGTTTAAGAAAATCAATTTTGTTGACATGATATGAAACAAATGTAAAACAGTTAATTGCCTTGTTTCATTTAAAAATGATTCTGTAGTTTTATAGAAGTCCAAATTGAGGCTTTTGCTTCAGTTTTATGGCAAAATACACCATAAGCATAATAGCTCAATATTCATAGTGGTATGCTCTTACAAAATAAAGAACCATTTATTTCCATGAACTCACTAAAGATAGCTACACAAATACTGTATTTCCATGAGGATTCTATATTCTAATGTATGATGTAAGATCTATCCCACGCATGCAGATGCTTTCTTTTTGTTAGCAGTAAATTCTTTTTATTATATAAAAGGAGAATATCCTCTATAAAAACTAAACAAACAAAAAAAGAAATAAAACTAGTTTCTATTGAACAAATGGCATTGGGATAAAATTCTTTGTGCAACAGGTAATACATGTGTCCAATGTCATCATTTCAATTGCTGATAATTACACTCCACTAACAAATCACAGAAATAGACAATATATAGATTTCTACCTGATAGAGAGAGAGGGACAGAGTATGCTAAAAAGACTGAATGTGTGTATGAGGAAGCATGGATATATTGGCAGGAAAGGTAGTCCAGCATGGAAATGATTCTATTGCTTGAAATAATAAAGTGGATATTTCAATAAACAAAGTAGAACATACCTTTTAAAATATCAAAATAAGATAAACTATAAGACTTAAAATATTTTAGTTTTTTAAACTTTTCAAGAGTGAAACTTGATACGATGTTTTTATGTATTAATCATTATTTAAGCAATACAATATTTGGGACTTGTTATACTTGGCAAACTCCTCTAAGATTCTCAAAAGAGTGAAGAAAGAAAGTCATCACAGCAGTTGATGGCTAATTAGTATGAGATATGTCAAGATATCTATTGAATCCCTCATTTTTAATTTAAAATTACACTTAAATTTCAAATTTATACAAAATACAAAAATCCTGAATTTCTTATATATACTGTTAACAGACTTCCTCTTTTTCATAACTTAACCAAAGAGAAGAATTAAAACTTCTATAAGGGACCGGAATGAGGAAGTAGCCCTTGAACTGAGAAGGATTTTTAGTTACTTTCAAATTCCAGCTTATATAGAGTGCCTCTATAAGAAATAGAAGATACACCTTACTAGAAATTCTTAAAACTCAGGGTGAGGGAGAAGGCAAATATTAGAAAACCCCATTTTAAAGTAAAGTAGAAGTAATCTTTGAATTGAAACTCTTCATAATATCCCCTTTTACTGGAAAGTCTTCGGTGTGGGCGTCATCAGGATTTGCCTGAAATGTCTTTATATTTGTCTGCTCCAGAAGACATGAACAGACATTTCTCCAAAGAAGACATCCAAATGGCCAACAGACACATGAGAAAAGTGTTCAACATCACTCGGCATCAGAGAAATACAAATAAAAACCACAGTGAGATACCACCTCACACCAGTCAGAATGGCTAAAATTAACAAGTCAGGAAACGACAGATGTTGGAGAGGATATGGAGAAAGGGGAACCCTCCTACACTGTTGGTGGGAATGCAAGCTGGTGCAGCCACTCTGCAGTATGGAGGTTCCTCAAAAAGTTGAAAATAGAGCTACCCTATGACCCAGCAATCACACTACTGGGTATTTACCCTAAAGATACAAATGTAGTGATCCTTAGGGACACATGCACCCGAATGTTTATAGCAGCAATGTCCACAATAGCCAAACTATGGAAAGAACCTAGATGTTCATCAACAGATGAATGGATAAAGAAGATGTGGTATATATATACAAAATGGAATATTATGCAGCTATCGAAAGAAACGAAATCTTGCCATTTGCAACGACATGGTTGGAACTTGAGGGTATTATGCTGAGCGAAATAAGTCAATCAGAGAAAGACAATTATCATATGATCTCTCTGATATGAGGAACTTGAGGGTCAGGACGGGGGGTTGTGGGGGGTAGGGAGGGAAAAATAATGCAACAAGATGGGATGGGTAAGGAGACAAACCATAAGAGACTCTTAATCTCACAAAACAAACTGAGGGTTACTGGGGGGTGGGAGGGTAGGGACAGGGTGGATGGGTTATGGACACTGGGGAGGGTTTGTGCTTTGGTGAATGCTGTGAAAGGTGTAAGCCTGATGATTCACAGACCTGCACCCCTGGGGCAAATAATAATAACAATAAAAAAATTAAAAAATATATTTGTCTGCTCCATTTCCACTGCACACATTATCTGTTCTCCAAAGTGATCGCTTTTCACCATTGTTTCATGTATCAGTTATCTTTTAAACAAGAAAGAAAAAGATTAATTTCAAGTCAGGATATTAAAAAGATGAGCCCCACTGCATTCAGAGTCTGACTGCCTTGTACGTGTGTGTGAAGACATATTCAAGGTTCTAGTTGCTGTGTTGATGTCACTTCCAGGGAGTAAGTTATTTCTACAGCACTCTCCATAGTCCACTAATAAACCATCGATGTTAATGCATCTTCCTGTGTACCTCACATATTACTGGGGAAAGACATTTGCATTACAGAGATCCTCACTGTGGAAGAATATAAAACACTGCACATATGTCGAAATATAAAGACACAGCGGCCAAGAGACTCACAGTTGGTAAACTGAATTCTATTTTCATTTTTTATTCTGGCTATAAAAAAGTTAAATTAAGCAGAGCACTGCCTGCTCCATTTATATGCCTTACCTGTTTATAAGCTAAGCCACCTAGAAGTTTTCTGAACTGTCTTTGCTGCCCTACCTCTGTCTCATTTCTATCAGTCCTAAGTCAAAGAAGTTAGTCCTCATCCAGAGAGTTTCTCTATCTAGTTTGCAAAAGCTCAGGAGGTAGTATGGCATGTGTTTGTGATTTTACTTTTTTTTTCTTCTATTTTTCTTTCTTTCTTTCTTCTTCTTTTTTTTTTTTTTTGCATTAAATAAAACTTGAGTTCTTGGTCTGATTCAACTACTTCATGGCTTTGGGTATTAGATGGGAATAAATGGTAGGTTGCTGTAATGAGATTAAAGAATTCAGTGTTTCAAATGAGATAATGGTTTATTCATATCTCACCTAGGAGACAATGCTCCACAAAGTCATCCAGGGCTATAGTCACGTGGAACAGCTTTGACACCATCCTCAGCACACAGCTTCCCTAGTGGCTTCAGACATCACCCTCTTCAGTAACAACAATGGAAGTAGAAAGTGAGGACACTGACCTTTAACTATAAATATATTTAATCTATATTTTTAATATTGTATCAATATTTTAGATTTATTTTTAATTATTATTCATATTAAACTATTTATCATTTTTCATAGTCATGCCCAATTACTGAGTGATTTACAAAATATATCCTGGATCTATAGCTTGTGTCAGCAGGGATTAGGTGCTGGTGATAGAAAAGGTTTTGGCTTCCTTACTACAAACAAGATTAATTGGCTTCCTGTGTGATAAAGCAATGTTATTGATGATGAGGGGGACGGTGATGGTAACTTAGCTCACTGGCCTGTCTGATGAGTGTTCCTAACTCCTCTGGTTTTCTCTGATCACCTATAAAGTGATCCCTATCTTACATCAGGTTTCCAGAGAAAGCCGCTGAGGTAGAGACTTAGAAGCAGAAGGATCACTGGGAACTGCCCACAGGTTATACCCCTGCTGGACAGGGAAGGAAGGAAGATTAGAAAGCTGAACTGTGACGCGGAGCTTCAGCACATTCCACGGGAAACATGTGACCTGAGATGGTCTGTAAAAGTTAATTCACAATGAGGCAGTAGGAATAGGCTTTTGCATCTCATCCACACCAACCAGCCACTGGATACAGAATTCTTCATGGAAGGAAGCATGCCTGGATGAGTCTGCTCCTTTTTGCCCAGGGCAAATTTGGCAGAGGGAATCATTGTACTAAGGACTCTTCATTCACTAATTCACATTATCCCAACAAAAACACCTTATAAGAGATGAATATGCCATCTGAAATTTTCTCTGTATGGTCTTAGCTAGGGTTGGCCACACACACACACACAAACACGTACACACATATGTGAAATTTAAATGGTGAAAATGGATCTATAGCCATTTTTACACTCCTGAGTTCTATGTGGGGCGAGGGGCTTTTGCAGCCCAGGTACTTTGTCACTGATCAGCTGGCAAATCCAGTTGATGCGGGTCAGTATCCATGGTGCTTAGCTAGTCCAGGTCCTGCCAATCTCTTTCAGCTTCTCTGAATCCTCAGTCAGGTGTGTGCAGTGATATGCTGACAGGCACCAATTTATCCAGCAAGTCAACCACATCATCAAGGCTAGAGCTGGTGTGAGATCAACATGGGTATCAGCTGACCGTGTACATTCCAGTTTGTTCACATGGGTCCCAGTTTGTCTTCATTCTCCCCTATTTCATGTCAATTTTTCTCCCTTATTGCCTGTCCATCTGACTTCAGATCCCAAACTGGAGGCAATATTCTTTCATACATTACTCTCATAACTATAAAGCCTAATTCCTATTAATTCCTTATTCTGAGAATAGTCTGGTTCTCTAATCAAACCCTCATTTGAAATTACCTGAATTTAGCAGAAGAAACTGTGGCCCTGAGAAGTTAAGTAACATGTCCAAAGTCACTCAATAAATTTGTATTTGGACCTAGGATCTGAATACTAGGACCGAATAGGACCCGGGTTGAACGATTCCTAAATCACTCCTCGGATGCTGTTTGCAACTCTTATAGAATTACCATATGGATAGAATGATATTTGTATTTAATATTTGTAAAGCGCTAAACCAATGTGTGTTTCTATATAAGAATTTGCTATTTTCATTATGTATTATTACCACTGGAATCTAAAGATTATGCTGTTAACCACTACACATACTGCCTTGAGTAACTACATGAAGGATACAAAATAGCTGTCTCACTCTTTTCTACCCAAGCATTCTCCAAGGTATCAAATCCAACTTCTAGAATTCTCTGATTAGAGACGACACTCAGCTAATATATAGTAAGGAGTTAGGGATATGAACACTTTAGAGACTTGGCTAAGAATTGGAAAGGGGCAGAGATTAATCTCAAAATGGATAAATGGTAGTAAAAATATGCTTTGCTAAGTTAATCAACTAATATCAGTTGATCACTTTAAATGAAAATAGGACCTTTCAGAGGTTAAGAAAAGCTTAGGCTGCAGATCCAAGTCTATGGTTTTGATGAATATTTTCTTTCATTCACAAGTATTAGGATATTTCTGATTGTATTCAAAGCTTCATTTGTAGACAATAATTAATTAACATTTTGATTGAGACACAACATACATGAGTACAAAATGCACACTAATTTTCAATGTATATAGTTCAGCAGATATGTACATATTTAGACCCTCACTCTGATCAAGATATTGGCCACATTAAGCACATATTTAGTATTTTAGTACATGTAGCTTTGGTTTCTAATATCTTTTTTATTTTTTACAAATGAGATAATTTTACTGGTAGTAGAAAAGAGCTCCTTTGTTAGGTGTCATCATTGTTTTCTTCATTATCATCTGCATCTTCATAGTGACTACTTTTTATGGACTACTTACCACATATCAAGCTGTGCTCCATTTATCCTTGTCCCTTCATTAATAGTAACCACACTCCTATGCCAAAAGTATTGTTACTTTGCTACCTCTTTTTACAGATCAGGAATTTGAGGCTAAGGAAGTTTAAGTAATTTGTTAGAAGTTAAAATTATCTGTAAGTGTTGGAATAAGAATAAATACATATTTTATCTGGCCCCCAGACCTCTGGTCATAAGTATTAAACTGCATTAGTTAGGGAAAAAAAAGTAAAGTAAAAAGAGAGAAGTTAGAAATAGAAGAAGCTTGGTAATTGAAGCAAGAGGTAGCATGTATAGAAGAAAAGGAATGAAAGTTTTCACAGAGAAGCATTATAAGAGAGAGCAGAAAATATTCCCCATCCTTAGACAATCCAATATGAAGCAGCTAGAATGCATTTAAGAAAAGCCATTAGCATGCGTTAGGGGACTGTTTCATTTTGGGGACCATGATGTAATCAGGGAGGTGGGAGTCAAAATATACATGGTATTTGGAAAAATTCCTTCTAGAATTAATATTATCTGCCAGTGAAGTGAATTTTCAAGTATCTTGTGGAAACTTGGAGAAAGATAATTTTTAAAAGAAGCAGAGATCATACATGGACATTATTCTTGCCAATTACAACATATTCAAAATATAAAAGAATTGGTATTTTTATAATATATGACATTGTTTTATTTTCATGAAATAGACATATTTATAAAGGACTTTTTAATCTTACTTGATCTTTTCATTCTTTAGTGATGAGTGACACTTTTTTTTTTAGATTTTATTTTATTTATTTGACAGAGAGAGAGATTACAAGTAGGCAGAGAGGCAGGCAGAGAGAGAGGAGGAAGCAGGCTCCCTGCTGAGCAGGGAGCCCTATGCGGGCTCTATCCCAGGACCCTGAGATCATGATCTGAGCCAAAGGCAGAGGCTTTAACCCACTGAGCCAGCCAGGCACCTGAATGATAGACTCTTATCGTAGGGTATTTTTTTTTAAAGATTTTATTTATTTATATGACAGAGAGAGATTACAAGTAGGCAGAGAGAGAGGAGGAAGCAGGCTCCCTGCTGAGCAGAGAGCCCAATGCGGTCCTCGATCCCAGGACCCTGAGATCATGACCTGAGCCGAAGGCAGAGGCTTTTAACCCACTGAGCCACCCAGGCGCCCTCGTAGGTTTTTTTTTAAATAATATAACTTCTCCATGTGTTTGGAAAAAATATACAGTATGTCATTTCTCAAGGTATATTATTAAGAAGAATGGACAAAGTAAAATGGCCTTTTTAGACCCATGGTATTATTAAACTGCGGATATTTTATTTATCTTATAAACTCATATCTTACATGTTTTATAAACACGTCTTTGTATAGCCTGTTTCTTCTGCTTGGTACACTCTTTCTTCAAACAAGTACTTGGCCATGTAATTTCTCCTAGCTCCATCATCCTTTGAATGTGAAGTCCAGTCTCTATAATTCTGCAATTACTATTCTGTATAATTTTTACAACTTAAAATTATTGTGCATTTAATTCCTAACTTATTGATGGTTTTTATACTGCCTATCTGATGTTCTTATGAAAAAATGTTAATCCTACTCTACAGTGTTTAGAAACACATAGTGATGAAAAATGGGAACTGACTATGCAAAACATAAAAGGCATTTATTTTAAAAAGACATGATGAGCAACATTATATAGATGTAGGTATTTTATTCAAATTTTCCTCCAATCTGTCACCAACAGAGATGCAAATGCATATCAGGCCTGACAAAGATCATTAGACTGACATCTGTATATGACTGTTGTTGCACAGGGGTAAAGTGTGGTGGCAGAAACCAGATGTTAGGGGTGGGAAGATGTTATGTAAGTTGTTGACAGTAGGAGTCTTACTTAAGGGGCAACAAGAAAGTGACAAACAGAAATGAGCAGAGAAGAAAACTGAAATGAGCAATGCTACAAAACTAAATTGATTTGGGGCCGCAGTAATTAAGAATAGACATTTCATTGGCAAATCCTGTTAAGTTAATTTCTTTTGAGTTTTTTACTTCTTCTTGAGGCAACAGGCATAGATACATCTGTGTGTAAATGTATGTTACCATGTGCAAGGGCTGGGGGAGACCCTGAGAAATGAGAAAGTGAGGCTTTTGCTAAATGATCACAGCTAATATTTTTAACTCTACAACATCACATAATTTTCTTCTTTCCTTTACTTAAGTTCATCTACACATTTATTTCGAAGGTGAAAAAAAAATCCCTAAATGATTACTTTTTCTCATAATATCACACTGATGTTCCCCCTAAAATTTACAAGGAAAAGGTGTTATGAACAAGTAGTTCTTGGCACCAGTATTATGTGTTTGGAAATCCTGTACTAACCAACACCTAGCAACAGACTGCATACAAAAATTATGACTCTTTCTTGAAATATCAAAAAGCAGGTGGATGGTTTCTAGAAAGGAAAGATGATCTTTCTAGGAGTCTATAAAGGAGATCAAGGGAGGAACTTAAACTTGTTAGTAAACACAATTGATAATATCTAAGGCCATAAATATTTAATAATATGTAGCATGTAGAAGGCAACTTCTGATATAGTCTGCAAAAATCTTACTGTCTGGTATTCATGTCCTGGGAAAACCCTTCTCCTGCCTGCGGCCTGGGTCTATTGCCTTGCTTGAAATGAATAGAATATAACAAAAGTAATGGGATAAGCCTTCCTGTATTAGATTATAAAAATCTATGACTTCTGTTTCCCTTTCTCCCCCATCCCCATCTGTGCCTCTTTCCATATGCTTGCTTTGGAGAGAAACAAGCTGCAGAAGACCGTATGGCAAGGAACTGAGTATGAGTAGAAGAAATAAGATGCTCAGTGCAAATATGACCTTGGATTTGAAGGTTCTTCCTCAACCTGAGCCTTCAGATGAGAATGTACCTTTGCTGATACTTTGACTGCAGCCTTGTGATAGACCTTAAAGCAGAAGATTCACTGAAGTCAGAATCCCAAAAACTCAGATAATAAATGTCTGTTGTTTGAAGCCACTAAGTTTTATGAGGTATTAGCTACAGGTTTTGATGAGAAATGTAATTCTTAAGCAGTGAGCCCAGAAGACTTGCCAAGTGGTCTCAGTAAAAAATTGACCAATGTCTGTTTTCTGATGAACAAATCAGAGCAGGAGGGAGGTCTAACGTTTCTTTCTGTGCTATCAGGGAGAACAATCTGAAAACAACCATCCAATCCGTTATATCGCTACATGAAACCTTTCTTGTCCTCTTTTTTTTTTATTCTAACTAGACTTACTCTCTTCATAATTTCATTTAGTTTTACAGCTTTAAATACCATCCATTTGCAGAAAACTTCCAAATTTATTTTTCAACTATACTTGGTTCTAAAAATCAAGATATATATCCTACTTCCAACTTGATATTCCACTTGAAGACCTCATAACACATCTCAATCACAACTAATCCTGAACTGAATTGACCTCACCCCCACTCCCAACATGTTACACTCACAGTCTTCATAGTTTAATTACTGGCAATTCCCTTTTTCCAGTTGTTCAAAGCCACAACCTCTGGGTCATTCTGGATGCCTCTCTTTCATATACTAACTCCAGTTACCAAGAACTCCTGCATTCACCATCAAAACATATCCAGAATCCACCAATTCTTACCATATATTTCCAAGATACCATAATCTTTCATATTAATTATGGCAATAAGCTCCTAATTGGTTTGACTACTTATAATACCTTCCTCTTCTGTCAGGTCTCAATATGGTCAGTAGGGTAGTCATTCAAAAACATTCAGATCATTTTCCTCTTCTACTCAAACCATACGGTCATTCTCCATATCATTTAGAGCAAGAGATAAATTTTCTTCAGTGGCCTACAAGGCCTTTTTTTTAAAGATTTTATTTATTTATTTGACAGAGAGAGAGAGATTACAAGTAGGCAGAGAGGCAGACAGAGAGAGAGAGGAGGAAGCAGACTCCCTGCTGAGCAGAGAGCCCAACATGTGGCTGGGGGGGCAGGGAGGGTTGGCAATCCCAGGACCCTGAGATCATGACCTGAGCCTAAGGCAGAGGCTTTAAGCCACTGAGCCACCCAGGCGCCCCTACAAGGCCTCTTTTATACCACTTACCAATTCTCTGTAAGAGACTTGTACTGTACTTGCTCTTCTCAATAATGCTAACTTCCTTGCTCTTCCCTTAATATATTAGTCATGTCCGTTGCTCAGAAAGTTTCCTTCAAGTCTTTACTCAGATATTACCTTCCCAAGTGGGACCCAGTCTGAATACTGTCTTTGTAAATATAAACTCCTAGCACTCTTTAACACCCTTATGCTATTTTTCTTTATTCTGAAGCATTTATCACCACCCAATATACTACATATTTTAGCTATGTATTTTGTTTCTTGATTATTGTCTGGACTACTTTATTATAAGCCAAAAGTACAGTGATTTTTATTTTAATGATGTACATTTTGTTCACTTTATAAAAGTGTGCCTGGTATGTAAAAAAAAATTAAAAAAAACCCTCGGTAAACATTGGTTGAGTGAACGAATGCATGAATGAACCCCAAAGTAATGCATCCTTAAGTTGGCTTGTTGACCTCTAAACTTTCTCTCCTTCAGGGGTCAGTTCAGGTCACATGAAAATACTGCATTTCTCTAATGATTTTTCTTCCTTGTCTGTGACTTTCACACCTGCTGTTCTCTGCCTTTCAAACTTTCATTGTTTATCCCTCTATTTCTCTAAAATAATTCTCCCCATTGGGTTAACCATGCCTTGAGAGATAGCATAGATGCTGACTCCTTTAGAAAGTTTTTCCTGACATCCTCGCAAGGGTCATGTCCCCCACCAAATCTAGGCTAGATGCTCACCTGTAAATTCCCAAAGACTTTTCATTTACCCTTAGTACTTATTCAATTCTGACTGTGCCAGGACTCTGTAAACTGCAAACATTACATGTGGATGTTTTATTCATAAAATTTCTTCTGGAAATATGTAGAAGAAATGGCTAGTGCTTCTTCGGATCATCTTGTATCCTTTTCATAGTTTGCATATGCCCCTTTCCACCACTTTAAATGTTGAATTGCCTTCAAAAACTTTCACCTGTGACTTTTCCATTGCAGTCAGACTTCAAGGTATAGGAACCACTCTGTACCCAGTGCACAGAGTCAGAAGTTCTTGGGAATCTCATTCTTCTGGGAAAGCCCTTAGCCAATGACTGTGGCCTAGAGGACTGGAAAAGCTCAGCTTCCTTAATTCAGAATGAGACAACTCAGGGTTAATACGTATACCCGATTTCCCTGGATGGGGAGGCATTCAGGCTGAAACAACCCTCGCTGGACTTTGCTTAAAATTTCATTCTAGCTATCTTATTCTTCTGTGTATCACCCATGACTAGCATTCTACCAAGTATGGCATAAACACTCAACAAATATATGTTTAATTAATATGTGTTAATTGTACTAGCAGGCTTGTACTCTAGAAATTGGCTATGCTCTGGTTAAAAATATTTTAATAAAACATTAAGTAATAATCAAACATTAAAAATAACAAGGATGACTTTAATAAGTCAATATTAGTCTCAAAAATTTTGATAGTCTCAAAAACTTTTGATCAGTCTCAAAAATTTCATAGAATTAACCTATAAAAGAAACCATTCTTAAAAATACAAGGAATGAAACAGTGTATTTTGGGAATAAAGCATAAAACCTCCCTACTATAAAATTTTCTTTATTTCCCCCTTCAGAGTTCTTCAGTAAAATTAAAACATCTCTTTAAGATATGAAGTCATGTAGAAAAAAAAAACTTGTTGTGAGATGATTTCTCTTCAGTGTCTGCTGTGTGATAACATGGGAGTCCTAAAGCTAAGTGCATTAAAGATATTGTCTCATAAAATCCCGACAAATATCCTCCTATATGAGTATACTAACATCCCCAATTTGCAGATAGGAAAGCAAAAGCAGAAAGAGTAAATAACCTGGCCAAATCATACAAGTAATATTGCAGGTAAAGCTAAAAAAAAAATGGGATAATAAGATAGAAGTAAACTGTAAGCAGCATTTAAGGGCTGCTCCCTCCATTCTCCACTGATGGTTGATAATCTGTTTTCATTCACTTCTTTCTTCTTTCCTTCCTTCCTTCCATCCTTCCTTCTTTTTTTTTCTTTTTCTTTTTTTCTTTCATACCTACTTCTATCAAAGTAGCAGAGACTGTCAAAGTATACAGAATAAAATTAAGTATTTCCCCCTAAAAGAAAATTACTTTTATATATGGCATTAAAAAGAAAACAATCACCTGAGACTTAATACACTTAAACACAAAAAATGTACTTACTTGATTTATTATTTTTATGGCAGGGAAAGGCTTTATATAAAGTGTATCATTTATGGGGTTAATAAAGAGATATATGCATAATTTTTTACTCATTTATATAATTATGTTAAATAAGCAAATTAACTATAAGAACAATGTCCAAGACAGACATGGACTCATTTTAAGAGAATCTTATCTTAATTTCATTTAATGTTTCAAAATGCAAACTTTCTGTAGCCCACAATCACAAGGAATGTTCTTTGTATTAATATGACTCTATAATAGAAATATGCAAAATATTTTAATTTCAAATGAAATTAATCCATCTTAAAGCGAGGTTGGTTATCTATGATTCATGTTTGAAAGCAGTTCTAAATAGGCTAAGTAATAAATACTTTGGCTAAAAATCTTTCAAAGTAATGCTATTGTCCTAGACGACAATTATATGTTTTATATCCAGATTCAGTTTATTTGTAAATCCTTCACTTAATGGCAATTGCTTTAACATTTGCCTAAGGAAAATGTTAAAATATTAATAAACCAGTAACCTGTTCTTTGACAGTGAGTTGCTTGTTTGAACTTTCAGTTCAATAACTTACCAAAAAACCCCTTAAGATTTAATATAAACAAGGAAACAGAAGTAGATATGTTATGAAAAAAGAAATATCTAGACCTATATTTTTCCAGTCAGCAGTGGCAACCCTAAATGTAACAACATAAAGGTAGTGCATGTGAAAGTTAAATAGGAAAAGTTGATAAAAATGAGAAAATCTTCAGCTCAAAATGTTCAACAGACTTCAAGTTATAGTCTTCTGTAATAATCATGCATTTAAAATTAGTTCTTTTTCATCAAAAAGGATGTGAAGCACATTTGAGAACATTTCATTAAAGAAATAATATATATCATTATCTGAGAGGAATATATGTAAAACATTCAACTCTTTCTCTGTATAACCACTATAGAATTAGGCATTACAGAAGAGAGCATTAACAATCCGTTAAGTGTGCATAAGCATAAAACACAAGTCCCCTTCGTTTTGGCCCTTGTAATTACATAATTGATGATATGTTTCACATGATTCATTCAACATGGTAAGCGAAATAACTTAAATAACCTACTGGCTGAAATGTAACTATTGCACCTATATTTGTAACTTATGGAAGTTCTGAATGATTTAGGTAACTTTCTTCTCTGTGTTTAAATGGTAGTCTGCATGTTTGAACATTCCCCACAATGCTATATTTCTAAATAGAAGACTGTAGTTATTTGAAAGTAAACTTGAACTATTTCTGACAGGGAAGCAAACGAAAGATTGAAAGAATCAGAGTTGAACATGTATCTCCACACAACTTAAGCCAGAAAAAAGGAAAACGAAACAGGAACCTCAATTATCTAGCTTCTTGAAAAACAATTAATTGCATTGCTCTGAGTCATCTTAAATACTGTTTAATATCTAGATTTTATTTGGCATTTGTACATTTTTTTGTTTTAACACTAAGATGTTAATTTGTTAATTTACTTTTTTATATAACTGATCTCTAGCATCCATACCCTTTTATAATTTTTTTTTCTATTGCTTGATTTGAGTACACACAATCTTCCTCAAACTTTTGCAATAGTTTGGTCATTAGTCTCCTTGTCATAACATCCTACAGCTTATAACTGACACTCAAACTGCTAATCAAGTCACTGTAATCATGCTATTCCACTGCTTGGAGATTTTTGTTAGTTTTCTGTTGCTTAAGCATAATTTACAAAGTCTCTAGCATTGCATTCATGGCTCTTAATTTGACCTAATATTACCTATCTAACTATATTTTAATGCTCCTTATGCATACATTGATTTGCCAAAATAGTCTATATAAGATTTAACATTAAGGCTGCAATAAGTGAATAACTGAATAAATTGTTTCATATTAAACTTGAAACTGTCAAAAATAGGCATTCTATATATATTTGGGTCTATTATTTATAGGCTGTGAGCTTTAAGCAGCATATTCTAGATTCTTAATGTTCTCAAAGTCAAGACAAAAATCTCGATTTTCTCATCAATACATTTAAGAAAGAAAATTTGTGCTTAAATTATAAATATCATATATAATGAGTAATAAAAATGTGCATTACAGGTACTAGCATGTGTAAAAATGGAATAAACACAAAGTAAATGTTAGCTTTTCTGGTGAAGCTTAGAATTATATGTATAGAAGACCATGGAACATTAGAAAGATATAATAAAGAGAAAAATGTCAGAATAAGATTTAGAATAATATCAGCATTTGTAAACACACACTTATAAACATATTATTTTGTAAAGTAATACTTGAGCAGAGATAAAACTCTAGAACTATACACACAAATCTATTAATAGCTGATCTCAGTGACATTGGAGGTGTATATCTATGTATACACATGTGTGGTTTCATATATGTCAATGCATATCTTGTGGGATTTTCTTTCAATAGAGATTAGTAGTATTTATATATTTTTACAAAGCATATTACCCTTTAAAAAATAAATAAATAAGAAAGGCAAAATAGGTGAAGGGCAAAATACGTAAAGGGAATTAAGAGGCATAAATTTCCAGTTATAAAATAAGTAAGTCACGGAGACAAAAAGTACAGCATAGGGAAAGTAGTCAATCATCTTTTAATAATGAATGGTGACAGAAGGTGACTACACTTACTGTGGTGAGCACTGAATAATGTACAGAAAATTTTAAATTACTATGTTGTACACTTGAAACTAGTACAACATCATATGTCAGGTATACTTCAATTAAAAAATTATGTCAATACTTTACAAAGAAATAATGAGAAAAGCAAACAATGAGCATAATGTAAATTTATGGGTAATACTTAGAGTAATAATCCTTCCACTGATAATAAATATAACTGTACACAATACATGAAACCTAACTCAAGGTACTGGAGAGTAAATAAAAACAGACATACACTGATGGGATACTGACACTAGGAAGAAATAATTGGACTTATTTAAGCTCCAACTTTTTTGCAGTATGTACTCTGAAAATAGGTTTCAGTGTTTGCCATGTGGAATGTTTAATGTGGAGATAGAAGAGCCATACTCTGACAAACTTGAAGAAACGAAGAAGAAAATTTGGGGAAACCACAGAAGTTGGAAAGTGAAAGAGGAAAGCCAAGTTGGATGGTGCCATCACTGGGAAACCCCACATAATGTGTTAAATCTCTGCCCAAACTGCTGGCTGAATAATTAATCTGATATGCCCAAGGCATATTCCAAGAAGTATAGTGAAGACTGAAGACCTGAAGAGATTTCGGCGCTGTCTACCTTAGTGGAGACAGAGTTTGAAGTTTGAGTTCAGCCAAGGTAATTGCCTATTTTTTAAATGTATATATTTTCAGAGAAACAAAACAAAAGTCAGAATCTCTATAATTCATTATCCGCAGTGTTCAGCATAGAATCCAAAAATTAAAGAGCACCCAAAGAAACAGAAATATGTGATACATCACCAAGAGAAGAGACCATCCTCCAAATGAGAGATATGTTAGAAATAATAATCAAAATTTTAAGGTAGTTTTTAAAATCATGCTGAATGAAAATTTGTTTGTAATAAATGACAGGATAGAAACACCCAAGCAAGAATAAGAAACAAAATGAAAAAAACAGAATTTTGTAACTGAAATGTGAACTTTCTATTTTTAATGTAATAGGTTAATAGCAGATTCATATGAAATAATTTGTAAACTTGACAATTGATGAATAGAAATAAATTATTCAAGTTTTAGAAAAAGCTTAACAACAACAAAAAAGCTTAATAAGATGAAAAAATATAAACAGCATCATGAACCTGTGGGACAATATTAAAATTCCTAACATTTGGAATCCCAGAGAGGGGAGAGAAAATATAGAATATTTATGAAAGAAATAATGGCTGAAAATTTCCCCAATATGGTTAGAGAAATAAATTCAAAAAGTTCAGGCAAACTCAAACAGAATAAATACAAAGGTATTCATATCTAGACCTACCAAAGTCAAATTAGTAAATACAAAAACAAAGAGAAAATCCTGAAATCAACTGGAGAAGAATGAAAAATTACATAAAGGAATGAATCAAATTCAGCTATCATTTCATTAGAGGTTTTGGCAGACAGAAGACAATGAAATAAGATCTGTACAATACTGAAAGGAAAAAAATCATCGATCCAAAATTTCATATGTAGCAAATATATTTTCACAAACAAAATGAAAACAAAGACATATTCCATTAAAATAAACTAATATGACTTTTACTGCAACAGAAGCTATAGAAAGTATTTCAGACTGAAGAGGAGTATCAGATGATGTCTTACAATGTATGTAAAACATAATGAGAATCAGAAATGATGAAAACAGGTAAATTTTTTAAAACACTATTTTTACCTAAAATTTCTTTAAAATAAATATAATTATTTAAAATAACAAATTTATTATATTAGTAGTTTTATACTATCTATAAATGTGATACATATAAAATTATAAGGTATATATTAGGAAAATGGCATAAATTTTCTTACATATTTGAAACATTCCTATTTTTTACATATGTTGGCATATCTATTACATTCTGATTATCCTGAATGGGTTAGAAGAGAGCTTTGGAAAACATTTTTTAATAGTCTATATGCTGTAGTGAAAATTCAGTTTGGAGCATAAAACCGTGTTCCAAAGGAAATTAAAATGAATGGTTGCCTTTATATATAAAGGGGACTCAATGATTGAGGTCCACCTCTAGGAAATCTTATAACTCTCAGTTACCTGAGACATGGTGGGAAGTAATGGTTACTTGTTTAAAAATGAAAAACCTGATGAAACTATCAGATGCTAAAAGGTTTTTGTAGAAAAACAGGAATGTAGTCAGAGAGATAAAATCTAAGCTGGAATTCCTACCAGTTATAACCTATGCTACCATCTGAAGCTGTCTTTTTAACCCCTATTTTTTCTTCTTTTTTTTTTTTTAAGATTTTATTTATTTATCTGACAGAGAGAGAGATTACAAGTAGGCAGACAGAGAGGAGAGAGGAGGAAGCAGGCTCCCCGCTGAGCAGAGAGCCTGATGTGGGCCTCGATCCCAGGACCCTGGGATCATGACCTGAGCCGAAGGCAGAGGATTTAACCCACTGAGCCACCCAGGTGCCCCTATTTTTTCTTCTTAAAGCTTTCCCAATAGCTGTGAAAACTCTCAGAATATCCTTAAAGTTCAACTTTTAGATGTCAAGTGCTACAAAATACCACTGTGCTGTTCATTCTGTATTAAAAGTGGGGGCTTTGAATGAATGAATGAATGAGCTGATACAATATTAATGTTAAATAAACTATAAAATGTTAAGGAAGTATACTGTAATCTTTAGAGAAGCTCTTTTATAAAATGAATGCAAAGATAAATGGGCATATCAAAATAAAATTCTAAGAAAAAAATGTTTAGTTAATCTGAAATAATGTAGGTAAAGGGAAACAAAGAAACAAGGAGAAAGGAGAATTTTAAAAAATGTAAAATGAATAAAAAATATGAAAATTAAGAATATAAAACAAATAAAAAGTTTTAGAATGTAAAACAAAAAACTATAAAATCTCCACATAAAAATGACATATGTTAGTAGGCAAACACTTTAATTAAAAGTCAAATTATAATAAGACATAAAAAAGCAAGGTGTAAGTGTATGCTACCTACAAAAGGGAAAACTGATTTATATAAATAGATATATTGAACCTCATTAGTTAAGGGATATATAAAATACAGATGGCAAGCCTAAGAAGTTGAAGGGCTATATAAATATTTCTGATGTTTCAGGCAAACTAGTATGACCAGAGTTATATATGGACATTTTCAATAAGCAATAATTGCACCTCAGAAAAACCCCACTGGCTATGATACTGCCATATATGGACATTTTAAAATGACAAATTGTCAAATATATTTTCTCCAGGAAAATATAATGATTTAAATTCTTACTTGAGTAATAATAGACCTTCAAAATATATAAAGAAAAATTGACAAAATTAAAGAAAAAATAGATAATGCCACAATCACAGGAGATTTTAACAGTCCTTTTGCAAAAACTAAAAGAACGATTAAACAATTCTACAGAAGAGATATAGATGATTTGAATAATCCTATCAAGCTACTAGACCTAATGAACATTTGTAGAATACTTCTACATAAATGCAGAGTACACATTCTTTTCAAGTGCAATGGAAACATCAATCAAGACAGATCACATGTGGGGCAATAAAACATACTCAATAAACTTAATAGTATTGAAATCATAAAGTGTATGTTCTCTGGCAACAGTAAAATTCAATTAGAAATAAATAATAGGGGCGCCTGGGTGGCTTAGTCATTAAGCGTCCACCTTCAGCTCAGGTCATGATCCCAGGGTCCTGGGATAGAGCCCTGCATAGGGCTCCCTGCTCAGCAGGAAGCCTGCTTCTCCCTCTCCCACTCCTCCTGCTTGTGTTCCCTCTATCGCTGTGTCTCTATCTGACAAATAAAAAACTGGGGGGTGGGAGGGTAGGGATAGGGTGGATGGGTTATGGACATTGGGGAGGGTTTGTGCTTTGGTGAGGGCTGTGAAAGATGTAAGCCTGATGATTCACAGACCTGTACCCCTTGGGCAAATAATAAAAATAAAATTATAAAAAAAATAAATAAATAAAATAAATAAATAAAAATATGTCTTAAAAATTAAATCCAAATATTTGGAAATTAAATAACACATCTTTATTTTTTAAAAGAAAAGATTTTCTTTTTTTGAGACAGAGAGGAGCACAAGAAGAGTGAGTGGCAAAGGGAAAGGGAGAAGCAGATCCCTCCACTGAGCAAGGAGTCCAAAGTGGGGCTTGATTCTAGGACCCTGGGATCAGTTAGTCAGATGCCTAACTGACTGGGCCACACAAAAGCCCCAAGAACACATCCTTAAATAAGCCACTGATCAAATAATAAATCACATGGGTAATTAGAAAATATATCTTTTTTTAAAAGATTTTATTTATTTATTTGACAGAGATAGATCACAAGTAGGCAGAGAGGCAAGTAGAGAGACAGGAGGAAGCAGGCTCCCTGCTGAGCAGAGACCATGATGTGGGGCTCCATCCCAGGACCCTGAGCTCATGACCTAAGCCAAAGACAGAGGTTTAACCCACTGAGCCACCCAGGTGCCCCTAGAAAATACATCTTAATGATTCTAAAAATATATCAAATTAAATGTGATGCAGTGAAAGCAGTACTTGGAGGGAAATTTATAGCATTAAAATGCTGATGTTGGAAACTAAAAGAAAGTCTAAAATAAAAACCTAAGGTTAATCTGTAATAAGATTAAAATACAAGAATAATGTAAGATCAAAGTATGTGAAAGGAAGTAAAAAGAACAGAAATCAATTAAACACAGCAAGCAATAGGAAATTTTTACATTCAAAAGTTGGTTCATTGAAAAGACTAATGAAACTTGATAAATACCTAGCAGGAATGAGGGAGTAAGTGAACACAAACTATCAATACTGGAAATAAAAAAGGGTATCACTAGAGACTGCACACATTAAAAAGAAAATAAGCAATTTTATGCCAAGAAGTTTGACAACTAACCTAAAATTGACACTATTAAAAAAAACACAATTTGCTAAAACCAATTAGATATAGCAGAGAATTTTGAATGCCCTTTACCTATTGAAAAAATTGAACCTTTATCATAACTTCCTTACAAAGAAAAGTCCAAGCCCAGATAATTTTACTGTTAAATTGCAACAAATATTTAACAAAAAAATTTGTTTAATCACCTAGTTTATACTAACTCTTTTGAGAAATAGAACAGGGAACACTTTTCAATTCATTTTTCAAGAATAGCCTAATCAAAATACGAAAAGTTGGTATCATTTTTTTCTAAAGAAGCTAGAGACTAATGTCTTATACACAAACATCATCAAATCAAATCCAGCAATATATAATAAGTGTGACATATCATTTCCAGTTGGCATTTATCCAAAGAGTTCATGGTTAATTTAACATTTAAAAATTAATCAGTGTAATTAAGCATGTTAATAAAATAATTGAGAAAATTTGTAGGTTCATTTCAATACATGCAGAGAATTAGAAATATTCAACTGAATTCATAATTTAAAAAAAGTGCAAACTAGAAAAACAAACTTCCACGGTCTGAAAAGAGCAACTTAAAAAATCCTATGGATTACATATTTTATGGTTAAATATTGAACACTTTCATCCTAAGAGTAGAAATAAACTAGGATACCCAGCCTCATACTTTCCATTCACTATTGTAGTGGAATGTCTAGCTCTTTTAACAAGGCAAATAAATAAATAGTATAAAGATGTAAATTTTCCTCTATATATACAGAAAATGATTACATAGAATATCTTGAGGAATCCAGAGTACACCTTCTAAAACTAATAAGTGAATTTAGCAAAATCACAATATTAAATATAATGAATTATATTTTATATATGAACAGCAAACTACTGGAAAATAAAATTCAAAAGTTATTCTATTTATATTAATATCAGGAAACAGATGAATAGGAATAAATTTGACAAATATATGCAAGACTGTGACAGTGAAAACTCAAAAACATTCATGAAAAAAAAATTTTAATACTTAAGAGATATCCCATGCTCATAGGAAGAGTTAATGTTTGGATGTCAATTATCCCTAAGTTATTCTATAGATTCAAACAATTTTAACCACAATCCCAGCAGGCTATTTTGCAGAAGTTGACAAGTTACTTACACAATTCACATGTCATTCAAAGTAAAGAGAATGTCCAAAGCAATATTAAAAATTAAGTAGAAGTAAAAGGAATTGAAACTACCTGCCCATGAAACTTATTATAATCCTTTCATAATCAAAACAGTTAAGAAATGATAAATATATCAATGGAACAATATAGAGTCCCCATATATATATTCTCATTTGATTTTTTGACAGAGGACAGAGCAATCCAATCAAGAATGGCAAGTGCTTTCATCAAAAGGCACTGCAACAACTGGATATTCATGTAGAAAAAACAATCTTCAAATCTTCCTATTTACCCTTAATAAGAACTAATTCATAGTGGGTCATAAGCCTAATTATAAAAGCTAAGAATAGGAAGGCATATACTTAATGTTTTCTGTTAAGAAACTGCCTCTTTGTTTACTCCATTTGGTCTTAGTGGACCTGCCATTTTACCATTCATGATACCGGAGTACCATGTTTAAGGGGTGGGCACATGACCTGGACTAACCTCTCAGAATACCTATCCCTCTTGCCAAAGAGATTTTCTCACTGAGGAACACATGGCTCAAACTTTGGGAAATGTTTTGCCCTCCTCTTCAACTTCTCTTGAGATCTCGATATTACAGAGTTGTTAAGATACTTATTTACCTACTTACTTACCTATCTTCTTACACACCAACACACCCATCTTCCCTTAGAAGCAGAAATGAGAGATGAGGAGAGCAATGAAGGTACTATTTGGGTCCCTGCATACAAATCTGACTAAAATACTCTCTATACTTGTCTTTCCCCAAAATACTTATTTTTCTTAAACTATTCTGAGATGTGTTTCTCTTCTTGGCATCTCTAAGTGTAGTGATTAATACAAACAATAAGAGAATAGCTATCAAAAGGAACAAAATGATCAAAAGTAAAGGAGTATAAAAGAGTATAATGTGCAGGGTACTGTGTAAATAAGTGTGTGAGGGGAGGAAGAAGAGGAGTGAAGTGTTTTAAAAATGAGCCTACCCAGGTAGATTGCAGCAAATTTGTGAGGGTTTCATTGTATCTTACCTGTCGTCATTCATGCCATCACTAGAAGAATGACATGGCTAGACATGTACGGTGGGAGAAGAATGATAAAGGCAGCTTGTAGATAATATTTGAATACAGGAGAGCTTGGAAATAGGGGAGAGGGTCATCATTAGAAAAATGCTGCCATGAATAATAGATGAGTTACTTTAAATGGTAATGAAAGTAAAGGCAGAAATGAGAACAGTGATTACTAAAAACAAAACAAAAGAAAAAAAAAGAAAAGAAAAACAAAACCAAAAATCCTGAGATCAAAGACACTAAACTTTGTGAAAATATGTAGAATGTTGAATGAAGGAGGGACCAATCACTTTGAGATTTCTAATTTGAGTAACTTAGTGGATGGGAGAAGCACTAACAAGAAAAAAAAATTCTAAAATAACATTTTAATAGTTTAAGATATAAAATTCAAATACTTCAATAATTTTACTAGCTTTCTATCAACTAGAAAGTAATGCCTATCAAAATTAAAAAGAAAAACTAAAAAATGTAAAATCTAGCTCAGTTGTATACAGTATTGCTGAGAATGAATGAAAAAACAATTATTTTTACCTCTATTACTGTTCACCCTGGGCCAATTTCTTCCTAATTGAGGGCACTAGTTTTCTAGTGGACATCCTGCATCAATTGTGTCTCCCCCTCCAACCCATTTTCCACACCATGTTCAGAGTATACTGGTATTGATGCAAATCTTAAAATGTCAACTTCTAATGGCTCCCTCTCTTCTTCAGAGAAAAGGCCCAACTTAATGTGACCTACTCAGACCAAACAGGATGACTTTTTTGTCCTTACTCTCTGAGCTCCAGGCATACCAAATTCCTTTTCAGTTTCTCAACTCATCATAGTACTTCCTGCTTCAACGTCTTTGTGCATTTTCATCCTTATGCCTGGAATCTTCTTCACCTCTCTCTACCACCATCACTTGGTTACTAAGAATGAGTTCATCATTCCAGTTTCAGCTTCAAGTACCACTTAGGGAAATTTTCTCTGACTTACCAGATCTGTTCCTCTTACTACATAATCCTATGACATTCCATACTTCTTCACAGAAGCATTTCTTCTCTACATATTTTCTTCTATAAATATTTTCACTCTGATTTCCCATCTCTCATTCTTACAGTTATAGGTATAGCTTAGAGTGACCAAAGACATCTTGGGAATGCACAAAAGAGGAAGCCGTATTGATACATTGAGTTTTGGTTTAGAGAAATTTATTTATATGGTTGGCCATCACTTCCATGATCGTAGTTATCCCTACACGTTCCTGTGAGGAAATGGCTTCCTGTAATACCCCTACAGAGTGTTGTACAATTGTGACTTGAAAGTAAAGGGCGAAATGTTTTATGCTGAAATGAACATGTCCCACAAAATCTGGCACTAGAATTATGTGGGTCGTGGCAAAGGAACAAGATTTGAAATATAAAGAGCTAGAAGCCAGCCGATGGAAAATTTTCCAAATCTTTCATCTTAAATACGAAGGTTTTCTCATATTTGATAACACTCTAAATATTTACATGGCATTGCCTACAGCAAGTTGTGATGCCGAAATAAGCTTTTTAAAATTCAGGAAGAAAAAAATAATCACCCCCATTAGAAGAATAAAATTAATTATCTGTTATTTCTTTAGAAAAAGATTATAAAATCTTTGTTATGTGAAGAGAAATTCATATTCAGTCAAAATATAGAGAAAGGTTACATAGAATTTTTTTAAAGCGTATAAGTGAGTGTGTTTGTTAGGTTTATTGGTAATTATGTGAAGCTTAATGAAATTTCAGCTTTTTTGCCTTGTGAGTGTGTGTACATTCATTATAACTGTACAGGAGGATACTATATATAAACATTACATATGAATGATAACATGCTAAGAAATATCAGATCCTTTTAGAAGAGAATGATCAGTATTCCACTATCATTAGCATCATCGTTATTATTTACTATCATCAAAGTAGGAAATCAGAAGTAGCTCTGTGTTTTCCACCAAACGTCCCACTCCAAACTCAGACATTTCCAGAAACATGGTATTTGGGCATATTTAAAGTCACCTTTGGTTTTTGTAGGGGCTATACCCTCAGTTTTTTCCACCTATTCCATAGTCAGACAGCATTCACCAAACAATGGTTAGTGAAAGGGAAGATGGAACAACCCACATTGTTGTCTTCGTGGTCATTTTTTTTCTCTATTTTTAAAATGATCATTTAGTAAACAGACAACAGTTTATGGTTACATCTCTCTACCTAGCAATTCATTTCTAAGCTAGTTAAAAGTGCCACAGCAAAGGAAACAATCGTAAAAAATGCAATCTACAGAATGGAGGAAAATATTTGCAGACCATATATCCAGAAGAGGTTAATATCCAAAATAAAAGGAATTCCTACAACTCAAGAACAAAGACTCAAGTAAACTGATTTTAAAATGGGCTTGAATAGATAATTCTCCAAAGAAGACATGCAAATGGCATTATTGTGTATGAAAAGATATGTAGAGATAGTCAACATCACTAATCATAAAAAAATGCAAATAATAATCACAATGAGATCACCTCACACCTGAAGGGCATCTATTATGAAAGAAAAAAGATAATATCTGTTGGTGATGATACAGAGAAATCGAAACCCTTGTACACTCTTGGTAGACATGAAAAATGGTGCAGTTACTGTGTTAAAAAGTAAGTAGTTTCCTCAAAAAATTAAACATAGAAATACTGTATAATCCAGCAGTCTCATTTCTGGTTATATATTCAAAAGAATTGAAGTCAGGATCTCAAGGAGATGGCTGCATTCCCAGGTTCACTGCGGCATTGTCCACAGTAGCCAGGACAAGGAAACAAAGTAAATTCTATGAATGGATAAATGAAAAAAGAAAATGTGGTATATACAGAAAATGAAATATAATTCAACCTTAAAAATACGAAGGAAATTCTGTTACATGTGACAATATAGAATCTGTATCACATTATGCTAAGTGAACCAAGCCAGTCACAGTAGGACAATTACTGCATGATTCCACTTACATGGGGAATAAAAAGCAATCAAACTCAAAGAAACAGAGAGTAGAATGGTAGTTGTAGGGGAATGGGGAGAGGTATGATTGGGGAGGTGCTGTTTAAAGTGTATCGGTATGCATGATGAACAGAGATATGATGTTCAGCATTGTGTCTACAGATACCAATACTATATTGTGCACTTGAGAATTTATTGAGGATAAATCTCATGTTAGGTGTTCTTATCACAGAGAAGAAGAAGGAAGAGGGTGGGGAGGAGAAGAAGAAGGAGAAGAGGAAGAGAGAAAGGGAGAATATGAAGGAGGAAGAGGTGAAGCGGAGGAAGAAGAGGACAAAGAAGTAGAAAAAACAGAAGACAATAGGCAGAAAGATGCAATAGAGCCACGCCCTCTCCTTCTGATTCCTAGGAATCCTTGTTATAGAGGGATTATGTGGATTTTTAGGTTGGCGGTTTATTCTAAGCTAGTCAATTACCAGAGGATTTGCAGGAAATGCTGACTAAAGGAATGATCCTGCATTCAAATAGAAGGGAAATAGAACGGGAAAAATATATCTAATGTGGCTCTTGAACTTGGAGGATCTGACTCAACATGAACATATACACAAATAAGATTAGCTGAATGAGCCAAGTACTACTGTTTTTTTAACTGTGAACATTTCCATCCTTCTATTCAGAAAATTGTTGAGTAAACTATATTACATCTTTAGCTTTCTGTAATTATAGTATTACTCTTAGGCACTTCTGAATTCCATAGCAATTTATTTCTAGAAATGCTTTGTAAATTAATGTGATGCTAAATAGGATGTGAGTTCAGAAAAGGCTCCTTAGATTTCTAAAATTAAAATTCAACTCTTCTGAAACTAAAGCCTGTCTTTTAAGCAAACAAAGTAAGTAGAGACACCAACCTGGGTAAATTTGAAGGCTAACAGATGGCTCCTGTTCTACGTGAAATATTAGCATCACAGAAATCTGCATCTTTAATATTAGATCTTCTTTTTCAAAATAAGTTGGAGGACCAACTGGAGAGAGAAGACAACCAAGGTTTATCTTTCAAAATCCATTTAACATAATGTGACCCAGGACCTGGAACAATATATAAGGGGGTAGCTGCTGGCAAGGGAATATATTTCATTAATACTTCTATACACTTTTTTATTCTCAGATTAGCTAGTGATAATACTGGAAAAAAGAGAACAAAATCAGAACAGTGAGAGACAAAGGACAGGCAAATTTTTGTTGTTTCCACCCTTAAGTGCAAAAGGAAGGAGAAAGGAAAGGAAAACAGGAAAAAGGAAAGTTCTGATCACACTATCTGTAAGAGAACTATCTTAGATGAACTGTACCTGCACCTAAACTACACTTCAAACTCTGCCTAGCTCAAGATGATGAAGGTAGCAGATATATTTTTAAAAGCCCGAGGTACTCCTATAGCAACCCAAAGAACAAAACAAACTATTTTTTGACTTCTAGAAGTAGTTCATGCATATTCATGCTCCTTTAAGTCTTCCAAATGAGTAAATAACAGGCAGTTTTATAGTAATTACTGGATTCCAATATTTATAGAAAACTGACCACCATGAATACATAATTATTCTATTATGTCCACTCTAATAAATAGAAAGCCTATTTAAACATTTACCAAGACACATTTTTTTTTCTTCCTTGTCGTACAGAATTGAACTGAAACACTTGGTGAGGAAACATGTGGGCAGAATTTCTATCTTAGAGAAATTATATCTGTACAGATTAATATACTTAATTTTGATGAAAGTACACAGAAATGAATAATCTATGTCATTAATAACAAAACCAGATTTGGCTTAACGCAGAAGGATTTCATAAAGCTTTATGGACATGAACACATTTATTATTCTTATAAACTTCACTCTGAGAATCTGAGACTTTGTAACAATGTTTACCTCAGTCTTTATAAAAGTAATTACATATTCAGTTGTGTCACTTATTCTTTTTTTTTTTATTATTCATTTATTTGTCAGAGAGAGAGAGAGCACAAGCAGGCAGAGCGGCAGGCAGAAGGAGAAGCAGGCTCCCTGCCCAGCAAGGATCCCGATGCGGACGCGATCCCAGGACCCTGGGATCATGATCTGAGCTGAAAGCAGACATGTAAGCAACTGAGCCACCCAGGCATCCCTGTGTCGTTTATTCTTGATGGAATGAAGAGGGCATTGTGTTTACTCTGTTGAATAGGACTCGGAAAAATTTAACAAAACATGTAATAAGAATGATTTTTCTTAGATTCTTTTATCAAAATGACATAAAGTAAAGCAATGGAGTCATTTTTATACATTACTTCAAAATTAAAATTGATGGGTATGTATTTGATAAAGCAAAACAGAAAAGAGAGTATGATTCATAAATTTTTTTTGGAAAGAATGTTCCAGTTATTTATGTCACATATAGTAGAATTGGCAAATGGAGATTTTTAGAAAAAGTGAATAAAACAATTCACACATTTTTTCTTAGTACGTCAACAACTAACTACTGACACACATACCACTTGCTGTGTTCCTGCCACTGTTCTTAGTGCTTTACATACATTAATTCACTTAATCCTATGGTGTAGGCTTGAGGATTATTTTTATTTTACAGGTAAAGACACTGAGTTATGGAAAAGTACAAACCCTAAGCCACATAGCTGATCTAAAATTCAGGCCTCAACAAACTAGTCTGGTACTTAACCATTATTCTCTAGCACTTTTCACAGTACAGTTTCAATTGACCAAAGATGAAGCAGAAGGCAGAAATGGAACCAGAAGTGGTCCATAAAGATAGAACAACTCTTAAAAAAAAAAAATAGAACAACTCTACAGTAGTTCTAAATAGGAAAAGAGACATTTAAAACAACCGTCAAATCTACAAATTTCTAATATAAGTCCTTGACATGGTCTCTCTTTTAAATTCCACTGTAATCTTTAGCAAAAAATAAGCTCCTTCAGCTCAGATCATGATCCCAGGGTCCTGGGATCGCGTCCCGCATCAGGATCCTTGCTGGGCAGGGAGCCTGCTTCTCCCTCTGCCTGCCACTATTATTGGCTCCATGTCACATTTAATGAATCTGAGACTTAAAATTATTAGTCAACTTGCCCAAGATTGCACAGTAAGTGCCAGCACTCAGGTTTAAAACACAACGACAAATCAGTGCATGCTCTTAATTAACCACAATAACATACTATTTTTTTGCATATAATTTCATCTTTCTGATACTTGGTTTCTCCTCAGTGTAGGGAAAATATTAATTTAGAGTCAATCAATATTTTGGTCTGACAATTCCATGGTTACGAACATCATATATTTAATGACCACATGGAGCAGTTAGTTTTGTGGTGAACTTGCAAAAGTATATCCTTAGTTACAAGGGAGAAGTGTGTAAATGGGCTTATTAATAAACCTAATTTTTACCAGATTACCCAATATGAAATGCTTCCCCCTACCAGTTAGGATGATACATAAAAATTAAGAGTCCAAAGAACTAAGTCATGGCATACTTTTTAAACTTTTATATATCCAAATAGAAAATATTGATCTTTTGAAAATGTAATTTCCTTAAACATATTTAAAACATAGTTAATATTTCATCTTATTAGAGGTAGCTGTGATCTAGAAGATTAAGGATTCTATCGAAGTTTTGATGCTTATTTAGTGATTTTGGAGCTTAAAGATATTGAACTAATAAATAAACCTTTGTGTTAGATATTCTCCTTTTTTCCCTGTCTCTGTCTCTCTCCCACCTTAAATCTCTTAAAAATCTATTCTAGGAAAAAAAATCATTGACAATAAGGAACTATTCCTGCAGTAGTATGGTAAGTCAAGAATGAGAACTTGTTTTTCATTTTTCCAAAGTCAGTATGAAATGTGCTGGATTCCTTGGAGAAAACAACAACTGCCTAAAAGCCAGGGCTATTATATCTTTAAGCATATAATTTACTTTATAAATGTACGCAATGCATATTCACCATCCTATGGGAATGAAACTAAACATATACACCAGGGATTTTTGTTTCATTTCAGCAGAAAAGTGGAATATTGATATGTACTCAAATTATTCATTGCAGAAAAAAGTCTCCAAATAAGACTAGAAATACAAATAATTCTTACAGTCAACACTGAAGGAAATATTTCAATACACATTCTTTGATAAATGGTGCCAAAAGTTTCGGTTGTCTCATATACAGTAAAATTGGCAACTAAAGATTTTAGAAGAGCTAATAAAATGATTTACACATTGTCTTAAATAATTTCATAGTTGCACATTTATTCATTCGATGTATTGTTCTATTTGCACATGTACATAGACAATCTCAATCTCTTTCTTTTTTAATATTACACTTTGATTTTCCTTTTCATTAAAATGCCATAGAGCTATAGAGTCATCCATCCCATTCCTAGGGGACCAGTCATAAATGTGGACTCAAACATTGCTGAGTTTCATAAAACAAGGAAGGTCATGAGTCCTTGCTTACACATTCTGAACATGGGAAATGTTGCTGAGAAAAGTCAGTATGATGTAATGTTCAGTAATGTTTTAAGTATGGGATTAACATATTGGTAATACCCACAATTCACTACTTTTTTAGCCACAGAAAGAGAATTACCCTTGAGGGGAAAAAAAAAAAAGAAAGAAATACAGATGTCAGATGCCTCAAAGGGTTTAGTCCTGTCTTCTTTAGTAAGCTTATGAATTTGAAAGAGACAAAGATTATATTAACATTAGTAATAGTAATTAAAATTTATTGAGGGCTTATTATATACTAGGACTTGTGTTGTGACCTTTAAATGTATAATATAATTACATTTACTCTCTAAATAAAAGCATTATTAATACTTGCTAATATTTAGAGAAACATTCGTAAAAATAAAATTAAAACTGAAGTAACAACTTGCCTATGGTCACATGCCTTTCACCAAAGAGGTGTGATTCAAATTCAAAACTGTCTGGCTCTAAACCCTCTAATCTTAGTATACTTTATTTTAGTTAATGACCGTGCGGGTAAATTAAATAAGCCTTTATTTGTTTTTGTTTGTTTACTTATTTATTTATGAGAGAGAGAGAGAGAGAGAGAGAAAGAGAGAGAGTGCAAGCAGGGTGGAAGGGCAGAATGAGAGGAAGAGAATCTTAAGCAGGTTCCATGCCCAGAGTGGAGCTTGATCTCATGATCCTGAGATCATGATCTAAGCCAAAATCAAGAGTCAATGCTTAACTGACTGAGCCACCCAGGTGCCCCTAAATAAGCCTTTTAAATGGCTATTAAGTCTTTAGTAAGATATAGTGACCTATGGTGAGTGGAAAAGTGTGATAGGTTCAAGTAATTGTCGTTTAATCAAATATAGTCATTTGAAAAAAGTTTAATGATACAAGATTATATGATTAAACATAAAACTGAGTGATAATATAAACACTATGGACCTATTAAAAAACAGTATATGGAGCACACTGACTTCATTACTGGAGAGGGTATACAGTTATAATTATAATATAATTATATAATATAAGTTAGAGTACAAGTAAGTAAATCGAAGTCTGGAGTTAAAATGTATTACTATAGGGGGAGGAGCTAAGATGGTAGAGGAGTAGGGGGACCCTAAGCTTATCTTGTGTCTCTAACACAGCCAGGATAATTATCAAGTCATTCTGAATACCCAAGAAATCAACTGAGGTCTGAGAGAACAAAAACTCCAAGTCTACAAGTAGAAAAGTGACCACCTCTTAGACGTTAGGAGGTGTGGAGAGTTGATGTGGGGATATTTAACCGTGAGTACCCAAAGCTGTGGGTACCCAAAGCAATCTACACATTTAATGCACCCCCTATCAAAATACCACCAACATTTTTTACAGAGCTAGAACAAACAGTCCTAAAACTTGTATGGATTCACAAATGACCCTAAATAGTCAAAGCAATCCTGAAAAAGAAAAACAAAACTGGAAGCATCACAATTCTGGATTTCAAGCTATATTACAAAGATGTAATCAAAAAGACAGTAGGGTAATGGCACAAAAACAGACACATAGATCAATGGGACAGAACAGAGAACCCAGAAATGGACACACAATTATATGGTCAACTAATCTTCCACGAAGTGGGAAAGAACATCCAACGGAAAAAAGACAGTCTCTTGAACAAATGGTGTTGGAAAAACTGGACAGCCACATGCAGAAGAATGAAACTGGACCACTTTCTTATACCATATATTAAAGTAAATTCAAAATGGATGAAAGACCTAAATGTGAGACAGGACACCATCAAAATCCTAGAGGGGAACACAGGCAGAAACCTCTTTGACCTTGGCCATAAGGACTTGTTATCAGACACATCACCGAAGGCAAGGGAAACAAAAGCAAAAATGAACTATTGGGACTTTGTCAAGATATAAAGCTTTGGCACAGTGAAGGAAACAATCAACAAAACTAAAAGGCAGCCTATGGAATCAGAGAAGATATTTGCAAATGACATATCAGATAAAGGGTTAGTATCCAAAATCTATAAAGAACTAATCAAACTCAACACCCAAAAACAAATAATCCAGTTAAGAAATGAGCAGAAACATGAATAGACACTTTTCCAAAGAAAACACATAAAAAGATGCTCAACATTATTCATCATCAGGGAAATACAAATAAAAACCACAATGAGATACCACCTCACACCTGTCAGAATGGCTAAAATTAACAACACAAGAAACAATAGGTGTTGGCAAGGATGCACAGAAAGGGAAACCCTCTTGCACTATTGCTGGGAATGCAAATTGGTGCAAAAACCAGTGCAAGGAAGGAAGAGAGGGAGGGAGGCAAGCAGGCAGGAAGAATGGAAAGGAGGAAAGAACAGAGGAGGGAAAGGAGAGAGGAAACAAATGAACTTCTAATAAATGTTGAATTTGGGAAGGTGTTTACTGATAATCTTACAGAGCAGCACTCTGCAATAAAAATATAATGCAAGCTACAATTGTAATTTTTCAACTTTCTGTTTGTCGTATGAAGAAATATAAAGAGAAACAGGTAAAATAGATTTTATTAGTATCTTATTTAACTAAATATATCTAAAATATTACCATTTTAACATATAACCAATATAAAAATTATTAATAAGCTATTTTACTTTGTTTGCTACAAACTGTTAAAAATCCAGTAAGTTTAAACTAAGCTGAACTTGAAGTGTTTGATAACTACAAGAGACTAGGGCTTACCCTATCAGACAGTGCAGCTCTAGAGAAACATTATTGTAACTGGAGATAAAGTTTATACATAGGAGACTAAAAGCGGTGGGGGATGAAAGAGTTGGTTATCTAAATATCGGAGAATCTAATTGGAAAAGTTCTTAGAAAATAGATATTAATATCTCTTTATTTAATTAATTAATATTCATTCATTCAATTTTTACAGAGATCTGTAACTGATAGTTGAGAAGCAATCTTTTTACCACAAGGAAAAGAAGTAAGAATGTGCAGCAGGCTATGCGCAGCAACAAGTGTAACTGAAAAGGACATTTTCCAATTTTTTGCTTATTAGGTTGTCGAAAATTAAGAAATGTGGCAATATAAAATACTGGTTAGGTTGTGGGTCAATATGAACCCTTTTATACATACCATAAATGAGAATAAAAACTGATGCCATCACTTTGAAAAATAATTGGGCATGATTTTTAAAATTTAAAGATACTCATACTATAAAGCCCAGCAATGCTGTCATTAAAACAAATCACTGCAGCTTTTGCAGATGACTCCCCTGTACAATTAATTTGTTACATCAACTTTCTTCTTCAAAAACTTTAGGCACAGATGCCTTCTCTCTGCCTCTGTCCAAGTTGTTCCCTATTAATTCTTTCCTTTTTTCCATTTTCCCCCTTCTCTATGCCCAATTCCTATGTATACATTGAATCAATTTAGCCCATAAAAGAAGTATTCATTCATTCAAAAAATATTTACTGAATATCCACTACGTGTCACATATTTGGAGCACAACAGTAGACTGGGTAATTATGTCTCCTATCCCTGTGCTTCTTACTTTCACACTTACATGCACGCACACTTCCTATTCAAGATTCTAAGCTTCCATACATCACAGCCTATGTTTGAATTATCATTTTATCATACTCAGTTTGTAGCCAAGGATTTCACTATGCTATTAATAGGGCACGAATAAATGCTACCAGCTGAACAAACACGCACAGTCATCAGCTGCTACATATCTTTCTCCTGTATTGCTAAGTTCATCGCATTTCAAGGGAAGTTTGGGCTGCAGCTCCTCTGCTTTCTCCACCAAACTCTTCCCTGCACAAAAGCCCGATTGCCCCCTTATCTTTCTATATCTTGATTAATTTGGAGGACCTGGGAATTTCTCATAAGAAATCACTGTGACACTTACACAGAACTTGAGAATCTGAAGGCACATTATAAATCAAGATTAGGGACAAGCAACTACCCATCAGTGTAAATATATAGAGAAAACATACCGTTTATGCTACTTTAAAGAGTAATTGTAACATTTAAAGAATGCATAGGGTAAAAATGATTGATGTTTTTCTTTGTCACAGCAATACTATCTTCTAGGTGATTCTCTGAATTTCTAATCACTTACACAGGATATTTTTTAACTAATAATGTGTTTTCTACAAGATTGTCAAGCTCTTGTCCGTGGTAGTAAAAACTGCTTTTCAGAAAATTGATGCTAATTTACAAATACACCAGTTGTCTGTGAGACTGCTTATGTCTCCCAAGCCACACAGGGAAGATTTTTATCTGTTTAGAATGTTAGCTGCATTAGACACAAAACAAAACAAAACAAAACAAAACAAAAAACAAACAGAACAAAAAAAGGGCTCTTTTATGTTTTTAAAATTTTTTTCATTCTCTTATAACTGAAATTCAAGTATTTTCATATGCTTATTATTCTTTTGTAGTTTTTTTTTTTTTAAAGATTTTATTTATTTATTTCACAGAGGGAGAGAGATCACAAGGAGGCAGAGAGGCAGGCAGAGAGAGAGAGGGGGAAGCAGGCTCCCCGCTGAGCAGGGAGCCCGATGCGGGCTTCGATCCCAGGACCCTGAGATCATGACCTGAGCCGAAAGCAGAGGCATTAACCCACTGAGCCACCCAGGCGCCCTCTTTTGTAGTTTTTATACTTTGAAATTTCTTTACCACTATTGACCAATAAAAAAAAAAAAGACCTCGGTGTTTTTAAAATTCTTTAACTTCTATACTTTTGAAAAGCACTTTCCCAGTTTATTATCATTTTATTTTGCTAATAATGACTTTTTGATGTATAAACGTTTATAAATTTTAATTCAAGTATATTGATCTTTCCCTTGGTGATTGTCTCTGTTGCTTTCATACTTTAAAAGTTTGTTTATTCTTAGAAGTCCACAGATCACAAAAAGTAATTATCTAAATTGTCATTAGATATAAGATTTTAGCTTTATATTTACCCTACATTGACTCTCCATTAATCTATGAATTTAGCTTCTATGTTTCCCTCTTGAATTTATTTTGGTATGTGATGTGAAATGAGGATCTAAATTATAGTCTCCTCCTAAAAATAGCCAATATGTTCAACCCTGTTTATTAAGTAATCCTTCTTCTGCAGACGGTTTGTGGTATTTTCTCAATTCTATGCATTGAATTCATATACATGTGATTACACATATGCTCCCATGTTTTATATTCATTCTTATTTATCTGTTTTGATATTCTTGTATATACTGTTGTTTAATGTATAGTGTCCTTCTAATATGTTCCAAAATTCAGATATACTTTAATGTGTTTTAAATGCATTTTAAAAATACATCTTAAAGCACATTTAGAGTCACCTAAGTTCTATAAATCTTGTATGCCGTGTTGACATTTTTTAGTGTCTGATTTTGTAGAGAGTCAGCATTTTAGATAGTTTTGTCTTTTTTGTAATTTTTGCCTCAATGGAATCATTGATTTATTTAATTATCATCATCGACAATTTTTTAAAAGCATCTCATGGCAATTTAAATAAATAATGATTTATATCATTATAAGATAACATGTAGCCCTAAAAAGAAACAAACTTTTCTTTCACAAAGAATCATTAAATTAAACTTGACTATTCTTTAACCTATAAAACAGCTTTAAATTTGACTTATGGATCTAAAATATGCCTATAAACAGGTCACTTGAAACCTCCTGTGAGTCTGGTAGCACCCTGGCATCCATGAAATAATGTTTTTTTGTTTTTTTTGTTTTTTTTTTTTTAAATTCTTTTTTTTATTTTTTTATTTTTATTTTTTTTATTTGACAGAGAGAGAAAGATCACAAGTAGGCAGAGAGGCAGGCAGAGAGAGAGGAGGAGGCAGGCTCCCTGCGGAGCAGAGAGCCCGATGCGGGCCTCGATCCCAGGACCCTGGGATCATGATCTGAGCCGAAGGCAGAGGCTTTAACCCACTGAGCCACTCAGGCGCCCGAAATAATGTTTTTAAACACACTAACATATTTAACCCTTCAATATTTTTTCAATAGAATGATTGTCTATAGGTGCTAAGGAGTGACTGAAACAGAACTCGATGCCCATGCTCATAAGTAGTTATGGGACCACAATGATGGGGGAAAGAGTTACTGCTTTATATTTATACCATTCTGGGGAACAATGGAGAATCAAGGGGGAAAAGGTATGGGTGGGGAACAAAACTAAGGAAAAGAAGCTGGAAAAGATATGGAAATGACAGGTGAGCAGGAGGGAATTGTAGAAGTGGGCATTTGAAAGGATCTGAAGACATATCCTCCCTAACAATCTCTGTGTCTTTCACAACTTCAGATGTCTATGCCCATCCGGGAAAGCGAAGAGAATTAAAAAATGAGGTGTAGTATCTTGTTATGTAGATGTTTTATTCTAACAAGGAGTGCTTCATTTAAATATAATGCTGTTTGCTTTGTGCAAAACTGAAACTGAAACATTTGTAAAGGTTTCTTTGTACTGTTTCTAATCTATAATTTAACAGATTTGTTCCACCAGAATAAACATTTGCTGAATGTCATGGAAATGGTTTTGTGAAAAGTATAATGTCAGCAAGATCGCCTCTGAACACAACAGTTGAACAAGGCAGCACCTGTACGCTGAAATACACAGACGTACCCACAAAATGGGCAATGTTTCAGAGACAGTCAGTGTCACAGCCATGGTTGTATTCTTTCAAACACGTTTATTTTTTTTCAGTCTTTAAGACATGCCCTCAAAACTTTTCCTCATATTCTGCACAAGCGAGGGGCATTAATCACCTAAGACTACATGCCCATTTGTCCAGAATTGTTGCCTATGATCCATCCTTTGAATAACTTATACCCCTGACCTTTCTGATCAATAAGATGAATGATAAAGGCAAAGGCTTATGGTTTACATCTTCGTAGAAGTTGCCATCTCCTCTGAGTAGTTAAAATAAATAATTCCTTTGGTGTTATTCATTGCCTCCTGCAAGCAGTATTTGTATGTGTGTGGGCGTGAGACACACTGTATCTTCTTACCTTTGATGTTTGGTCTTGTTTTGGGGCTGCTCTTTTGACAAGCTTTCAAAAGCCCCCTTCTATGAATGTCGAATTAAGTACCCTTATGAATATGCATGAACATAAACCTCATATACTCATTTTGGTGGCTACTCACTGTGCTGGGTTGCCCTGGAAGCCATTCCAAATGGTTTTGATTTTGCGTTTGAGATTCTTAATGGTGGTAATTATCTGTTGCAGCCATGCAGTACCAAATATGATGCGTGTTAGAGATACTTTAAAAAATAATAATAAAAACGACTAAAGATGTTAATTCCCACATTTTAGTTCCTACAGGGCAATTAGCCCCTAGTAATGATGTTTATATTTATATGCAAATGTTTCAGGAAAAATGAATCTTAACAGAGACTTCATTTCATATCAATACGATTGGGGGATGAGAGCATTCCATCTGTCTGTAGAAAATGCCTGCCATTAGCTCTACATGTAGCCTATTTCTGTAATAGAAACTATTTAATCTTAAGTAATTCATTCTTCATTTTGTGTTATTTTCCCTTCCTTCTGTTCTTTTATTAAGACTTTTAACTAATGTACAGTATATACAGCTCTTCAGGGCCCACACATAGGTAGCTTGCCACATTTTCTTTTGAGTATCATCTGTTCTTTGAATTATTACCTAATACCCTCACTATTCTTCATTTTGGGATAATAATTGAGTAACCAGAGCAGGCTTCTCAGGGGACACTCATTGTTAATACCCTCTGTTTTAGGAATTGCAACAACATGCAAGACAGAAATATAATGAAGAAGCAAAGGTCTTCATGATGTCTATAGCTTTTGACTAGCTCCTGGTCTGTGGAAACTAAAGCCTGCAGCTGTATCTTGAACTCCCTGTTCAGAGTTAGGGAACAGGCTCAGTCTGGAATCAACCTCCTATTGCAATGCTCCTTCTACTCTAAGACAATCTCTTAATACAGAGGTTCCTTAATAATAAATACTTTTTTCTGTACTCCCTTTGCCTCTGCAAGACATTTTAAACCATCATTTGACAATTCAGTTATTTAATGTCATTTGATATATTGCTCACTTATCCTAGATATGTTCTATTGCAGAGAAATAAAATGCACATCCATTATGCCATTTAAGAGTTGTTATCTGTCATGTGTTTTAAAGACAGCAAATAATAGTTCCTTTTTTAGCTATCCAAAATGGTGAATCTCTAAATCCATGATTACATAAAACAAAATTGTGACGTGATTATAGAACCCTAAAGGTCTTCCCATTGCTGTGAAAACACTGGAGAGTTAGTTGAGGAAGATGAGGGGAGGAAAAAAGGAAAAACAACAACAAAGAACAATATAGTAAGAAAATTAAGTCATATTTACACCACCTCCACCTCTATAAGAGAAATTCCTTAAGAATAGTAACATGTAAAGGCAAGGGTAGAATTTGGTAAATCTGCTCTCCTTAGCTAAATTCAGGTATATGGAAATGACCACAACTTTCCGTAGGAAAAAATGCACCCACCTGACATCTGCATATATATTTTTCCCCTTTAACCTGGAACAAACAAGTAAGGAAGGCAACCTAGATTTTCTAAATAAGAATCAAATGACACAAATAACAATATATTTCAAAACACAGATGCTCACTGTCACTCACAGTCAAAATCTGGAATGAAGGAGTCTGGGAAAGGGAGAAATTCAGCATCCTGCCAGGGGAAAATCTCATTAGAATTTCTTGAGATTTATCTGTCACTCTGACAGGATAATTTGATTTTAAATTCCATCACTGCTAGCCCTAATTTTTAAAATTAAATTGGAAAAAAAAGTGACTTATCTTTCTCCCATATAATGAATAATAGGATAATATAAATCAAAATCAAGGGTGCTATTAATCAAAAATTACAAGAAAAAGATCTGAAATTTTTTAGGGTTTGAGGAAAGTAGAAAAGTTTCCCTCCCTTATTCCCACCCATCCATTACGAAACCAGAGTGAAGATCAGTTAAAAAAGATTCCTTAGGGGCGCCTGGGTGGCTCAGTGGGTTAAAGCCTCTGCTTTCGGCTCAGGTCATGATCTCAGCGTCCTGGGATCGAGGCCCGCATCGGGCTCTCTGCTCAGCAGGGAGCCTGTTTCCTCTCCCTGTCTCTCTGCCTGCCTCTCTGCCTACTTGTAATTTCTCTCTCTGTGTCAAATAAATAAATAAAATCTTTAAAAAAAAAAAAAAAAAGATTCCTTAGGTGGTTCAATTTAGAGACTCGAAAGTTTTCTTGTCAATGCAGAATTTTAATACTTTCTCAAAAAGTCTGGTCTCTTTCAAAAGAGCAGCACTTATTCAACCCCTCATTGAGCCCATTTAGTTCCTTATTATCATAGTTCATTCTTGAATAAGAGTTTTTCAGAAAGTAGATAAAACATAGTAAAATGGCATAAACATGCCCTTACTTTTAGGTGGTACAAGTAGTATCTCAAATCATATAAATCATATAGAAGTCCAGTCCTTTCTCTTTCCGCATTTCAATAAAACTAACTAAATAAATAATTTCATGCCAGTGATGGACAAAAGTAATGTCACTTTCAGAAACTGATCTACTTGAAGATCATCGCTTGCTTTTTCAGTTGCGTTTCTATATAGCACCTCAGAATTCAGGTATTCTCAGTTCCATAGTGATCATCAAACTACTCATTAAAAAGAAGATTCACAACCCGACAAAACTGGAGCAGAGCGCTATATCTTGAGAATTGCTTTTTACATTTCCAGGTGACACACTCCATATACTTTCCAAATATTAAAATTTCTAAAGAATGAAGGACTTAATGTCAACCTGTTTGTTAGGGAATCGAATTCGTGAAAGGTGAGCAGAAGAATTTTTTAATATGAAGTTGAGAAGTCAGAGGAGCCTCTCTTTTAGCCTCTTCATTTAGCACAACCAACTCTGATTGGCTCACCTTCCATCAGGGTTCTCTCTTGTAACATTTACTTTCTCTTTAGGGAGCTTTGTTTCTCATGCTGGGTATCTGTTACATTTTAGTCCTACTTCCAAGTTTTTCCCTGCCACATTTCTTCTAAGTAAATGAATGAAGAGACAAACCGTGTCCCATTACTTATTAAAACATCATTGTGGCTTCCCAGGAAATAGGCCAAGTCCAAAATAGTCTCTCCCCTAATTGAAAGTTATAACCAAAATGCTTCATACAATTTCGTATTTGAACATGTTGGAACATCATGATTCTACTATTTGGGTCATCAAGATATTGAAACATTAAGCATATTTGTATTATTAAAAATGAACACGTTTTCTACTTGTTAGCCTACCAGAGGCTAAGTCTTTTGATAAAGCTTCTTGATATTTAATATGTGTGCATATTCATCCATTTATTTACATATGTGTGTGGATTGTATAAAAATCTCATAAAAGTGGTGATGGACCTGCCACCAAAATATGAATTAAGCAAATTTGAGTGAGAAATGTGAATTAACTTTACTCCAATTTATCAAGAAAAACCAACTATAGTTATTTTAAACATGGCCTCTTACATTGTTGAGATTTTAGAAGACTAAAGAAGGTACTTACCTTACAAAATTACTAAGATTCCTCTCTCATTCATGTGATTACTCAGGACACATGCTTGATTCCTCATAAACAGTGTAGTCTTAGCAGCAGCTTCCCACCTGTTGCAAATTTAAAATTGAGATCTTTTTAATACAGAAAAAAAAGTTTCCAAGTTCTATGTTCATTTAGTTGACAAGCTTTAAAAAAATGTAAGTATACACACCTAGGATTTGGGTACTAAATCATCCCTCACAAACTCTTTCCTTTTTTCTAAAAAATATACTATTATTTTAAAAATAAAATATAGAAATATAGATAATAGAAAATATACATAATAGAAATATATCATATCTCTAGATAATAGAAAATATATTATTATTATATATAATAAAACCCAAATGATGGAAAAGTAATATGAAAAAAACTACATAAAGATATATATTCTTAAAATGCCTTCATCAGAAATGTTCAGCTCTTGCTTTCAGGAACAAACTCCTCAAAGATTTCACCTTCACCCTGAATATAGCTGTGACAAGCCAGTCAAGGTCCACTGAATCCAATTAGAGCAGTTTTCTGGGAAGGAAATTGTGATTCTTGACAATATTAGGGCAAAATACTGGAAACTATCTTAACCTTAAGGAGGGCAGTAGTGACTACAATCATCTTTAGTCTGTAGCTTAAAACTGTGTCATCAAGCCATAGGAGGCCCAAAATATTTAGCAAGCTCTACTGGAAGCAGTCACTGGGTGTTCTACACTACAAGTCTATAAATTTTCTATATTCTGTTACAGAATATCAGGAAAATGTTCAGGGGTTAAAAAAATTCAGAGCAGTGGACAGAAAAGTCACTCTCAGCTGATATAACTTAAAAGAGGATGTTTTGTGAATCTTAGGAAAAAGAACTTAGAAGATTTAGCAATCCAGAGATGTTCAAGTTACGCACTTCTTCCTTATTCTAGCAGTTCATTAAACACTGCCAAATCCATCTCCTAAATATCTCCTTGTTTGTGTCTCCTATTACAGGTTTCCTGCCATTTCCCCCATTACCTGACTTTGCACTATAGCAAAATCTCCCTAAACAGTCATACCTACAAAGTCTTCTCTCTAGTCCAGACTGCACTCTGCCGGAAGCACATTTCCAAGCATAAATCTAAAACATGCCAGTCTTTGACTTATTTCACATCAATAGTTTTTCATCTTGAGATCCTTAAGGAAAATGAAAATATTCTTCGTGATCTGGCTTTTGCCTGTTTTGCAGACTCATCTTTTCAGTGTCTGTATGCTCTTCCAGTTTATTTTGAACCCTAGCAATATCAGGCTCCATTTAATCTAAAATCGCACTTTGTGTATATGGTTCATTCTACCTTTTAATCCACCTAGAAAAGTTCTATTCTTTTAAGTCCTGTTTTAAGATGTTATCTTGTCAGAGGCCTTCCCTATTTTACTTCCTGAAGGAGTTAATCATCCTCTCCTCAAAAATGTCTCCATATCATCTGTTTATAGGTCTATCATCCCTCCTTGAATGTGAGTCTTTCTGTGTAAGTCCATCATTTGTTTTTGAAGTGCCTTGCACAGTACCTGGTTTATAGATGCAATGCATGGCGGACTGAGCATATAGATTTTTACTTTTGTTCTCATATACTACTAGAGATAAAATTTCTTAACTTAATATTGGCCATCCCCAGTGCTCAAAGAGCACTTAAATTCAAATTTGAGGTAGCAGATGGCTCCTGTGGCCCCAAGACTTTGATTCTGCAATTTCACACAGTATGTCTTTAAGCAACAACCTATATTAACTCACTTCCATCATGCTATAGTCCCCCCAAATGCTCAGAATCTTCTCACGTGGGAGTTCTGAGTCCTTGGAAGTACTTTGAAAGAAGAGTTTTTGGAATATATTCCTCCGTTGTAACTGAATTCTTTTTTTTATTATTATATTATAAGTCAAAATGTTTTATTTTTTAATATTTCCCTTTTTTTCATTTTAACTGAATTCTTGCCAGTCAATAAATAATTTACTTGTCAAGTATGCACATGACTTAATAGACCATAATTAACTGTCAGAGATGGTATTTTTAGCAGTTCATGTGGCATTGAGAGAGAGAGAAAGAAAGAAAAAAAGAGAGAGAAAGAGAGAGAGAGAAAGGGAGGGAGGAAGGAAGAAAGGGAGGTAGGGAGGGAGAGAAAGAACGAAAAAGAAAAAGAAAGGAAGAAAGAAAGAAAGGAAGAAAGAAAGAAAGAAAGAAAGAAAGAAAGAAAGAAAGAAAGGAAGGAAGGAAGGAAGAAAGGAAGGAAGGAAGGGGAAAAGAAAGAAAGGCAAGGCAAGGAAAGGAATAAAAAACAGAGGGAGGGAGGGAGGAAGGAAGGAAGGGAGGGAGGGAGGAAGGAAGGAAAGAAGGGAGGAAGGTTGCTTTATTCCTGAATATCCAATGGCCATTCAACTACACATAGATAAGTTCAATATATAAATTTCTTCCTCCCTGGATTTAATCTCCACAGGTATGAATGGATAGATATTTGTTCCCATCAGGTTAATATTTTCACAGCTAATATTTGGTAAATAAAATCAATGAAACATCTGTGCTGGGTTTTGTTTGTCAATGTTAAGGGAGGCCGGTTGGAGTGAATTGCATAATTATACCAATCCCTTTACTTGCTATCACATGCTGGACATGAAGCTGTAATATCAATATAAACTGCATTTGATCAACATGCAGGAGGAATGCAAAGGCACTCTCAGGTTTTTCTAATGCTCTTTTCTACCTTTCGAAATTGAGTGGCTTTATATAATCCTCCTGAAACTTCACACCTCACACCCCTTCAAAGCCCGATGCTCACACATGGTAGCATTAGAGGAAGGATTATTAAAGACCCCCATTGGAACTGTGGCCTATTCATTTTCTGTGTAAACCATGGGGTTCCTGTGCAGACAGTGATGTGCCAACACGAACCCAAACAGCTGCTGTACTAAAGCTGCTCTGAGTGCAGGTGGGGAAACAGCTTGTGATATTAACAAGACTAGATCCTTCTTGTGGCTTTCTATAGCCTTTATTTAAAATACAGAAAAATGCTTTCAAAGACTTATTTATAACTGTATCAAGCACAGATTGCACCAACATTATGCTGCAATGAGCACATGTGTTATTCATACTGGATATTAAGTATTTTTTTTCATTTTTGAAATAGCCAAAAAGAAAAAAAAATATTTCCTGAGGATGATTTCAGATAGGAACTACTAAAACCATATCAGTGACTCTAATTTGGGTGAAAATAGCTTTTTTGAATTTAAAAAAAAAGTCATGAAAAGAAACAAAAAGATTCAGTGCAAACAGATAAATTGAGACATAAGAAACAAAATTTTTTAAACAAAGGTTGTTATGGATATCACAGCTGTCACATGCATGTTTTTCCTCCTTCATAAAAAGATCATAATTAAATTAGATTCAAATGTTCCACATCACCACGGGTTCATATTTTATTATTTCTTTTTAATTCTGCAATAAGCCTTACAGAGTTCTTAATATTGAAAGCTTATTCATTGCTTTCCCTGAACTGTATTAAGCTCGTACTATGTGTTAGTGCCCTGTTAAGTGTTATGACCAACATAAAGATATCCAAGCTATGTGATTGGCCTTAAGGAATGTATATCTCTTTGGGAAGGCAAAAATGTCCATGAAGTGTCAATGAGGATGAAAAGTGGATAATAATAGTAAGCAGTTACAAGCCAAACAATGCAGACTCAGTCAAGTAAGAGATACACAATCTTCAGAAATTCACTTAGTCTCTGGCCTCAGTTTACTCATCTTTAAAATTAGGATCAAAATATTACCTATCTCACTGAGTTCTCTGAGAAATAAAGAACACTTAAACACGATCAGCCACACAGTCAGTGCTCAGGATGTAGGAGTTGTTATTATCCTGTGGTAAGGCATAGGAGGTAGGGTATTTCAGAATGTCATCGACTAAAGAGCTATACAGAAGAAAATTATCTTTTGCCTTCATAGCACTGAGAATATTTGATTTAATAACTGAAGAGAAGAAAGGACAGCTCAGGTCTGGGGAAAATAGAGCAAAATTATGAAACAACAAATGAACAAAGTATGGATTTTAGAATGTGATAGAGTCATAGGAGATATATTTGAAAGGGAGGAATGAATTTGTAGAAAGTCTTGATGCTAGGTCAGGTATCAGAGAGGGACATCAATGAATAGAGGGAAGGACAATACGTAAATGATTTTCTATCTATCATTTTTACTCAACAATTCTTTTTTTTATTATTTTATTTGACAAAGAGACAGTGAGAGAGGGAACACAAGCAGGGGGAGTGGCAGAGAAGTGCTCAGCAGGGAGCCTGATGTGGGGCTGGATTCCAGGACCCTGAGATTATGACCTGGACCAAAGGCAGACACTTAACAACTGAGGCACCTAGGCACCCATTACTCAACCATTCTCATCTATGATAAAATAAATAATTTTTACTAAATTATCAGTTTCATTGGGCATTCCAATTATATTGACTCCTAGTTGAAAATTATGAGTTGTCCATTTCTGTTCCACTGTATCCACATACATTGCTTTAATTCTGTTAAACTTCCATAACACCCTTTTTTATAACTCTACTTTTATTTTCTTAAGGAAATGCATTTTTAAATTTGATCATTCCAAGCACCCCAAATATCCATTTTAGCCTGGACACACACACACACACACACACACACACACACACACACACAATTTCTCATGATGTAACAATCAGAAACACTCTGGCTTACCATTGGGCATGGGTTTTAGAGTCTTGGGAAGTCATTTATTCTCTTGGGTATCTATTGTATCAATTTTAGAAAAATTAAAAATAATACCTGCTTCATTTACAAGTGGCAGTGAAGAGAACAGGTAACAGACAAGACCCATGAAATTACTATAAAGTATAAAACAAAAATTATTATGTTAATATTCTTAATGTTATTGCTTTGTAAAAACTTTCAGAAAAAATCTTTCAATATATATGTATTAGTCAAAAAATATTAAAGTATTTTTAAATGGATAGCTAAGCCAACCGAAATCATACCCTTATAGAAAGCTCATCTTATCATCAGGAAATACTAACACACTATTCTTCTTCCAAATTAAGGAGAAGCAATTGTTTCAGTATTTTTGTTTCAATACTTGAACCTAATATTTTCAAGGTGAAAAAAAATAACTTAAAAGTAGAGTGGGATTACATTAATTACATTTAAAAACTGAATTAAAGTGTCAAAATAATAATTTTGAATATTATTGACCATGAAATTTAAAATATCTAGGCAGAATTATCAATACTTTATATTTTACTTTGTTACACTTGCTTTATTAAATTATCTTTCTATCAAAATTGATTGCCAGTATCAGAGCCAAAAATTAAGATTTTTAGTTTAAATTTTAGACACCATATGGTATCAGGTCACTTATGCAAAACGATATTATATATTATGGTGTGAGATCTGTCACATATCATGTAGATTAAGATAAAGTTAGAGATAACTCCGGTATTTTCTAGGCATGAAATATTGAGAAGTAGAAAGCTTGCCTAGAGAATAAGTACAATATCATTTTAATAACATAACCAAAAAAATACTTTACAAGTAGGCCTTAGGCCTTCAAATTTTATTGCAAACAATGTAATCAGAAAACAAAGAACCAAGTTTGGGGATGCCTGGATGCCTCAGTTCGTTAAGCATGTGCCTTTAGCTCAGGTCATGATCCCAGAATTTTGGGATTGAGTCCCACATCAGGCTCCCTGCTCAGCGGGGAGTCTGCTTCTCCCTGACCCCCTGCTGCTCCCCCTGCTTGTACACATACACTCTATCTCTGACAGATAAATAAATATTTAAAAAACATAAAAAAGAAAAAAGAACCAAGCTTGTTCTTTCATAGTTATTTTCCACTGAAAGTGTTGTTTATTTTTCACATATTTAAATAATTTCACTTAAAACATGTAATGAAAATATGTTTAACTTGAAAAATAATAGTAAACTGGAATACTGCCAAATCAAGGAAAAATTTAAAGTATTTGCTAAATTTTATATATTTATAAATTAACATAAACTTCTAGAAAGACATATGAGGAAAGGTTATAGAAGAGGGATTGGAGTTGATTAGACATCTAAGTTCATATTTTTATCTGGTATACAAACTTATATGCATTATAATCAATAATAAAATTATTTTACTATGTGTCACTGTACAAGGAAATAGATAATGAAAAGCACTTTACAACTGCCAAAGATTTCAATAATTGCTAATATTGATTGCCATTTGTACTGAGTAGGGGAAATGGGCACTCTTGCACAGTGCTGATAAAGTCTAAATTGATATGGCCTTTAAAATGTACACATAGTATAAAACCAGCATTCTAAATCTATGAATTTCACCAAGGGAAATACTCAAATATATATATAGAAATATACAAGGATGTGCTAGAATGCATACAGTAGTACTGTTTAAGATAATCAACTATTTAGAAAACACTGCAAGGTCAGCCTGTAGAAAATGTGCTAAAAATTTCCCCATACAATAGCATGTCATACGGCCAGGTAGATAATTGAATACCCAACGTGTATTGTTAAGAAAAAAGAAAGTCATAGGGAAGGATGATTAATAATATCAGTTAAATTATTAATAATTAAATATATCCAAATATTGTATATAAATACCAAAAAATTCTATAAAAAATACAAACTTAACCCCCTATCTTCCAAGAATGAGATTATATAGGGTTTTACTTCCTAGATTATATAGTTTGTCTTACAGACTCTTTTCTATAGGAAAAAATAAAAATTAAACAGAACTTCCTCAAAATAATTTTAACAGATACATGTATAATTATTCTGACACCCCTTATTTTGCTTCCTTTCAGATAATCCATAGAGTAATTGGGGAAAATGATTAATTTGTATTTACAGAAATGACTTCACTTTTGTTCAGAAAACTAGGAGGAAATTACCTAACAAATGTTAAATGTTTTGCTGGTGATGTTAGGCCTATCAGTAAGGAGTGAAGAGGGAAAGTAATGAAATATATTTTCTAGGAGGGTGTTATACTCAATCTCTTAGAAAAAAGAGAAGTGATAGTTAACGAAAAAACAGTAACAGACCCTTCTCCATCATCCATGGTTTGTCTTTCCCCTTTCAGCATACAAGTAACCTAATACAAAATGTAAGAATTGTATTACATATCAAATTAATTCAGAACATGACAGGAAGGGCAGACAACTGGTGGTTTTAGAAATGAATAGAGTTCATGAAGTATTTAATAAGTATTGATCCTGATTTCACCAGAGGGTAAGCTACTCTTTGCTACTAAGTTAAGCACTTTTGAAAGCTCTATCAACTGTGGGGTCAGCAGTTCAACTAACATCCAGTCATGAGCTATTGGCTCAATGAACTTCATGAAATTGAGGCAGGTCTTTTTCCAAATCCTTCTCCTTTGGTTACCAACCTCATTTGGGAATTACAAAGAACATATATTTAAATATAGGGCAAAGTGTGGGGGTCATCATTCACAGGTGCTGAATAATGGTGTAGAAATGAGCCTATAATTTGCTACTGCCATCAATAGGCAAAAAGAAGGACATTTTCTGCAGATGTTTTAAAGCCCTCAAAGAGCCACTGAAGTCCCTTTGTGAAACTTGATTCCAACCTGGTTTGCTTTTTTCTTTCTTTCTCTCTGTCTTTTGTTTTTGTTTTTTTTATTTTCAGTTTGTATTATGAAGCCAGGTACAGTCTCAGAATAACTACAAGAAAGATCTTAAGGTACAATACTTCTTTTTCTAAATTTTTAAACTGTGTGCTTATATGTCAGTCTCTTTGGACTTTGCTTTTCCATCTGAGCTTTGATGCTTACCAGACTCAAAAGCTAACTGAACAGGAAAAGGTGATTTAATATCCTATGCTTCAAAACGTTCCATAAAAGAATTAGCTAATGTATTACCAACTTTATAGTTGAGCTCTTCCTTCACTTTCCCTTTCATTCTGGGCTTCCAGATTGGCACATCTAACAGGAAACTTGAAATCCATGTTTTAAACTGAAGAGAGTAGAGATGTCCTGAATAGATTTTTTTTTTTAATTTAAAGAGTGGCTTATGCTATGAACAATGTAACTACTACCTGGAAATAGTCCTTACTCCTTAAAAGGTCTTGTCTTAGTTTCATCAATGTGCATCCCAGGAGATCAGAATAATTACTTACCACTATGGGTTCATGTATTTTGCAGCTATATGAGATATTTTCCTAAAACCTAATAATTAAGCCAGCTGGATTGCATAGATTTTTTTTTAAGTAAAACCTGAGCTAGAATGGGAGAATATAAATGCAATGATAGGATAAGCAATTTTACTACCATTACTTCGACTGATAGAGTTCAAATTCAGGTTAATTTGCCTAATACCTCAAATGCAGATTGGTCACCATTGTAATCATTGTCTCCATTTGTTATATGGTCAAGATGAGGAATAGAAATAACCAGGCATTTTCCAACCAGCTACAAAAGGAGTTCCTTTTTCTTAATCTCTATCCACTGCACTCTGTGCCTGAAAATGAATATCAAGCACCAAATTATTTTGCTTAATTTTAAGTTTACTATAAGGCTAATGATATATATTGAAAAAGAACCTTAAGTTCTGAAATATCCTTAAGCAATGATATCCTCCATATTATGCCACCTTGGTTTTTTGTTTGTAATTTCCTTTGAAAGCAATCTCCTAGGTAGGGCTTAGCAGTTAAAATAGCATAGAGCTCAGAGGGAAGACATGCATTTCACTTGTGAATGCTGTTTATTTGTATATTAGCAGTTTCCTTAAGGATTCCCATAAAAAATTTTTGAACTATAAATAAAAATGGGTACAATATTATATATTCCTTATTGTGTTGGTTAACAGAATTCTGCCATCCTCGTTCAGGCATGGGTGGTCCCTTCAATGAGTCTAATGAAAATTCTTGTAAATTTTTAAAATTATATTGTAATGAAAAACATTTTTAACAAGTCAGAAATTTAATCTAGCTGCAGCAAGGCAGGCATTGTGCATAAAACAAATAAAATACACTCCTCAAAAACATGTAACATGTTCCAATCAAAAATCCCAAAAGTTATTTTATAGCACAGTAACAAATATATTTTAAAATACCCCTTTGATAATAACAAGGGTATCAAATATTATTTTGATATAGAAGAGTATTGAGAAGACACAAACTTTATCAACCAATATTCAAAGCTGTAAAGCGCTAGCACAAATATTGACACTTCTATCTGCAAAGTAATATAAAAATTCAGAATTTTATCTCTAATAGAAAATTTAAAATACAGAAATAAACACAAAGGAGAAGAAAAAAAGGATGATACACAACTAGTTTGGGAGAACTTATTTTTTTTAAGAAGCGTTGTTACATCTGTAACTCACATCAAATAATAAAATTATTTCTTGATTGATTTAGAACTTTTCATGGTAATTATTAGGTAATTATAAATGAGCAGGTGTAGAGAAGAGAAAATGAGAGGTGACTAGGAACCAAAGCAGTAGAAGTGCTTTTGTTGTAACCCTGGGAAAGAGCCAAAAAGCTGAAGTAGCTCTTTGGGTTTCTCTCTCTGAATCTCTTGGAGAGAAAGGAACTGAGGCGTGGGTGTAAGGGAGGATCTGAGTGGAAATAAGACGGCAAGCTACACACGAACTTACTACTGGCACTTATCATAGATTGATTTGAAGGTACTTATCACAGAAGATACAAAGCCCTATCTAATGGAGAAAAGTTAAACCACACTCCTTTCAGATAGTTTGAATATATTTACATCAAGTAATTTCCATCTTACTAAGATACAGGTGAGTTGCCAAATATTCCAGGATATGTCGTAAGGTGGTTTCCCCAAAGCTGTCTCTTAAATTAGAGTTGTCATCTATCCAGGTTTGTCATCTATCCAAAATGCCAAAAATTGTAGAGCATAATCTCAATTATTATATTTTGAACAAAACCTATTTCCCAGGTAATACATGGTTTAAGATGAAGTCAATAAGTGAGAAGTTTTGATACTTTTAGATGTCACCTGATAGAGTTTAAAGAAAAAGAGCCAAATATATTTAAGGTAAACAGCAATTTTTTATAGGGAGTGACCATAATTACAAGTCTAGATACTGCCATTAATTCTTTTAGAGGTTTGATGTATCACCATGTGATACATTAACTGGCTATACTTAACTTCTTAAGGATTATGAAAATAAACCTGCAGGACAACACAAGCAAGCATAGAAACAAATAAATGAACTAATACCAATCCATATATTTTGCAAATGGGTATTTATGCCTCGTAATAAAACTCTAGAACAGCAGCATATGCAGATTAAAAAGGATATCTATCTTAAAGAACTCGGGCAGCAGTGTAAATGAGGTGCTTAGGAAACTACCTAGGTGACAGAAATCAGTGAAGAAAAAAGACAGTGATAGAAAAAACACAGATAAGATTTTTTGCAACATTACTTTAAATGAGGAAAGAAAAAGCTACAGTATTTCCCAATTAACATATTATATTTAGTAATATTTTAATGTATATAACTTCCATATGCATATTCATTTAATTAATATTTATGTAGAGCTGTGACTAAACTACACATTCCCAAGAATTTATATATTCAAATTGTGTAACATCCAAAAGCAAACATTGAAAATCCAGTAAGAAGTAAATTAGAGTATCTATCTGATATTTGAGGGCATTATACCCTTCTAGAATTTGAGGTGAGAAAAGGTAATTCAAAGATAATAAACATCAACCTATTTGTGTATAAAAATTCATACTATAATAAATAATAGTAACTAATTAAAAAGGGAAACAAGGGACATCAGGTTTTCGTAATAACTGGTTTTCTTTATTTGGTTGTAGGGTTTTTGGTGTTTTTTTTTTAAGATTTTATTTATTTATTTGTCAGAGAGGGCACAAGCGGGGGGAGTGGCAGGCAGAGCGGACAAAGGGAGAAGCAAGCTCTCCACTGAGCAGGACCCTGATGAGGGACTCCATCACAGGACCCTGGGATCATGACCTGAGCCGAAGGCAGCTGCTTAACCAACTCAAGCCACCCAGGCATCCCTATTTGGTTTCAGGTTACACAGAAATCTTCATTTTGTGAAAATACATCAAGCTGTGTTGTTATTATGATTTGTGCTATTTCTGTATGTATTTTCTATTAAATAATGGGAGACAGAACAGTATTTCTAGAAGTGTTAATGGTATTAATATTGTTATATACGAATGGCTTCATATTAATATGATATAGCAATTATATATAATAATACAATATAGCAATATATAATATTGATAATTTTCTAAAGGAAAAGCAGATCTAATTGAAAAATAAAACAATGTTAACAGTTAAATCAGCAATATCGCTATTATAGTCATATAATTTGATGACTATGATATTATGACTTCCTTGAATAATAAAAAAAAAATCCTGGAAGAGGATATATGTTTGGAACACCACAATATTAGATATTTTTTTCGCTTTTGAAAGTAAAAAAGACTGCAAATTCAATAGCAATGGATGTCATTCACAATTTTAAAAGTCAGAAAAAATATGTTAATAATTAGACCCAATGTTCGTTAAATTAGTTTGAAAGCAATAAGTGATGTGTCTATATCCTATTTCTGGAAAGTTGAATTCCCTTAGTACCTCTGCAGAATTATTCAATAAAACATTTATAGCTTTTGACCAATATTCCCACCCCTTAGAATGTTTGTGAAAATATTTCAAAATACAAATGACTATATTTACTAACATGTTTATTGTAGTACTGCAAAGTGTGTCAAAAGCAGAAATGTAAATGTTAAAAATAAAAAAAAGCATTTTAAGAAACACGTATTTAATGAAGTAATATGAAAGTATTAATGCTATACACACCATTACATAAGTTTACACATATATGCTTGATTTTATATTATATGTACAAAGATGATAAATAAAAATTAGTTACTTTTAAAGTATGGTGGATTGGAAAATTTAGTTTAATTAAATTCAAAACTTAACTCCTTATTTTATTTCTAAAAGTTGGTTTAATGCTGATTTTCTAATAACAGGTGTAAATAAACTCAATATAAATTTATAACTGAAATGGGAAATATTTGTTTTAGTGAGATGTATTTTGGGTTTGGATTTTTTTTAAATACATATTGGTTTTTTTTCTAAGTAGCTTCTTTTATCACTTAACAATATGTCTAGAAAATATCTCCATTTCCTACAGATATGTGTATGTGTATTTAGATTGTTTTAACCATCACATAAATATTCCACAATATAGATTTAGTACTATTCATTTCTTCAGTAAAGTGCTTATGAACACTAGAATATTTTTTAACTCATATTGCAAAAGAAAGCTATAATCAAAGTCTGTTCATGACTCTTTCTGAACACACGCTTTCCAGGCTAAATACCAAGCAGTTTTAGTATTAAGAGTTAGTGCATTTTGCCCTTCAACAAGCAGCACTCCCTTGAGCAAAAGGACAATTTTCCTTCAGCAAGCTTACTGGCACATAAATTCATCGATCTGTATTTTTTCCCCCCAATCTGATGAATGAATGAAAATTTGTTTTAATTTGCATTTCTCTGATTCCTTGTAAGGTTACACGTGTGTATTTTGTAAGTATATTTCTCAATTGTATCTATCCCATTCTCCTTGTATCTATTCTACATATCTATTTTTATTGTGATAAAATATGCAAAAAATTTACCATTTTAGCATTTTAAGTGTACAATTTGGTGGCATTCAGTACATTTGCATTGTTAGCAATCATCACCACTATCTATCTCTGGAATTTTTCATTTTCCCAAACTGAAACACGGCACGGTATAAACAAGAACTCTCCAATTCATTACTGAACTCCCCTATCTGCCCCTGACCATTCTACTTTGTTTCTACAAACTTTGCTATCCTGGGTACCTGAGTAGAAAAAACCTACATGACTCCTTTACTCTTGCATTGCTACCAAACTCATAATAGTTCTGACACCACCCATGTGGAGGGGTTTCCACAACCAAGCAGTTCTCTACCATACCAGCAAAGTATCCTACAATTTGGGTTGGTGTGTTCTTGTTGAGTCACAGAGTTCTTTTATATTCTGGATATTAATTCCTTAACAGCTATACGATTTGCAAATATTTCTTCCAATGCTGTAGGTTATCTCTTCACTTTTTTACTTTCCTTACTTTTTCTTTTCAATAATGTCCTTTGGTGCATTTTAATTTTGAAGCCCAACTTATCAAAGTTTTATTTTTTTTGCTTGTGTTTCTGGTTCTATATCCAAACAAAACAAAACAAAACAAAACAAAACAAAAACTGTTGCCAAATCCAATGCCTTGAAGCTTTCTCCCTATGTTTTCTTCATAGTTTTAACTCTTATTTTTAGATCTTTGATTCATTTTGACTTTATTTTTGCAAATGTTATAAGGTAAGGGTCCAACTTCATTCTTTCACGTATGAATACCCAGTTTTCCCAACACCATTTGTTGAAAAACTGTCCTTTCCACATTGAATGCTCTTGGCACCTTTGTCAAAAATCATTTCACTGTATATGTGAGGGCTTGTTACTGGTCTGTTTTATTCCGTGGTCTATATGTCTGTCTTTATGCCAGTACCACACTGTTTTTCTCACTGCAAGTTTGTAGTAAGTTTTAAAATCAGGATGTGTGAGAACTCCAATTTTATTCTTCTTGGAAATTATTTTATGCCTCATATTCCATCTATGTGTATTATCAGATTATAAAGTCTTTAACCCTCTAATTTTTTTAAAAGATTTTATTTATTTGACACAGAGAGAGATCACAAGTAGACAGAGAGGCAGGCAGAGAGAGAGGAGGAAGCAGGCTCCCTGTGGAGCAGAGAGCCTGACGCGGGGCTCGATCCCAGGACCCTGAGATCATGACCTGAGCCAAAGGCAGAGGCTTAACCCGCTGAGCCACACCAGGCACCCCAACCCTCTAATTTTTAACACAGTGATTTGAACACATCAGATTCCTTATAAGTGGTTGACAAGTGACTAATTGATTAGCTTTCCTTCCAATCTAATTTCAAAATTAATTCTTACTACATTTTAACTTAATTCCACATCTCTATTTTCCTTCCTATCTCTATTCTTTAACAAAAATGTCGTTTTAATTTTTTATTTTTTAAAAGATTTTATTTATTTGAGAGAGAGAATGAGCAAGAGAGAGTGAGCAGTGAGCACACAAGTAGGAGAAGAGGGAATGGGAGAAGCAGACTCTTCGCTGAGCAGGGAGCCCACTGTAGGGCTTGATCCCAGAACCCTGGGATCATGACTGAGCCGAAGGCAGACACTTAACTGACTGAGCCACCCAGGTGTCCCAACAAAATGTCTTAATTTTACATTTTGCAAAAATTTTCAGCTAATTTAAAAACACTGATCAAGTTTTCTCATTTCATGATGTTAAATTGTTTTTAAAAGGCACTGCCATCATAATTAAGGCTAATTTATTATACTAATGCATTTTATTTTATCATCTGAGGGGTGAAATTAAATAGACTACTTATAGTGATATTAGGAAAAATGTAGGCTAAAATAAATTAGAACTTTAAGTTACAAAGTAAAAATCCCTGGCAGAGAGGAGTTAAAACATATAAACAAGGAAGAAGAGAGTATTTTTAGCTGGGTTTTAAAGAGAGTTAATGAAATGGAGAGTACTGGAAGGCTGTTCTAGAAGGCAGATGGCCGATGGCAGGAAGTGCAGAGCCATCCTGATGCAGTCCTGGCTGTGACATCAATTGAAGGAGTTGGGACTGGAGTAGAAGCTTAGAAAATGTAGTGATTCCTGAGTTTGAAGTGGTTTCAAAAGTGCATCTGTGAAAGTTATATAAAATTATATCATCCTATCAATAAAAAGCAAAACCCTCCTGATCTATACTCAGATGGAAGACAGTTACCAAAAAATATAAGAGCATGTTATGTCAGAAATGATAAAATACTAATACCTGACCTCAGTATTATATGCTTGCTATTTTGGGGTGCAGAGCTGATGACATTCTAAGTATTTCTTTGTCAGCTAGAAAATGGTGGAAGTCGACTGGCACCCAGGTTGGCCTGACTCCAGAGGCAGTCAGTGCTCTTGGCCTCTCTCCTCGTTTGCTTCCTTCAGCTATTTGTTGACAGTGCAACAAAGAAAACAGCAAGGACTCTTTTCCTGTATCCTTATTTTCCTTTATTTTAATTTTTTAAAGTTAACACAAACAGACTGTCCCTATTCTTCACGCAAGTCTACACAGGCAACATTTAGAAATAAGAAAAAAAGGGAAAAACATTACCATACAGGAAAGCTTAAGATAATGTGGCTGAAAAAAAAAAAAATCCTAGCACAGCTTTCATTTTTGTTTTTGATTTTTTTTGTCATCAAGAACTCTTGTTTCAAAAACGGAGTTTTCAAAATTTTGTTATTGTATAGAATCAAAAGGTAACGTTTTCTATTCAATGGCTTATTTCAAATATTATTTTTCTCTAAATATGAATATATGTACTTTATTATTAGGAAGCAAATTTAAAAGTGATGATCATTCTGGGGTAGTCTAGTGTTACATTTATCACTTCTGAATCCCTTCTTTCCCAATTAGACAACGGTTTGTCTTATAAGGTATGTGTAACGATCATTATGAGCTGTCAACATACAAGGCACTCTACTCATTACTGTGGGAGTACAAAATCCAAGAATAATTTCTGACCCTATGATTTAGTTGAGAACCTGAGACATAAATAAAATTAAATTAAATCACTAAATGTATGGTGAAAATGAAAAATGCTTTGAATCCTGAGTGGCGAGAAATCACTGTGAATTTCTTCTGTCTGATGCCTAAAATTTGGGGAGATTTCTGTTTGTGTGTGTAAGTGTATATGAGCATTTTGGTGATAAATTATATATTTCACTAAGGATTTCAGGAGCTATGTGTATTCAATACTTACATGTAACTGACAACAAGTACTGGAAATACTAACCAACATGTTATTTCAGAATGTGGATCTTTTTTTATTGTTAAACTGTCATTTTTACTTTTGGATTCTCTCCCTTAAATTAGATTTTGGAAAATATCCTTAACCTTAATTTCTTAGTATAGACCAGATTTTGTCTATTTGCATATGATTCAAACATAAGAAATAAGATGCATTACAAAATACATATTAAAACAAAATAGCGGGCGCCTGAGTGGCTCAGTGGGTTAATGCCTCTGCTTTCGGCTCAGGTCATGATCTCAGGGTCCTGGGATAGAGGCCCGCATCGGGCTCCCGGCTCAGCAGGGAGCCTGCTTCCCCCTCTCTCTCTCTGCCTGCCTCTCTGCCTCCTTGTGATCTCTCTCCCTCTGTGAAATAAATAAATAAAATCTTTAAAAAATATAGCTTGGATTACAAAATAAAAAATATGTTTCTATTAAATATTCACATTGATTTATACTCAACTTATTTTCAAGTGGATTTTCCCACCTATGTGTTTTAGAATTATTAGTCATCTTTTACTGAATTAGGTTTCATTATAGAATTTCTCTAGGGTCTGTTCAGGCAGTATTCCTTTTTCTGCTTCATGACAGCCAAGATTGACATAGTGGAGGCCAGTGCTTGATTAAAATAAATGATAGTCAGTGTATTTAAAATCTGAATGTCAGCATGAATAATTTGCAGATCTTTAAAAAAATATATAATCCTCTACCAAAGCTGAAAATATAAAAATTTATTTACTTTAGGCATTCAGGTTAGCAGATGGAGCTTTGAAAATAAAAGTTTCTAATTCATACCCACTTCAGAATGGAAACAAGTTAAAATTTGTGTTATTTTTTTTTCCTAATGGCAGAGTGGAATGAGCTGGTTAAAACCAAATCCTGGAGACTATGTGATTTATTTGGCTATGTCTTTAGAGCAATCTCATAAGACCTAATCCCATATCACTAAGTAGGGTCAGTTTGAACAGAAATCAGGGCATTAATCTTGGTATCAAGATACAATTGGGAACTGACACCAACTAGACTTGAGCAAGTAACAATATTTTCTTAGTTCTTGAATGATCTTTTAACAGTCACAAAGATAATCCTAAAAATCCTGGTTCACAGTTCCTTTACCTCCTCTCTTTAAATGAATTTTCTCTACCCCATAGCACACTGAGGTACAACACAATAATTTTTTTAACCAATTATTATGTTTTTTCCATTACTTCCATTTTAGGCATTCTACTCTCCAAAATATCACCTCCGATATTTCATTAATTCCCTAGCTTCAAAAGTTTTATTCTTTCCTAGGACCTGTAGGCCACTATCCTAGCATGTGTCCATGGTCTTTCAGCCTTTCACATCCTAACTTCCATCCTTAGCCAATTTGAATTATATGGTCCATTCCAGACATGAGGGTCATGTCTATAGCCTCAATCCCAACACTTTCCTCCCTGTCACTTAAAATGGCCTGGAAATACCCAAAGCCTAGTTCGCTTTAATTTTCTCTTTAGTCTATTCCTATCACTGGACAAATCAGTGAGGCTAGAGCGAATACAATGATGTTGACTCCATGTTCCATTGAATACTAGACAATGTAATTTGGGTAGGCCAAATTTTATTTCATAACTCAAGGTTGTAACACCAACATTCTTCTCTTTTCTTTTTTCTTTTTTTTTTTTTTAAGATTTTATTTATTTATTTGACAGAGAGAGATCACAAGTAGGCAGAGAGGCAGGAGGAAGCAGGCTCCCTGACGAGCAGAGAGCCCAATGCGGGCCTCGATCCCAGGACCCTGAGATCATGACCTGAGCCGAAGGCAGAGGCTTTAACCCACTGAGCCACCCAGGCGCCCTCTTCTCTTTTCTTTTAAATAATTTGCTTTGCCCTCTATACTACATCATTTTGATTAGCATACACTATATTATGATATCTGCGATCTTAAAAATAATAACTATATCCCTAATCTTCCTTTCATCTTATCACTCTACCAAAACAAATCTTATGAAAGTCATGACATTCACAATGCTAAATTAAATAAATAGTTCTCAGCTCTTCTTTTACTCAGTGTATGAGTGGAATTTTGTAATGATAATTATTCATTCCTTGAAATATTTCTTCCTTTGGCTTTTGGGACCCCACTCCTCTGGCTCTCCTCCAAACACAAGGGCCATATCCTCTTACTCCCTTTTGTTATTTTTCCTCATTTACCCAGGTCTCAGTTCTTGTTTGTCTACATTCATATTCTTTGGAATTTCATGCAGTCTTATGACCTTAAGTATAATTTATGTACTGGCAGCTCCCAAATTCATATCTCCAGCCCAAAGTTCCCCCCAAAATTGATTACCCAATGACCTGCTCATCATCTCCCTTTGGAAGTCTCATTCTCCACCTATTTCTCCCATGGAATCATTTATCAATAAGTCCATCTTTCAGTTGCTCAGATCAGAAACACTGTCTTCATCTTCAATTCTTATTTTTTCCTTTCACAGAGCCCATATCCATTACCAACTTCAGTTGGTTCCACCTTCAAAATATATCCCAGATTTGTTAACTTCCAAATATTTCCCCTGCTGTCATGCCAAATTGAGTCACCATGATTTCTCCCCTGGATTCCTGCAATAGTCTCCTAACTTGCCTCCTTGCTGCCATCCATAACCAACTGCAATCTATACAAAACAAAACAGCCAAAATTATCTTTTTAAAGTAATAAATTGTATTATATAAGAATTAAGTATAAAGGCATGTTAAAACTAAAAGATAAACTGTAAAAAATATTTGTAACAAACAGCACAAACTAAAGCCTATTCTTCCTATATATTAAGGCTACTTAAGTTGAAAAGAAAAAATCTAATTTTATATATTAGTAAAAGGAGAGAAATATGTATATATAGCAGAAAAAATGAAATGCAGATGTCTTAGAGGTATATGAAAAGATGCTCAATGTAATTCTCAATAAGATAATCATATCCAAATATAGCTAGTGAGAATACAGATGATTCAAGTACTTCGAAGGGATCTAGTAATATTTATTTAAAAAATACACATATAACATCACGGAACAACTTCAGTTCTGAGAATGTATTCATTTGTGGGACTTTAACTAGTTCACATACATGAAATTAAATATTTAGGTTTTCCATTGCAACACTGTTTATAATAGCCAAAACTGGAAACAACTGAAGGGGCCAGAAGTAGGGCAATAATATTGTGTTATATCCATACAATGGACTAGTATGCAGCTGTATAAAAATAAAGAATGAGAGTGATATTTATTTACTGATATAGAACTCCCCAGAATATATAATTAAATGAAAATAGGCAAGAAGAAAAGTGTGTGTAAAGTAGGAAAATATCAGTATAAAAAGTGAAGCAGTGGGAAAAGATATATATTTATAAATCCTTAAATATATCTAAAAATAAACTTATATAAGAGCTCATAAAAATGGTTACCCAAAAGTTCAGATAAACCAAGATAATGGAGATAGATGTGGGAGTAAGAACTTTTAGTTTAAAACTGTCATACATCACCTTTATTACTAAGTCTCCTAAATGTATTATCCATTAAAAAAATTAAATATCATTATTCCATACTCAAATTTCTCCATTAACTCTGTACCTCGTTCAGAGGAACAAAAAAAACCAAAAGTAGTCTGGATATTGGTCTGGAGATTCTCACTTCCACCACTACCATCCTGTCTGCCACCACTATGCTTTTGTATTAATCTGCTCAAAGCACAGTAACCTCCCCACTGCTCTTCAAAAATATCCAACACATTCCTACATCCAGACGTTTGCTCTTATTTGTTCCTTTTCCTTTGAAGACTCTTACCTCAGTCATCCTCATGGCTCCTTCTTTCTTTCCTACTTGTGGCATCCTACAAGTGTCATCTTATCAGCAATATCTACTTTGATTATTCAAGTGAAGTAGCTTGTATAAAGCACCCCCTCACTTTGATACTCCTATTCCTTTGGTGCTGTTTCATTATTATTCTATATATCACCACTTGATATCACCACTTGATATATTATAATTTTATTTATTTACTAATCTATTTACATATTCATTTTCCTTTTTTATCCCTCTATAGCCCCAGGATATAAGCTCTACAGGGACCACCTTGTTTTATCCCCTGGTGATTTTTCACTTCCAAAACAGTACCTAGCACATAATAGGTGCTCAAAAAATAATTCTTAAATGAATGAATTTTAGATAACTAATCCAGCATAACATTCAATTTGTTTACTAGAACTAGATAAACTCTGTGCATGTATGTAGGAGTCATGGATCTCGAGATCTTTGGAAGTGCTTTATGGAAAGTAAAAGCCTTCTGAACAAAGGATATTTTCCCCCTTCCTCCTCACAGCTTGGACCTAAAGAATACTTTTGTCCCTTGCATGGGAACAGCATACAACCACAAAATTTTAAGAGAGAACTGAGTGAATAATGTATGAGTAAAGGATCTAGATTAGATCCCATACCCATTTTTTTTTTTTTACCTCTCAAATTGTAGTCTGGCTAGCTCTCAAACATTGAACCACCATTCCTGAAAACATAGCCTCAATCAACTCAGCCAAACTAATTTTTTTTCCTCTGAAAATTCAGAGTAGTTTTCAGATACCACTGCCAAACAATTCTTTTTTTTTAAAGATTTTATTTATTTATTTGACACAGAGAGAGAGAGAGAGAGAGAGAGAGAGAGAGATCACAAGTAGGCTGAGAGGCAGGCAGAGGGAGGGGGGAAGCAGGCTCCCTGCTGAGCAGAGAGCCCCATGCGGGAATCGATTCCAGGACCCTGAGATCATGACCTGAGCCGAAGGCAGTGGCTTAACCCACTGAGCCACCCAGGTGCCCCCCTGCCAAACAATTCTATTGAGATTACCCATTGTAATTATTAACTAATGTTGATATATAAATCTTAAAACTGTCTACATATAAAAGTATTAAGAAAATTGTTTTTTAAAATACATGTGCTTTGTGTACATAACTTATACGCTAATAATAAAACTAATACTCTATAGTTGTATACAACTAATGCTTTATACTTCTTGACTGAGATATGCTATATGCTGAATAAGAGAGGCAGGTTTTTTGTGGGTTTTTTCCCCTTTTTCTTGAGGCTCCCACTGTTAGATGTTATCTTGCTTCTGTGATTTTGCCTTAGTTTGAGTAGGAGGCAGATCATTCTTTATTTCACTTGACATTCCAAATGAAATTGTATGAATATTTCTTAAACCATCTCTTGTCTTTAGTTATATATCTGCATAACATTACCCAAAACTTGCTTCTCTTATTCCAGATCCCTATGTGCTTTTAGTGCAGACTCCAACTAACTTTAAAAAGTTCATGTTCTCTATAAATCCTGGGAATTCTTTCCCATGGGGTTCCCTAAAGTTTTCTGACAGATTTATCTCTTGCATTTTTCCTCAAACATAGAATGCTCATTCTCTTTTCACTCCTTTCAATTTTCTTCTTTCTTCCAGTCTTTGCTCTTCAGTGAAGATGGCCTGACTTTATCAGAATTTTGGTTTGTTTTATTTCCCCCTAGTCTGTACCCCTTACCCCCACCCCTTCAATTAGTCCTCATATCCTCTCAGCCTGCCATCAACCGCACTTTCAAGTATAACTCAAAATGGCAGAAGGACTAAGAAGCATAAGTAGATATGGGTCATATAACCTAAAGTACTGGATCCAGGGAAGACAAATTTGCACTGTCTTTGATTCTTAGAACAGAATTTTTTCTTCTTTTTTAGACTTTGGGCCTTTATAATTGTTCTTTTTGCCCAAAATACCTTTTTTGTCAGCTCTTCTCTTGCTTACTCTTATCCTTTAGATCAGCACAAATGTCACCTCCTCAGAGAAGCTTTTACTGGTCACTCTATCTCAAGTTATTCTATTTTATTAGCCAGTGTATTGATTTCCTGTGTAATACTTACCAAAATATATAAGCATATTGCTTATCTATTTGACTTCTTTATTATTCTGTCTCCCTCACTAGACTGTCATTTCCTAGAGAAATGGAAACTTGCTTGTCTTTTTCACCCTCTCCTCATTGCATCCATGTATAATTCAGACATATAATAAGCACTCAATAAACACTTGAGTAAATTAGTTGACTTTTTTCCTTTTCCTTTTCTGACATACCACCTCAATCTAGTTGTTCAATCCAGTCATTAAAAAGATTATTTTTTCTTATCATTTGGAAATATATTTTTATTCATTTTTAAATTATTTTTTATTTTGTTAAAATACACATAACATAAAATGCACCATCTTAACTATTTGAAATATGCAATTCAGTGGTATTAAATACATTCATAATGGTGTGCAACCATCACCAACATCCATTGCTATGACTGTTTTCATCTTGTAAAACCAAAACTCTATACTTACTAGACTATAAATCCTCATTCCTCTCCCCTAGCTTCTGGCAACCAATATTCTGCTTGCTGCCTATGAATCTGACTACTTTAAGTACCTTGTAAGAGTGGAATCACACAATATTTGGATTTTTATTGTGACAGCCATTTTGCTCAACATGATATCTTCCAGGTTCATCTTTGTAGTAGCATGTATCAAAATTCCCTTCCATTTTAAAGCTGAATGATATCCCATGGCATATAGATATACACATTTTGCTTATTCCTTCAACCATCAGTGGAGATTTTGGTATGTTAAAAACAAGACAAACCTCCAAAATGGAGTTGCTTATGCAAACTTCACAACATCAAACCAAGACTTAATTACAGTTTTGATTTTCCAAAAAATGGAATCTTAAACTAGTCAGGAATTGCCTGATCAGCACTAGTTAGGTAGGCTGCCAAACAGATGCCTGCCATCTCCTAAAGGAAAGTTACTTTGCAATAACCGACCCACGTTTTTTCACCTAGTATAACTTCCTTGTTTCTGCCCTTCTGCCTGTAGGTATTTCACTTTGTACAGCTCCTTAAAACTCTTTTCTCTCTGCTAGAATGGATCCTGCCTGACTCAAATCAATTTTTGCTCAAATAAACTCTTAAAATTTTTAATATGCCTCAGTTTACCTTTTCACAATGCTGATATCAGAAAAGGAAACCAAACGAGACCCTGAAGGACAACCCAAAGAGCAAAGAGCAGCCAGCCACAGGTACTCATTGAGGTCCTTCGGCTCACTGCTTTCTTGTTACCTCTGGAATTGTGGATAAGTCCCTCTGAAATCATAGCTCTGTAGCTTTTACATTATGAGCTTTCAAGTATCATTTGGGCATTTTTTTTCTCCCAGACTGGGTCTGGAAACCTGCTGGAGTCAGACTAGATCCAACTTAGAAATTGGACCAGGTCAAAAAAAAAAAAAAATTGGACAAGGTCTGGGTCAGACTGGATCTGACTATCAAGGTTATACTGTCTCAGCTGAAACCTGACAAGGTATTTAAAAGGATTTTTTGCTGGCTGTTATGGTGATTCTAATTTTGTAAAATTCTGCCATATTGTTTTCTATAGCACTTATCCCATTTTACAACTCCACCAACACAAGGTCTCATCCTGGTCACCAAAAACTATAGAGGGGAAAAAAAGTAATAACTTTCCCTTTACCCTTTATGATGAGTGCTTGGATGAGACTCCTTGTACTCTAGGGCATCTCATAAATGGATAAGCTTATCTAGGTTAAAAGTTCTCTACCGTGGCTGCTCTAATTCAAGATTATCTTTGGTAAGTTTACCTACTTGTTCAGCCTTAAAACAAAACACAAGAATTCCAATTTCTCCATAACCTTGCCAACCTTTGTTACACTTTTTTTTTTGAAGATTTTATTTATTTATTTCAGAGAGAAAGAAAGCACAGAGGGAGAAGAAAAGAGAGATGCAGACTCACTGCTAAGCAGCGAGCCCGATTTGGGGTTCTATTCCAGGACCCCTGAGATCATGATCTGAGCCAAAGGCAGACCTTTAAGACTGAGCCACCCAGGCACCCCTGTTTTTTTTATAATAACCATCTTGACAAATACAAAGTAGTACCTTATTGTAGTCTTGACTTGCACTTCCCTATCTATTAGTGATGTTAAACATCCTGTCATATGCTTACCGGCCATCAGGAAATCTTCTTTGAAGAAACGTCTATTCATGTTCTTTGCCTAATTTGTTATGTTGGGTTATTTTCTTGTAGTTGAGCTTAGGACTCCTATCTTCTGGATATTAATCTCTTATGGGATACATGATATGTTAATATTTCACCCACACTATGGGTTCTCTTTTTACTTGGTTGATACTTAGTTTTCTCATACATACTTTAAAAAAATTCTTTCTAATTATCAAATACAATTTGTTAACTTTTTCTTTTGCTCTCTGACTTTGAAAGAATTTACATAATCTCTAAAACTTACAACATATTTATCTATCTATTTTCTTAAAGCTTTTATTTATTTGGCAGAGAGAGAGAGAGAGAGAGGAAGAAAGAGTGAGTACAAGAGGGGGAGTGGGAGGCAGAGAGAGAGGCAGACTTCCTGCCAAGCAGGGAGCCCCATGTGAGACTCGATCCCAGGACCCTGGGATCATGACCCAAGTTGAAGGCAACCACTTAACAGACTGAGCCACCCATGTGCCCCTAAAACATATTTAAATAGTAAAAATTCAATTATTTCCCTTAATTTACAATTAATTTATATTTTTCTGCAGCAGAGTTTTATTTTATTTTATTTTATTTTTTTAAAGATTTTATTTATTTATTTGACACAGAGAGAGAGGTCAGATCACAAGTAGGCAGAGAGGCAGACAGAGAGAGAGGAGGAAGCAGGCTCCCTGCTGAGCAGAGAGCCCGATGTGGGCCTCAATCCCAGGACCCTGAGATCATGACCTGAGCTGAAAGCAGAGGCTTTAACCCACTGAGCCACCCAGGTGCCCTGCAGCAGAGTTTTAGTATCTATAAGGCAGTAAAGGCAAATCTTAGTCCTTATTTTGCATTTATTTTCTAAACTCACATTGTTTACTATGACATGAATGGTGAATATTTCACTTATAAATGTAGTTTACATGAGCAGAGTGGCGCAGCGGAAGCGTGCTGGGCCCATAAATGTAGTTTACATGCTACTTTGTACTAGAAAAATACTAAGATTTGTAGTTATGTATATCTTTTAACATGTTTATACTTTAATGATTTTGATCAAATATGATTAAAGTTGCAATAGAGCTTGATTTAAAACATACTTAAATATATCTATCAATTAAAATAAATCTTTTAAATATATATTGAATATTTGTGATCTCAGCACTATTATGTGTTGACTTAGCAGTGTTTGGGCACCTTATAATTCTAGCATTTAAACAATATTAGGGAAATTTAGTGATGCATCAGTAAAATAGGAGATCTATACCCTCTGTCGTTACTCTGGGGTTGTTCCTGCTGCATCGACCATAAATGCTTGCTAAGAGTTAACAATAACTTAAAGGACAAGTAATGCTTTAAGGATATTATACAACTTATTATTTTATGACTTGGATGGTATTTTTATTATATATTCCATAACTGATTCATAAAGTAATTGTATAGTTTTAATTCTTGACCTTACTAAGGATGTACTGGCATTTCTTTATTATTTTCAATTTTCAGAGGCAGAATTTTAAAAGGGTTTGGGATTCTGTTTGTACATTTTTACACTAAATTATGTTTCTTTTGGTTTACTTTCATTGCTAAATGTCATTTTTAAATTAGCTACCTAAAAATAGATTTTAGATAGGTACAAAGTATATTTCTATCCATGCTGCATTTAATATATAGCTCATGTATGTTATTTAGCAATGTTGCAAACAGAATATACTTACAGATTCCTTGACATTTTACAATAGAACATGTAAGTACATATAAGTCAATGGAATGGTTAAAAGCACAAGCTGGAATTTTAGCTTTGCCATTTTTTAAAAAGATTTTATTTATTTATTTATTCATTTATTTATTTGTCAGAGAGAAAAAGAGAGCACAAACAGGGTGAGTGGCAGGCAGAACAGGCAAAGGGAGAAGCAGGCTCCCCTGCTGAGCAAGAAGCCCACTGCAAGACTAGATCTCAGGACCCGGGATCTGCCTAAGGCAGATGCTTAACCTACTGAGTCACCCTGGCATCCCTTAGCTTTGCCATTTGTTAACTATATGATGTTGAACATTTCATATAAAATCTCCATACCTTTATTTCCTTAGCTGCTCAATGTTCTCATGCTGCAACACTGTCAACAGATTAAAGGACATGATTCATGTAAGCACCTAGGCCCAGAGCTTGGTATATACTCACAAATTTCAGCTCTTGTCTTTACTGCCCTTGCTATGGTTACAATTAGTATTGAATTCTAGTCATAAATCTTTCTAGACAAACTCCTTTAATAAAAGAAAAACTTTTGCTCTTTCCTCACAATTAAGTTTATGTGTGAAAAGCTATTTCAAGGTTTTCTTTCCATTGTAACTTCCCTCACAGTTTAAGTTCAACATGCTTTGTGGAGCTCCTTATTTCTAAGTTTGGTTGAAAACCAAGATTTATTACTTTTCTACTACTTTGAAACATTGAAATTGGTAATTTGAGGAGATACAAAGATGAACAAGCCATAATTGCTTGTTGAGGGAACCTCAAATCTAGAAGAAATGTCCTCAAATAACTACCCTTGAAAACATAATGTATTAAATATTGCCACAGAACAACAAAGGACCTCAGGCATGTAGAGAAGACAGCTTAATAGCTGAGTGCTCAAGGTATGTTGAATTGACAAACAAATGTTAGGATAACCCTTTCTTTTTTTAAAATGAATGAGTCTTCTTATGAGTTGAATTATGAACACCCCTCCCCAAAAAACATGTTGAAATCCTAACACTAAGTACCTCAGAATGTGACTTTTTTGGAAACAGGGTGATTACAGAGGTAATATATTAAAATGAGTCATTAGAATGTGCCCTAATCCAATGTGACTACCATCCTTTCAAAAGGAGACATTTGGACACAAGGCTGACACACACGATTGAAGATAAGGGGAAGATACAGGCAGAAGATGCCCATGTATCTGGTGTGAGGCATCTATAAGCAAAGGAATGCCAAAAATTACCAGTAAGCAAATGAAGCTAGAAAAAGGACGGAAAGATTTCCTCTAGAGCCATCAGAAAAAACATGACCCTTGTGACACCTTGATTTCAGACTTCTAGACTGTAGAACTGCAAGACAATAAATCCTGTTGATTTAAGCCGCCAAGTATTCCTACATTGTTTTGGCAGTTCCAGGAAGCTGATACAGTTCTAAATTACTTGATACTGGAGAAACAAAAAAATACTGAACACCAGACAGGGGACAGGAAACTAATAACCGTATTTTAATGCTATTTAAATATAATGTTAAAGTCTTTAAAAATATTTGATTTGCAGAAGTAAAAAAACTATACAATATAAGACCTTAATATAAGCCCATTTACAAGATAATTTTTAATATGCCATTTTAAAAGAGTCAACCAGTTACACTAATATTTCTACTAGAAATCAAAATATCTACTGCTTATCAACTTTTTTGCCTTCACAAAAAAATTTTATATTTTCAGGGCTGTACAGATGGTAGGCTTTGCAAATTATTTTTTTGTCAATTAACCTATGAAAATAGCATAAATTATTCTTTCTTTCAAATGGGCAAATACTTGTCCCAACTAACTCAAGGGTGTTATTAATACCAAAGAAGATGAGCATTAAAGTGTTTAAAATGTTTAGTAAATCACCAAGAAAATGTAAAAGTATTATTATTACTGAACTACTTATTATGTGGAATTGAAAAGTACACTTTAGGAGGGAGGAGGGAGTTGGTAGAGGAGTAGGAGACCTAAATTTCATCTGGTCCCAGGAATTCAGCTAGATAGTTATCAAACCATTCTGAACACCTACAACTGAAAAAGAGATTGAAGGAAAGAACAGCATCAATTCTAGGAACAGAAAAGCATCCACTTACTGGAAGATAGGACGTGAAGAGAAGTGAATCCGAGGCAATATATGGGAAGACAGACCACGGCGGGAGGGTCTGGCTCCCAGCAAGTGAGAGAGCAGAGAAGCACAAAATTGGAACTTTTAGAAGTCAGTTCGACTCAGGGATCTTGCTCCAGAAGCTCAACGGGGTGTGGGGAGGCTCCAGATGCTCAGGTTGGTGGGGGGCCCTCACTGGGACAGTGTGGTCTTAGGACCCTCAGGGTCACAAAAACACCAGGGGTGCCTGAGTGTGGCAGAGCTTCCAGGTATCAGAGTTGGGAATCCAGCTGGAAAGACGGAGCCACAGAGTGGGCTCTCAGCTCCAGGTTGCCATGAACCATGATCCAAGGAACAGTCAGGCCACTGCTCTTTGAGCAGTGATCTCACAGTGGCAGACCCAGGGAGGCACCCACTTCCTCCACTGGAAGAAGAGGTGCAGCAGCATGTTGCAGGAATCTGCTAGGTTTGGAGATTCCAAACAGGGATGTGCACCAGAGAAAGAAACAGATGGTCTCAGGCCGGGTGGGCACAGAGTGTGGCCAAAGACCAGGGAGATGGATGATTGATTGTTTTTCTCTGAAGGCGCACTGAGGAGTGGGGCCCCGAGTTCTCGGCTCCTGCAGGCAGAGATTGGGAGGCCACCATCTTCATTCTCCTCCTCCAAAGATGTACAGAAAGTGTTCAGGAAACAAAAGCTACAGAGAGCAAAACTGAGCAGATTACTTAGCCTGGCCCCTGGCAAGGGTGGTGCAATTCCACCTCAGGCAAAGACATTTGAAAATCACTGCAACAGGCCCTTAACCCAGAAAATCGACAAGAACATCCAGCCAACACCAAGTACACCCATCAGGGAGAATTGCAAATTCCAGACCTTGGGGAAAACAGCACATAGTATTCATGGCTTTTCACCCATGATTATTTAGGATTTCAAAGTTAACTTTTTAAAATTTTATTTTTTTCTTATTCTATTTAACTTTTCCTCTTATTTTAACCTTTTTAAAATATTTTATCTTATCAATACCTTTTTAATTTTTTTAAAATTTTCACTGTTAAACTCATATTCTATTCCTTCCTTGTATTTAACCTTATTTTCTGTATACATATATAGGTTTCCCTTTCTTCAAAATTTTGGGATACAGTTTCTTCTAACAGATCAAATATACCCTAAATCTAGTGTATGGCTTTGTTCTAGTCTCCAGCCTAATCACATCCTCTCCTTCTTTTTTTCCTTTTCTCAACCAACTCCTTATCTTATCAATTCCTTTCTTAAAGTCTTTTTTTTTTTTTAATTTTCACCTTTACGGTCATATTACATCCCTTCCTTCTGTTCACCTGTATTTTGTATATATGTAAGTTTTTCTTTCTTTAAAATTTAGGGAGACAGTTTCTTCTAACAGACCAAAATACACCCAACATAAAGTTTGTGGCTCTGTTTTATTCACCAGTCTAATTATATATATATATTCCCCGCCTCCCCCATTTCTTCTCCGCCCAGGTTCGGGCCTCTTCTGATTTGACTAGTGTATATTTTTCTGGGGCTGTTGCTACCCTTTTAGTATTTTGTTATCTCATTCATCTATTCTTATCTAAATAAAATGACAAGGCAGAAAAATTCACCTCAAAAAAAAGAACAAGACACACTACCAATGGTTAGGGACCTAATCAATACGAATATCAGTAGTAGGATATCAGAACTAGAGTTCAGAATGACAATTATAAAGATGCTAGATGGGGGTGAAAAAAGAATAGAAGATACTAGAGGATCCCTTTCTGAAGAAATGAAATCCCTTTCTGGAGAAATAAAAGAACTAAAATCTAACCAAGTTGAAATCAAAAAAGCTATTGATGAGGTGCAATAAAAAATGGAGGCTCTTACTGCTAGGATAAATGAGGCAGAAGAGAGAATTAGTGATACAGAAGACCAAATGATGGAGAATAAAGAAGCTGAGAAAAAAAAAAAGATAAAACAACTATTGGACCACAAGGGGAGAATTTGATATATAAGTGATACAATAAGATGAAACAATATTTGAATAACTGGGATCCCAGAAGAAGAAAGAGAGAGAGGGGCACAAGGTATATTAGAGTAAATTATAGCAGAGAACTTCCCTAATTTGGGGACTGGGAAAAAATATCAAAATCCAGGAGGCACAGGGAAGCCCCCTCAAAGTCAATAAAAATAGGTCAACACCCCATCATTTAATAGTAACACTTACAAATCTGAGTGACAAAGAGAAAAAACCTGAAAGCAGCTCAGAACAAGAGGTCTGTAACATACAATGGTAGAAATATAGGTTGGCAGCAGACCTATCCACAGAGACCTGGCAGGCCAGAAAGGACTAGCATGATATATTCAGATCACTAAACAAGAAAAATATGCAGCCCAGAATACTATAGCCAGCTAGTCTACGAATGAAAATAGGAGAGATAAAAAGCTTCCAGGACAGGGCGCCTGGGTGGCTCAGTGGGTTAAAGCCGCTGCCTTCGGCTCAGGTCATGATCCCAGGGTCCTGGGATCAAGGCCCACATCGGGCTCTCTGCTCAGCGGGGAGCCTGCTTCCTCCTCTCTCCTCTCTCTCTGCCTGCCTCTCTGCCTGCTTGTGATCTCTCTCTGTGTCAAATAAATAAATAAAATATTAAAAAAAAAAAGAAAGCTTCCAGGACAAACAAAAACAAGAAGGATATACAAACACCAAACCAGCCCTCCTGGAAATATTGAAAGGGGTTCTCTAAGCAAAAAGAAAGCCTAAAAGTAACATACCAGAAAGGAACAAACAAAATATACAGTAACAGTCAACTTACAAGAATACAATGGCACTAAATTCATATCTTTCAATAATTACCCTGAACATAAATGGGCTAAATGCCCCAATCAAAAGACACAGGGTATCAAATGAATTAAAAAAAACAAGACCCGGGCGCCTGGGTGGCTCAGTGGGTTAAAGCCTCTGCTTTCGGCTCAGGTCATGATCTCAGGGTCCTGGGATCGAGGCCCACATTGGGATCCCTGCTCGGCGGGGAACCNCCTGTCTCTCTGCCTCCTTGTGACCTCTCTCCCTCTGTGAAATAAATAAATAAAATCTAAAAAACAAAACAAAACAAAACAAGACCCATTGATATGCTGTCTGCAAGGAACTCATTTTAGACCCAAAGACACCTCCTGATTTAAAGTGAGATGGTGGAAGACAATTTACCAAGCTAATGGAATTCCAAAGAAAGCTGTGGTGGCAACACTTATATCAGATAAATTAGATTTTAAGCCAAAGACTATACTAAGAGATGAGGTAGGACACTATATGATACTTAAAGGGTCTGAACCCTTTAATACTTAAAGGATCTGATCTAGGAGATCTAACAATTTTAAATTTCTATGCTCCTAATATGGGAGTAGCCAATTATATAAACCAATTAATAACAAAATCAAAGAAACACATCAACAATAATACAACAATAGTAGGGGACTTTAACACTCCCCTTACTGAAATGGACAGATCATCTAAGCAAAAGGTCAACAAGGAAATAAAGGCTTTAAATGACACACTGGACCTGATGGACATCACAGATATATTTAGAACATTCCATCCCAAAGCAACAGAATATATATTCTTCTCTACTGCACATGGTAACATTTTCCAGAAAAGATTACACCCTGGGTCACAAATCAGGTCTTAACCAGTACCAAAAGACTGAGTTCATTCCCTGCATATTTTCAGACCACAGTGCTTTGAAACTCAAACCTAATAACAGGAGGAAAGTTGGAAAGAATTCAAACACATGGAGGCTAAAGAGCATCCTATTAAAGAATGAATGGGTCAACCAGGAAATTAAAGAAGAATTTAAAAAATTCATGGAGACAAATGAAAATGAAAACACAACTGTTCAAAATCTTTGGAACATAGCAAAGGTGGTCCTGAGAAAAGTATATAGCAATACAAGCCATTCTCAAGAAACAAGAAAGGTCTCAAGTACACAACCTAAACCTACATCTAAAGGAGCTGGAGAAAGACCAGCAAAGAAAGCCTAAACCCAGCAGTAGAATAGAAATCACAAAGATCAGAGGAGAAATCAATGAAATAGAAACCAAAAGAACAATAGAACAAATCAATGAAACTAGGAGCTGGTTCTTTGAAAGAATCAATAAGATTGATAAACCCTTGGCTAGACTTATCAAAAAGAAAAGAGAAAGGACCAAAATTAATAAAATCATGAATGAAAGGGGAGAGATCACAACCAACACCAAAGAAATACAAACAATTATAAGAACATATTATGAGCAACTATACACCAGCAAATTTGATAATCTGGAAGAAATACATGTATTCCTAGAGACATATAAACTACCAAAATGGAACCAGGGAGAAATAGAAAAACTGAACAGACCCATAACCAGTAAGGAGATTGAAACAGTCATCAAAAATCTCCCAAAAGACAGGAGCCCAGGACCAGACGTCTTCCCAGGGCAATTCTACCAAACATTTAAAGAAGAATTAATACCTATTCTCCTGAAACTGTTCCAAAAAATAGAAATGGAAGGAAAACTTCAAAACTCACTTTATGAGGCCAGCATTACCTTGATCCCCAAACCAGACAAAGACCCCCATCAAAAAGGAGAATTACAGAGCAATAGTCTTGATGAACATGGATGCAAAAATTCTCACCAAAATACTAGTCAATAGGGTCCAACAGTACATTAAAAGGATTATACACTAGGACCAAGTGGGATTTAGCCCTGTGCTGCAAGCTTGGTTCAACATTCACAAATCAATAAATATGATACAATATATTAATAAAAGAAAGAACAAGAACCATGTGATCCTCTCAATAGATGCTGAAAAAGCATTTGACAAAGTACAGCACCCTTTCTTGATCAAAACTCTTAACAGTGTAGGCATAGAGGGTATATACCTCAATATCATCAAAGCCATCTACAAAAAACCCACAGCGAGTACCATTCTCAATGGAGAAAAACTGAGTTTTTCCTCTAAAGTCAGGAACACGACGGGGAGGGAAAAGTGAAACAAGATGGGACCAGGGAGGGAGACAAACCATAAGAGATTCTTACTCTCAGGAAACAAACTGAGAGTTGCTGGAGGGGAGTGGGCTGGGAGGAATAGGGTGGCTAGGTATTGAACACTGGGGCAGGTATGTGGTATGGTGAGTGCTTTGAATTGTGTTAAGACTGATTATTCACAGACCTGTAGCCCTGAAATAAATAACACATTATATGTTAATAAAGTTTTAAAAATTAAAAAGTACACTTTAAAAATAATATAAGTGTATAATAAAATATGTATTTATTTTCAATGTTGACCATGTCTTAAAATGGCATCTTATTTGAAAAGGAAATAATCATTGAATAAGATTTACTCACATGATTTATCTTTATTTTTCACTAAAACAAAAACAAAAACCAAACAGAAAAAAAAATCCAAAAAACAAAACCCTCTTATACTCAGAATAGGGATTTGTTCTGACATGAAAAAAATAAAAAAAATGGTAAGAATGTGATAGACTAAATCTCAGAGAAAATGGAATGCAAATGTAACTCCAAAATCACCGTCATTTACAGAGATATCTTTTCTCTAGCTTCCCTGGGTTTTGTGTTTATTACGTCTCAAAAACTCAATAAAATCAAAACCAAAAATATCTAGAAAAGCAAAATTAGGGAACATTAATTTTCTTTATTTCACTGTTTTAGGCAAGGGTTGGTAGCTTGGACCTTACTCTCTGAAGTATCTACTCCAATCTGATTCAATGGGTATAATGTGCAAATTCTTTTCTAGGTTAGACATTAGAATAAATTGCTAGTAAAATTTGACACTTTCCATCATTAACTGGGCAAGTTGGAAAAACCTGGAACTTGTTTTTTTGTTTGTTGGTTGGTTGGTTATGTGTTTATTTGTTTAATAAATACCTAACCATTTGTAATTCATGTCAGAGGCCTTGGATCCTGGTCTTTTGGAACTTGTGGACTTATTGGTCACAACAATTTCATGTTCCTGATAATCATCTCTCAACTCCCTGTCTTGTTCTAATTTAGTACTTCTGAGAAATACAATGATCCCCTTAACTTCTCTGGTGAATATTTCTAAAAATACCCACTTTAGCCACTGCCTATCACTTCCTCTCCATCCCTTCATCTTGCATATGACCCCTTCCTCTGTATTCAAATACTCTTTCTAAGAAAGTCTAAGGTGAAAACCAGCTTTCTTTTGATAGCAGAGCTCCCTTTGGAGCAGGGAGCCTCTTCTCTCAGTCCCCAGATTTCTGGTCAAGGAGGTAGAGCTGACAAATTTGGGGGTCTCCATTGTCAATTCCAGATAATCATGCAAAGTATTACTAGAAATAATAAGGTAAATACTGGCAGGGGTTAAACACAGTTGGTTTAATGGAGGACTCTTGGCTTCAGCTCAGTTCATGATCTCAGGGTCGTGAGATCAAGCTCCATGCTGAGTGTGGAGTCTGCTTAAGACTCTCTCACCCTCTCCCTCCATACCCACTCTCAAATAAATAAATTAATTTAAAAAAATACTGGAAGTATATGGTCAGTTTGCCTAAACTTTCAAACTTGTTTCTTCCTTATTCCTATCCCTTAAAGGGAAGATAAATAGTTTAACAGCTAAGATTAAGAAACTCATTTTTTCTAGTGAATTCTGATGATACACAATGTATGTAAATTGTCAGAAAAAACACAAAGCTAGTATGTTAAGATAAAAATTAAGAAAGGGATTGAGAACAAAATTTTATTAACCTATTTCTGACAAAATAAATAGGGGAAGCAATTTTTATCTGAATCTCTGGAAAAGGGTTCCAGGTATTTGTTTCATTTCTACTGTGAACTGAGTCCAACCCAGTATAAGATCTTGCAACATCTGATCTTATTTAAGCCATGTGAACACCTACTGTAGCAGGAAAAACACATATTTTTGTATGTAATTTCTATGCTATTTTAATCATGGCATTTTTTTTAATTTACAAGAATTGTTCAGACATCTGGGTTTATCACAGATAAATAGATATAGATATATTTACATATGAATATATTAATACATATTAATATATATCAATGTGATCTTCTCAAAGACATACTCCAAAAGTCCTAATAAGAAATACTTATTTGAGGGGTGCCTGGGTGGCTCAGTTGGTTAAGTGTCTACCTTCAGCTAAGGTTGCGAGCCCAGGGTCTTGCAACTGAACCCCACATCGGGCTTCCTGCTTAGCAGAGAGCCTGTTTCTCCCTCTCCCTTTGCCTGCCACTCCCCCTGCTTGTGTGCTCACTCTCTGTCTCTCTGTCAAGTAAATAAATAAAATCTTTTAAAAAAGGAACTACATATTTGATTACTTAAACAGTGTTGTATATTGGGTAGTCCTCAAAGGGCACACTGGAGTTTGTTTAAAAACCAGAATGGAAAGAAATCAGAGAGGGAGACAAACCATGAGAGACTCTGGACTCTAGGAAACAAACTAACAGTTGCAGAAGAGGGGGTGGGGTAGGGAGATGGGGTTACTGGGTGACGGGTTTTAAGGAGGGTATGCGTTGTGATAAGCCCTGGGTATTATATGCAACTAATGAATAATTGAACACAACATCATAAACTAATGATGTACACTATGTTAGTTAATTGAACTTAATAAAAAATAAACTAAAAAATTAAAAACAAAAAAATATAAATAACAGACAGTACAATATCCCAAGAAGTAAAGTAATTTAGAACCACCAAGCTTATTTTAGGTGCTGATGTAAAAAATTAATTGCCAAGTTGGCATCCTACACAGAGACTGAACAAAGGAATGTTGGTGTTTCGCATACATCTTTCAAGTCTATTTGAAATTATGAAGGTGTGTAGCTAAGTATATTTCTCATAGTCTCAATGCATTAAATTTGCTATTTTCAGAATTAAATGAATAGTTTACCAATAACAAACAGTTATCAAATAAAATAAAACAATATGCTAGCCATCAGTCTACATGCTTGATAAATGGCATCCATTAGCTCTTTTAACAGTCCCAGGATGTGTTGCTATTATTTCAATTGGTTTATTTTCATTCGTACAAATAATAGAACTTTAGCTATCAATAAAAACAACAACAAACCTTATTCTGAAAAGGAAGAAAAGAGGAATAAATGGTGGCATGTCTTACCCCAAGGTCACACAGCTTGGAACTCAGTTCAGTGTCTATCTAACAATAGCCACCTTGGTAGTGTTTTTCCATATACTTTGGCATTATAGAAACTTAACAAAATGTGTCCAAACATGATTGAATTTAACTAGAGACAATGCAAGACAATATGCTTAAGTGAAAAAAAAATTGGGGAAAGGGGGTAGAACAGGTCAAAAAATGAAGCTCACCTTGTGAATCATATAAATGAGTAACAAAGAGAGCAAATGTGCTTCTCACTTTTGTAAAATTTAAGGATATAGCTATCTTTTATGAGAGCATGCATGAAGTACTTCCATTTTGTGACCTCTCAAAGTCCCTTTTATCTCATATAGTCTCTGATTCTATAATGACTACTGCTACAAATAATATTAGTAGACAGATAAGAAATAGACAGGGGAAAAGAAGGGAAATCACCTCAAACAGCGATAACAGAAAGTGGAATTAAGTTATTGTTATACATGGCAGTTCTGCCTTTCAAGACATCACTTTTGTAAAGCTCCTAAGAGAAAAGGGGATTTAAAAAAATCTTTCATATTAATTAAATTCCATATTGCATCAACCCATCATCCAGTGTATTATGATCATATTATAGGAAACAATTTGTCATTCAAGAACTTGCTAACAATTTCAATAGCAATGGTCTCTTAGAAACAGATCTTAAGAAGGTGAATAACAACAGGCATGTGTTGCTTGGGAACAGATTTTTCATCTCCCTACTAGTCTGAATAGCCAGTTGATTTATTTAGGAACAAAAGCACAACATTCAATATCTTATGAAAGACACCTGCATAAAACACCTTAAAAACTAATGATTTCTAGTTATAAATTGAAAGATGTGTTCATGTACTAAACCAGAGTTTAAAATCAGCCACTTTATCAATTCATACCAGTGGTTAGCTGTGAAAATTTAATGGAATACGAGGAAGCAGAAAGAGAGAAAATGTCTTTAGGAAAGTAAACGACGTGTAAATCCTCAAGGGCAGAAATTGGGGAGTATGGTACAGAGGAGCATGGTAATGTGAACCAATGTATATAAGCAAGTGATTTTAAGCCACATATGCACAGGTGAAGAAGTTATTATTTTTTCCCCCACAATTCACTTAAATCATTTTAGAACTCACAAAGGATACTGAGTAACTTGTGTTTAAGGGCAAACACAGTGACCACACACATCTGGGAACCTTTTAATAATTGCGTCTTTGTATAAACAACTTTGAGGTCTGATTCAGCACTGTATCACAGTGGCCAAGAACAAGGTCTCTGGAGTTATGCAGGTTGTTTAAAATTCCTGACCCCAGGGCTACCTTATTTTGACATTGTAGAGATTTCTTTATTATATCACTAATACACTTGTTACTATTTATGCAGTAGGGGGGGAGGATAAAAGATACAACTACAAACTTCAAGGAGGTTCTAGTGAGTTCTAGGCACTTATGCCTTGTGGACCTCCTTCTATACATAGAATTATATATATATGTGTGTATACACACACACACACACACACACACACACACACACATATAATTGTCCTTTATGACCATGTTGGTATAGACTATATCAGCGTGTCAAGACATTTTTACCGGCATTTTTTCTTCTGATCTGAAAAGACATTAGACATTTTTTGTGACTCTTAGGTACTATGCTCACTGTAACTAATAGAGAAATCAGCCCTGCCTGTTTCCACTTAATACATTTATGACCTTTGGCAACTTAGTCAACTCTCTATGCCACAGCTTTGTCATTTATAAAATGAGAGGACAGTAATAGTACCTATTCAGTTTCACTGGGTTGTTGTGATAATTGAATGACACAATCCACCTTGAAAGATGGTGGGTGTTCAGACTGGAGCAGGGGTGAGGATTGATGGACTAGGGAATTGTAAGAGGCAAACTTGTTAGACAAGGATGAGAAATGGGTGTGGAGTGGCCTTAAGGAGGGTGAAATTTCTAAGGACAGTAACTCTTTTCTCTTGACTCAATGACTATGTTTCACCCATTTATATGCCGCTATTTTTCAAATATAGTTCTATTGAGTTAAATGAAATATAAGTTGATCTGAACTTATCAACTTCATTCTTTTTGTCACAGTACGTTTTATCAGGCAACCCTGAAAAAAGTACATTCTTAATGTAGTATTTAAGGAAAAATTTATAGCAAAAGAAGGTAATCATTGGTGTAAGGAGATAAGCTGGAAGATTTAAGAGTCAAAGTTCTCAAGTCAAAGTTCAGAACTTAAAGACACCACCGTTTTTTAATGAAAATCACACATTTTGCAGCAGATATCATTTGCCTAATGCCATAAATGGGTTATAACCCAAATTCCCCGATTTTTCCCATTGAGGCTCCGCACAGAAGGTAGAGTATTTCTGAGACAATGATTTATAAAATGACAGTCATTATAGATTGTGGGCTTCTGATAGAAGAAAAGCACTGTTTTCATTAATTCAAAAGATTTATTATACTGCAAATGTGCCTGTTAATGTTGATGCAGTGTCAAAAAAGAAAGACATATTAAAATGTTTAAGGAACTTCTAGTTTAGTCAGCACATTGCACATTCAATATATGATTTTAAAAGTTATCTGTACCATTTCAAGTTCTTGTGCAAGTTCTACAAAAGAGAAGCAAAAGTTCCAGTAGAGTGGAAAATGGGAGCCTACAGTGGGATTGAAGGGTTCAGGAAATGCTTCCATGAGAAAGAATTAGTAGGATAAGACACAAAGGTCAAGCTCAGGGAAAAAAAGGAGAGAATACTCCTGGCAGAGATTATGAAGGTGCACAGAAGTGGCAATACACTCAAATCACTTCATGAACAGAAAGAAAATCAGTTCAGCTGATGCCTTATTGGTGAGGAGGAGAGTAGAGCAACATGAGAATGGGGGCTAGGTGCGGGTGAGATCATTTGGGAATTTACAGAATAAAGAGAGGACTGTACAGTTTATTCTAAATGCAAAGGGCTGCCAGTCCATGTGGACATGGTATGAGAATAGAATGGATGAAAAATGACAGCAGTTTGTGGTAGGCTGGCAGTGGAGTATGAGAGAGAGAGAAGGAATTAAAGTATCTTTAAAGGTAAAATACACAGGACTTGCTTCTTGATTCTAACAGGAGGTAAGGAGTATGAAGGAATTATCCAAAATGATGTTGGTTGTTCAATACAATAACTGATGAATTGGGCCAAGTTTTTTTTAAGAGGGTTTATAATGTGGAAGGGATGGGGATTAAATGCTTTTCTTCTTTGTGGCTTTTTTCCTTCTAGTTCATCCTCTAAATTTAGTTTAATAGGATTACAAGATCCAAACAAACCTAAGGTGGAGTCTAGAAAAACAAGTACCCAATCAGGTGGTTTAATAATAATTTAAAACACCACTAGCTTTTATTTACTGGTATCTATCATTTGCCAGACCCTTTTCTAAGATATTTATATTAATATTTATAATCATTAAATCCTTATATGAAGTAGACATTACTTTTTTCCCCTTATTTTATAGAGGAGGAAACAAAAGCACAGAGGTGAAAATAATTTAATCAGCATGGAAATGACCAAGACAGATTTTAAGTTCAGGCTTTGCACTATTAAGGGTGCTACCTCTCTTAGCAGACCCTTCTGGTTTAATCTGAAACAAAAGGTGTAAAGGAGGCCTTAAAAATCCACCGAGGGCCTAAATCGTCTTTGAGAAGAGGCTGGTTGAGAATTTGGGGCTTAAACTGTCGATAACATTAGTGTTACTGCCCTGCTGTCCTCTTGGGAACAAGATGCACTGTAGTATATCCCTGGATGAAGTTGGAAATTGAGAGATTTGTGTTACTGGCTCAAGTTCTCATAATAAATATAACCAAAGAGAGTATTTTGAATTTATTTTTCAGTCTTTTTCAACTGCTTTGTCATTTAAGAGCTTTCAGTTTTATGACACAGAAATAAGCACCAGAATGAACTTGGCTTTTATGAATAAAGAAGATATATTATCTTGTTATTATTTGGCAAAATCTTATAAAATCATTAATCCTGCTAAAGCATGAAAAGCAGAGACCTGTGATCTCTGTTCTCTAAAGAAGATACATGAAACATTAGCTTGCTTGGAAGAATAAGTGATGTCTTAAGTTACTGAATTGTTCAGTTTTATTACCACATGAATTCCATGTAATCAGTTCCTAGGAAGGCACTTTGCCATAACACATTTCATGGTTCATTGACATAAATGATCCTTCAACCCAGGTAAATAACAGTATATGTCATACGTGTGTTATCAGATTCTGAGTCAAGCTTTGAGCACCTGGGGTAGTTAAATTTTTAGTAGGAAATGTAATTCATAAGTCAGATTTTTTTTAAAAAGTCTGAATAATATGTCTGCCTACAGTATCTTACATTGTTCTCACATTCTGTGAAAAACTCAAAATGAACAGAATGTAGATATGAGTGCACCCGTGTACAATGATGAATCCTTTCTTGTTAACTGCTTTTAATGCAATAGCTCGTCAACAATTATCAGGTATAAAGCACAATGTAAACGAATCTTACTTTAAATGTACATTATTTAGCTTAACTTGGAGATTATGAATAGATTTATCTGACATGGAACAGCATACTTTTAGTGAATGCTGATAAAAATCCTAGTGAGACCTTGCTGTTCATAGAAATCTGTCTCTGAAGGACATAACCTTTTCTGTCATGATTGCAACTCTCATTGCAAAATGAGAAAATTAAATCACTTGGGAATGCTAGAAAAGACAGAAAACTTTAAACTAAATGCCACTCATAACACTAGAAAGTGGAGTAAATGATGTGTTGACTTTGATACAAGAAAACATCTATGACATTATCTATCATTAAGTCGAAAAATCTGTCAGGTATGTTTTCCTTACGATGATGGTTTTTTTAACTAAGTCTGGGATTCAGCTGTTTAAATAATAATTGGCACATATATCAACTTAAACAAACTTCTCAGCAATCTTATAAAATTTAAACCAATGAGAGCTTCAGAGTTCTGGATCTTTTAGCTGTTTTAAGCCTAAATAAATAATAAGCCTACATAAACCTTTTGCACCACCCCAACCCTCTGTCTTACCTCAATTCACCATGGCCAAACATTCTCTACTCTACATAGTTAGCTCAGGGGTATCCATGATTCGTGAAAATATAATTATATATTTCAGTTAGCGGCAGACTGTCCAAAGGTAAAAGGTGGCATATGGGTAGAAAAAGTAAATTGATGCTATAGGGAGAAAAAAAAAATGGAAGAAAATTGTTGTTTGTTGTGTTGTCAAGTAGCGATAACATTTTCTGCACACTTACAGAAAAAAAAAAAGAAATCCTGCTCTAAATTTAACTACTTCTAAAATTAAATATTAGAAATCTGGTGATAAGTTGTTATATAGATATTTTTCTCTAGGAAGATAAGACCCAATTAGTTTTTTCTCTTATTTATAAATTATCAAAACTTTCATGAGTATTTATGTTTCTCCACCCATTGTTCCTATTTTCAAAAGAATATGCAAAAGATCCATGATTTAGATCTAGGAGAAAAGCTGGTGGTTTTTAACCTATATTCAGAACAGGAGGGAATGTGGAAAATTTTAGACTTCTACTTTAAAAGGTTGGTTGGAAACATTGTGTAATAGTAGTCGAACTTTGAAACATCCATTCAAAAATGTATGTGTGTGTATATATATGCATGCTTTCCCAAATACCAAATTGTAGTTCATGTCTGAGGGTTTTTTGTTTTGTTTTGGTTTGGTTTGGTTTTAGGAGTAACTGGTACTTCATGATATGCCTACCTACAATGAATCTGCTAGTACATTGTACATTATAAAAAGTAAAACGGAACTTCATCTCAAATATAATATTTAACTTTTCTAAGCAATATTTAGATTACAGTTACAGTCACCCCCTCATTTGTAGAGTTAATAATACATGCATCAGTTGTTTTCAGGACATAATTTTCCTGATAAAAATTTGTTGTATCAAGAAAATGACATCCCTCACTTTGCAACTATCACATAACCATTGAAAGGGTCTTTATTCAAATATATTTCAGGGTTGTAAATTTTCCCAAGGGCCTTTCAATGCTGATATTTAAGTCATATATCAAATACCTTGAAGCATCAAACATTTCACTGTTCTTGTTAATTTTTCCTTAAGAGATAACATTTGAGTTTGGTCAACACTCTAACCCTAGATGCTCCCATATTAATCAGTGGCTTGACAAGCTATTCAAATAGTTCTCCAGTCGCTCTCATCTACTTCATGGAATCCTGTGGCTTTTTGCAAGATTTACATTGTAACTTTGCAACCCTGTTGCTCTGTATTTGCATAACATTGCCATATTTCAAAACTAAAAATCAGCAAGAGATCTGAAAGTGTTCAGGCAATAAATAGTATTGTTCTATGAGAAGATATGATTAAATAGAAACAAACCTTGTAAGTAGTCATATTTTAGTAAACTTTGCTCACATAATGATGGATTTTGAGCCTTTAATTAAGGAGACAGCAAACTTATTCTATAAAGTGCTCAGTAATAAATATTTTAGGTCTCTGTCATAACTAAGCTCAGTCAGGGTAGTGTCAAAGCAGTCATACATAATACATGAAAGAATGAGTATGGCTGCAATCAAATAAAACTTTATTTGGTGCCAGGGAGAATTCTTTGTTGACCCCTCTCTCTAATTTAATAAATACTGGATAATGAGGATCCCTCTGTAAGAAAAATATTTCTCAAGGAAATTAACAGAAAAAAGGACTTCCTCTATAATGTCCCCAAATCTAAGTACTTTTGAAATTAAATACCATGTTTAACATAATCTTATAAAAATCTTAAATTTAACTATTAACTATTTGATGCTGTTCTTTCTCTCGCTCCTTGTAGCACTTTAAAGTATATGGAAGAATTTTCTTTAAAATTATCTGAAAATGTGGGCGCCTGGGTGGCTCAGTGGGTTAAAGCCTCTGCTTTCGGCTCAGGTCATGATCTCAGCGTCCTGGAATTGAGGCCCATATCGGGCTCTCTGCTCAGCAGGGAGCCTGCTTCCTCCTCTTCCTGTCTCTCTGTCTGCCTCTCTGCCTATTTGTAATCTCTCTCTCTCTGTGTGTCAAATAAATAAATAAAATCTTTAAAAAAATTATCTGAAAATGTATTTATTTCTCAAATTTCCAAGTTTTTGACCCTCTCATTGTCATTATTACAGATTAGTAACCCAGTTAACCCAACATGAATATGATAATCACATGGAAAACAAAATAATGATAATGAAAGTGGAAAGGATATTCCTTCAGAGTTTAAGTAAAAAATAAATTGTTTATTTGAATCAATTTTTTTTAATTTTATTTTTATTATTTGCCCAAGGGGTACAGGTCTGTGAATCATCAGGCTTACATCTTTCACAGCATTCACCAAAGCACAAACCCTCCCCAATGTCCATAACCCATCC
>LNAC01000423.1:1038673-1091189 GCA_002007465.1 Ailurus styani
GCAAGGGAAGCAAGGGCAAAAATGAACTATTGGGACTTCATCAAGATTAAAAGCTTTTGCACAGCAAAGGAAACAGTCAACAAAACCAAAAGACAACTGACAGAATGGGAGAAGATATTTGCAAATGACATATCAGATAAAGGGCTAGTATCCAAAATCTATAAAGAGCTTCTCAAACTCAACACCCATAAAACAAATAACCCAGTCAAGAAATGGGCAGTAGACATGAACAGACATTTCTCCAAAGAAGACATCCAAATGGCCAACAGACACATGAGAAAGTGCTCAACATCACTCGGCATCAGAGAAATACAAATTAAAACCACAGCGAGATACCACCTTACACCAGTCAGAATGGCTAAAATCAACAAGTCAGGAAATGACAGATGTTGGCGAGGTTGCGGAGAAAGGGGAACCCTCCTACACTGTTGGTGGGAATGCAAACTGGTGCAGCCACTCTGGAAAACAGTATGGAGATTCCTCAAAAAGTTGAAAATGGAGCTACCCTACGACCCAGCAATCGCACTACTGGGTATTTATCCTAAAGACACAAAGGTAGTGTTCCTCAGGGGCACGTGCACCCGAATGTTTATAGCAGCAATGTCCACAATAGCCAAACTATTTGAATCAATTATTTACAATTATTTGCCCTTCATGAAATGCCTCAATTAAGACATTTCACTTGGGAAAGTTCCCATGGTGCCAAATCATTAACTAGAAGTAATACAACGATCTATGTATTTTTACAAATGTTGAAATAATGTGGCTAGTCAACTTTAGCCCCTCTAGTCCCTTTAGGTAATATGACTAATACAATCAATAATAAAAAGTAGATCAGTAAGGTGTCACCATCTTATACACAAAAGCACTACTGATTTGTGTGTATAAAATGTTGCCAATGCCTCTCTATTCTATAAATAATTTTTATTAACATGTTCATTTTACTATATTGCAGACTAAATTCATAAACATACAATTAAATTTTAAAGGAAAATAAGGCCTTATTTATGCATTCCAAACCATTCGATTCTGATTTTCAAAATCTCTACTTTTAACTTTGGTGGTATTGTGGTAAGTAAGCATAGTTGTCTTCTAAAATTTATAGTTTTCTTCAATACTTTAAAATTACTTTTTTTACCCTTTCCTACAAATGATTCTGAAAGAACAATGAGATATTATTGTTTAAAGGGAGTTGAATAGGGCGCCTGGGTGGCTCAGTGGATTAAAGCCTCTGCCTTTGGCTCAGGTCATGATCTCGGGGTCCTGGGATCGAGCCTCACATCGGGCTCCCTGATCAGCAGGGAGCCTGCTTCCTCCTCTCTCTCTGTCTGCTTCTCTGCCTACTTGTGATCTCTCTCTCTCTGTCAAATAAATAAAAAAAAATAAAATAAATAAAAATCTTTTAAAAAATAAAGGGAGTTGAATGACCTAAAATATACAATATTTATAAATGTTTCCTTGTAATACAGGCATGTAAACTTTCTTGCAAAATCTAAATGATTCCATATTTCTAAAGAGTTATCACATCTTTTCCTGTTGATATTTTCTTGGAAGTATTTTATTTTAATGGTAAAGAATAGAACATTTAAACTGGATGGCAATAAATAGGTATGGAAAAATCAGTCAATCTGCTTTTTAAAATAATTATTAGAGAAAAGCAGGTTTCTCTATATGAATATTTCCTTCTTGTTACTGAAAGATAAAAGATTAGACCAAAGGGGCCATAGCTCTGAACCATTATAGGTTTTCCAATTTTCTACAATGAACCTTAGGACAATCTTTGTGGGATAAAAAAATAAAATTCTCTATAATATTATCAACATTTAGGATTTTCATTGAAGCCCAACTTAGTGAGAGGTCAGAATATGGGACAGTGGAGGAGTAAACCATTTTAAAATCAGATGGGTTTTTTTTTTGTGCTCAACACATACTGACTCTTAGATAATAGGAATTTGGGATGTCCTCAGCACTTGAAATGTCCCACTACATGGGTTGCCCATCAAAGAAGCTGTTGACTACTGCTGGATTAGGTACAGTTAAATAGTATCTCTGTTTACCAGTTTAGAATGAGATTCTCTTCATTCAATAACTCTTTTTCTCCCTTTTTTCTCTGACAGGAACCAAGTATTAGGATATATAACACTGACAAATAGAAATTATCATCAGTGTTATCAAATCATATAATTTACTAAGAGTAGAAAATTTTCTTTATACATGTGATGCTTTACACAAACTATAATTCCAAAGCAACAAAAATAATTGAAAATAGTTAAAACTGGTTCCTGTACCCCAATGTTCATATCAGCAATGTCCACAACTGCCAAACTGTGGAAAGAGCCAAGATGCCCTTCAACAGATGAATGGATAAAGAAGATATGGTCCATATATACAATGGAATATTACACAGCCATCAGAAAGGATGAATACCCAACTTTTGTAATCAACATGGATAGGGCTGGAGGAGATTGTGCTGAGTGAAATAAGTCAAGCAGAGAAAGTCAATTATCATATCATTTCACTTACTTGTGGAGCATAAGGAATAGCATGGAGGACATTAGGAGAAGGAAAGGAAGAGTGAGTTGGGGTAAATCGGAGGGAGAGAGGAAGCATGAGAGACTGTGGACTCTGAGAAACAAACAGGGTTTTGGAAGGGAGAGGGGTGGGGGGATGGATGAGCCTGATGGTGGGTATTAAGCAGGGCATGTATTGCATGGAGCACTGGGTGTGGTGCATAAACAATGAATCTTGGAACACTGAAAAAATAAAACTAAATTTAAAAAAATAGTTAAAACTGGGGTGCCTGTGTAACTCGGTTGAGTGTCTGACTCTTCATTTTCGCTAAGGTCAAATTCACAGGGTCCTGAGATCAAGCCCTGCATTGGGCTTGTCAGTCAGCATGGAGTCTTCTTGATTCTCTCTCTCCCCACTTGGGCATGCACACCTCCTCTCTCTCACTCTAATAATAAACAAAATCTTAAAAATATATATAAAACTTATATATAGCCCTTATCATGTGCCATACCATGCTTTATGATATAGAAAGTTAAAAAAATAAATATAGGTATAGATATAGCAATATCTATATACATCAATTTGTCAATCTACATATACATTTATAGACACATACACACATATATAAACACATGCATGTATATTTACAAATAAACTATTTTAATCCTTAAACAACTCTAAAGCCAATTATATTATTTTATGTGTTCTATAGATATGGAAAATGAGTCACTGAGTGTTGATTTGCTCCAACTCACAGAGCTATTTTTTGGCAGATCCAAGACTGGAATTCAGGTAGTCCAGCTTCAGAACCCATGCAATTAATACTCTTCACAGTGTCACTGATGAAGCATTCCCTTCTCATCATAAGTCCTAATTCCATTAAAAATATTATTTAGATGGGTCCCCTGAGTGGCTCATCTGATTGAGTGTCTACCTTTGGCTCAGATCATGATCTCAGGGTTCTCAAATTGAGTCCTGTGTCCAGCTCCCTGCTCAATGGGGAGTATGCTTCTCCATCTCCCTCTGCCTCTCCTTCTGCTGGTACTCTCTCTCTCTCTCATGCTCACTCTCCCCCCTTTCTCTCTCAAATGAACAAATATAATCTTTTAAAAAATATTATTTTGAAAGGCCATACTCAAAATTTGACTAACCCACACTAAACAGCTTTAAAAAGTTCTTTTGTAAGTCTGGCAATGCAAAAGTCTGTTCTGGGAGGTGACCATTGTTTACACAACTATCTTCTACACTTGACTATAAGATTATTTTCAATTTATCCCATCTCCTAGCAGAGATCCTAGGAATGCTTTTCTAAAATGACAATGATGAATAAATCAGTAAATTAGTCATCAGAACCAAATGTTAATCTATTATTCCCTTGTATTTGGCTTTATCAAAAAGACACAACTCATGAGAACAGGAATATATACATGAAGTCTTTTCCAAACAACTAAATGGCAATATATGTTCTCAAGTCAATATACATTTTTGATTCATCATCTCTAACTCCTTTCAGTTAAATCAGTAAATTTATATTACCCAAACAACCCTTCTCTCTTTGTTTTCCAATTAATAGGGTTTTAATATATTTGGAAAATACCTGGTTGAATTTAGTGAAACAGCCAATTATAAACCAGGTGTTTCAATTGTATAAGTAGCCTAATAATATGTGGACTGCATTAATTATGGCAAGTCTTTATCTCCGCTCCAAACCATCCAACTAAAAATGGAATCAAGATTATTGCCTATTTCCTCAACTTTATCTAGATTGTGTTTTAATATCTCATTACACTTTTAAAGGATAGAATCAAGATCTCTAAGGCACAAAGAGCTCCTTCGTAATTTTAAATACAAGATGGTATTAATAATAAACTTTTATTTCCATTCATTTTTCTCATTAATTCATTCTTTTAAATTTTGTATATTGCGATGGGATTTTTTTTCCTCCCCCTGTTACAGATGTTTGGATTCTGTAATCCCCTGAGGTATGAGGAGCCTGCATATCCCATCTGCAGTGATAAACATATCTGGTGATTAGAATTTCATACAAAGCAAAATACTAATACATCATTAAGCCTACAAAATATTTAGTCCCCCATATGTTGTTTGTGCTTCAGATTTCGCAAACATTTTGCTATAAAATACAATGCAGAATAAATAACAGATAAAAGTAAAGTCAAAGAAAAGTAAAGAATATCTGGGTTTTTGAACCTCTTTGTTTTATATTTCATTTACATCAAGTATACAGTTCAACTCTCAGTATTCCTTACTCCCTTGAGATTACACCTGAATATTCAGTGTATAAAGTTTGCAGAAGATATTGGTTTTAATAATACATTTGGCATTAAATTGAGCTTAGTTTAAGATGATGGGAAAAATTCATTAGAAGTTCCCTGATTGGGCATTAACTACCAGTCATCTTGCACAAAGTAAACTATTTTCCACAGTCTGTGCAATGGAGTGAGAATTCTGTTTTTGCTACAGAGCTTAAATGCGGCTTCATGTCTCACTCCAACATTTAAGATATCAATCGTTGTTAAGCAAAACCTACATACATTTCACTGTACATAATAAGTGAAAAAAACCCAAAGGGGAAATGTACCCCAAATAAGAAGTTGCAACATAAAGAGAGCAGAAAACTAAAAAGAAAAAATTTTCCTTGGTGGCCCAGTATTAGTTCTATACCCGGCAACTATACCAAACGAGCAGAAGTAAAACCACATCAATTATGTGAATAACAGAAGTAACTCTTAAATGTGGACTGTCTGGTAATTATCAGCAGCTTAATGTGTTGATTTTTCAGCTTCAACTTTAGAGTCATTTTCTTTTCCACTAGCATACTTGACCACTGGGTTATATAAATTCTGTTCCACCATTTTCTTTTCCTGAGTTCATTTTGTCTAGGGTTCCTTCAGTCTGGGACTAGAATAGTAAACACTAGAGGGACTAAACAAGTCAGTCTCCTCTATTGAAAAGATGTAAATGATACAATATTTCACCCAACCAAGAAATAAAATCAAAGAACTAGATGCAGCACAGATGTATATTTTAGTTTGAAATGTAAACATAAATATTACCCTAGAGATTAAACAACTTAATATTTTTTCTCATTTAATAAAGACTGGGGGGCCTCCTGAGTATTTCCTGAGCACAAACATCTTAGAAGCATATTTTTCATAAAACTAAATTAACCTAAAATGGAAAAGACCTTTTAGGTCAGTCAGACCATCCCTTGGAGACCGCAGAGGGCAGTTGCCTCGAATAAATACTCCAGTGTTTGGTCCCCTCGAGTGTTAGAGTTCCCTAGTGTTAGGCCTGCTTCTGACCTTTTATTTACAGTGTTATTTATTATTCATATTTTATTAAATATTTAAAATGCCACCTATTGTATTTGATGACTATTATAAGAAGAAAAGGTCTCTGTTCTTCAGATCTAGCTAGTTAATATCCTGGACTTGGCATTAATTATCTGAGACTTCCTTTCAAAAACTCCTGAAGCTCCATGCTTGTATTTAATAGCCAACAGTCACAAAACACTTTGGCAGAAACCAAACATGGTCATGAAGATACCCAGACTCAGGAGTTAGTCCTTCCTTGATCACTTCATTCATAAATGAATCCATCCTTTATCTCACTTCCTCAGGAGTACCACTGATAACTGACATTCATTGCAAAGCATATACAAGGGACGAGAAGGACATTTGTTAAACACAACAACAACAAATAAAAAGATTTTCTGAATTCAGTGTTGTTTCTTTCATGGGGTGGTTTTTAGGCACATCCTGGTTATCATTAGTTACTTATTTGGAATTTATTAAATCAACAGAGGTTTTGCTTGTTTGTCTCTGTCTGTTTCTTTTGCATGGGGTCGGAATTTGAAGGTAAACTGAAGGGGGATATTACCCTGATTATTGAACAGTTTGTCTCCTAAGCCTAGTGTTTAGTTCTCCTTGAAGAGCTCTATATTCTTATAATAAGAGAAATATCTGAACTTCAGGTAAATTAATCCTGGGGCTGTGCATAAGAATTCTATAAGGAAAAATGATATCATTTGGGTGAACAATTAATCAACAACAAGAAGTAAAACCAATAAATAAATAAATAACAAAAAAACCCAAGCATTACTTCTCTCTAATGCTGAGAATCAATTCAGCCCAGCTGAATAGAAACAGAGGTGCCTGGAGGATTTTAGTGGTCATCGAGAAGCAGTTCAAAAACAAGGCTGATAAGTAGTAGGATAAGGGAACTTGGCACAGATCTAAACACATTTTCCTGAAATGTACCCTTCCCTTAATGATTTCTATAAAATTTTATTTAAAATGATAGTATATCCTCAATTATGTTGTATGTGATGCATGAAAGAACTGGGAAGGAGAGCAACACTTTTGTCAAAGTTCATGTCGTCATGATTTGGATTATGCCAATCTGCTCATTGGTAATTTTCAGTCCTAAGATTCTTGTTATATGCTTCCCCAAATTTATGTCTTATTTATTATCCTCCTTATTTATTTCCTTACTCCACAGACCTCAACAATTTCAAAGGACTGTGACATCAGGTTTGATTTCTGACTCAACAGAGGACAGATGTTAATAAAAGAAGTTGGACTTCCTGAAATTATATCTTAGATCTGCCACTGATTGTTTGTGTGGCCTTGGAAAAAGAAACTTATCAGAAACTCAGATTCCTTATGAAAAATATGGGGGGGAGTACATACATAAATGTTTTTAATGAGTAAATATGGTTATTTGGGAAAATCCTTTGGCAGAGTAACTGGCATACAGTATTTTCATATTAGCTCCAATTATTATTAATTATTGTCAGGTTATTCTAAATAGTTACTTCCAACCTTGATACTTATTGATACTTATTCTCAACTTCGTCCTTTATTTCTTTTTCTTTTTTAAAATATTTTATTTATTTATTTGACAGAGAGAAAGAGATCACAAGCAGGCAGAGCAGCAGGCAGAGAGAGAGCGTGAAGCAGGCTCATCCCTGAGCAGAGAGCCTGATGCGGGGCTCAATCCCAAGACCCTGAGGGGATCATGACCTGAGCTGAAGGCAGAGGCTTAACCCACTGAGCCACCCAGGTGCCCCAACTTCATCCTTTATTTCCAGCCCTTTACTCATTCTGTCTTACTACTATTGCATATTCAACATTGCTTAAGCTAAACTCATAGGGATTTTTCCTTTTCAAACTAAGGTACTTCTTATGCTATTACCCCCTTTTTCTCTCTGTATCAGTCTAATCAGTTATGAAATTCTCTAGCTACTGCTGACACACCTTAGCATTCCTTCCCTCCTTCCATTTCCTCTAGTGAAATCCTCAAGCTCTATCTCCTAACTTTGCAATTATTGCAACTGCCCTCTAAATTTTTTCTTTCCTAATAACTTCCTGTTCTGATTACTTGGAACTTTGTGGACAAGTCAATATTCCTAAATCCAGATCTTAATCTATAGACTTTTTAAGTTTACAGTAATCCTGTAACTCAGGTCCTTTACAAATTCTGTCCTGATCTTCACTTCCAGCATTTACTACCTTCATACCAAAATTTAAGTTCTAATAAAATATATTTATCTTCCCTGAATATCCTACATAATTCTCTACTTATCAGTCAAAATTTATTCTCCTTCTGAAATGTATTTATTATTATTATTTTCTGTATGAAATAATAGGTATCCTTCCAGGGCCAACTCTAATGAAATGATATGTATAAAACTTTCCTTGATTATGATGTCCCCTTCACCAATCCCTTTTAACATTTGATTTATATATTTCTCCTGCCATTATACGATGGGAAATAATAGGTATTTATATATTTTATACATCTTTCTTTTGTATTCCCTAGTTATAAGGTTCCTCCAGGAAGGTTTATAAGCACAATTCAGCCTTTCCTTTACATTAGTGCCCCACACAATGTGGGTGTCCCACTGGATGACATTCAGATGTATGATTAACAGACACTTGGTCATTTCAAAAAGTGACAGAAAAATAATTTCTCGTATCATCCAGTTAAAATTAGTACTAAGTGAGAAAAAAAAAGTTAATAATTAGTTTCATTATGAATATAAGCTCCAGGTAGTAATCTAGCCAAAAGCTTATTAATTTTAATTTCTTAAAGAATTAGGTCAAAAAGAAATTCAGTTATGTTTTTAACAAAGCAGAGTATGTTAGAGATGATGACACGCACTTATGCTTACATTATGCTTATAGTATTTAATTATTAAAATCTAATGATAGAGGTTCTGATTTTGGATGGCCAGAAAACATCCTATCTGATCTTACCATCTCACATATAACAAATACAAAATCTGGGGAAAATATAAAACGTAACAATGAAATGAAGACCTTCAGAATGAAAAGAAAAAGAGCACCTGAAGAAGGCATGGTACTTTGAATGAAGGATCATCATGGAGTTGAGTTATCCATTTCTACAGCTTTAAGACTGAGGGCTGAGTTCATATCCAGTCCTGTGCCAGGTGGCAAATACACAGACATTCTAACTTCAGTAACTATAGAACAGTTTGTGGCAATCATATAAATTGAAAATTAATGAAGAGCCAGAGAGAAGATAACCAAATTTTGTGCACAAAGCGCAAAAATTTCTAGCTGAACTCTGAACAATCCTAGCATAGAACTGATTTGAGTCTGACTCAAAGCAACCAATCTACCAAAAAAAAAAAAAAAGAAGAAGAAGAAGAAGAAGAAGCTGAACTGAGATTTCAGGTGCTCTCCTAAAGACAAAATTTTCAGTTTATGTCCAACAAAGGTAACTACCTGCTAAATCATGATAACAAAAACCAATGTTTTTCAGAGAAATATAACCAAATCTAAAATTCTCACAATATACAATGAAAATATCTAGAGTACAATTCAAAATGGGACATATGAAGTATCAGGAAGATTTTTACAATTCTCAAACAAAAAGCCCTATCTGAAACAAGACAGTGATCCAAAATTAGAGCCATAACTATACTAAAAAATGTAAAGAATAACATGTCTGCAATGAACAAATATATTTCAGAGTCAAAATAAAAATGGTAGAAAAAAATGGAAATTCTAAAACAATTGAAATTTAAAAATTACTGGATATATTTAACAGCCTAAAAGAGGTAATAAAGGAAAAATCAATGAATATGTAGATAGATTGATCATTATTATTTATCTTGAAATACAGAGAAAAATGTATTAGAGAAAACATGAAAACAAACTCAGACCTGTAGAAAAGTGTTTAAAAGGTGTAAATTTGTCTAACTGGAATCTCAGAAAAACATGATAGAACAGAATAGGGGAAGAAAATTTTTAATTGGTAAAAAGTATGCATTTACAGATTTGAGAAGCCCATTGAACTCCAGGCAGAAATGGGATAAAAAAAAAACAAACCAAAAACAATAGCAACAACAACAAAAAATGTAAGTGCATCACAGTCAAAATGCTGCAAACCAAGATAAACAAAAACTTAAAAGCAGTCAGAGAAAAAACATCTTAATTACAGGAGAATATTTGTATTTTTGCTCATCAGAAATTGGGGAGATCAGAAGACAATGAAACAAATTTAAAATGTTGAAAGGAAAAAGAAAATAACACGTCCACTTAGACATCTATATTTAGCAAAAATACATTTCAAGAATAATAGATAAATAAAGACAGGGCGCCTGGGTGGCTCAGTGGGTTAAAGCCTCTGCTTTCAGCTCAGGTCATGATCTCAGGGTCCTGGGATCGAGGCCCGCATCGGGCTCCCTGCTCAGTGGGGAGCCTGCTTCCCCCCCCCACCCCGCCTGCCTCTCTGCCTCCTTGTGATCTCTCTCCCTCTGTGAAATAAATAAATAAAATCTTAAAAAAAAAAAAAGACATTTTCAGGAAAAAAAAAGCTTTCAGAATTCATTGCCAGGAGATATGAAATACAAGAAAGGCTAAGAAAGTTTTTCTGGCTAAAAGAAGTTGAAAACAGATGGATACATGGACCCTCAGGAAAGAATAGAGGATCAGAAATGGTACAAATCTGAGCAAATGTTCAAATGAAAACAAACCTTCCCCCCCCCCATTAATTGCTTTACAAGAAAATCTATAATTGTCCTGTGAATCTTTAATATAGACATAGATATTATATATACAACTGTAACGTGAAGAAGGAAGGGGCATTAAATAGACTTAAAAAGCTGTAATATTTCCTTATTTTAAATGAAATGATACAATATTAATTCCATACAGAGTACGAAAGTTAAAGAAGTACCCTGCAATCCTAAGAGTAACCACTTGAGACATAATGCAAAATGGATAGCAAAAAATTAAGAGCTAAATAAACATAGAATTCTTGAAATGTACTTAAGTAATTTTATAAAATGAAGAAAAGGACGAACAATAAAATATCAGAAGGACAAAGTAAAGACATACAGTGAAATGGTAAGCCTAAGTCAAACCATAACAAAATTACATAAAATGTTAATGAACTAAATACTCTTAGTAGAAGTCAAAAATTGTCAAAACTGACACAAAAGAAAGACTCAATAGTATATGTAATATAAATATAACTTAAATAAAAAGACACACATAAGTTAAAAGCAAATGGAAGGGAACAGACATCATTCAAAGAATAAGCAAATAGGGTAACATACTAAATTAATATCAGAAAAAAATAAATTACAAAGCAAAAAAAATATTACCAGAGAAAAGACATATCAAAATGACAAAAAAATTTAATTCATGAAGATGATATAACAATTTTAAGTATGCTTGTATCTAATGATGGAAACTCAACATACGTGAGATACAAATTGCCTGAATTAAAAATAGGAAAAGATAATACCAAACTTAGAGCCAGAGATTTAAACAGAAGTCTCACCACTAAACAGAACAAGATGGGAAAAAAATCAGTAAAAATAGGTATGATTTCAGTAGTACTATCAACCATACCGAGCTAATATTTTTTTACTATACAACAATATACCAACAACTTAAGAAAATACATTATTTTTCAGTTCCAAATAGCACATTTTCTAAATAGTCTGATCTGCTGTCTCATAGAAGAAACAAATTTTAAAAATTCCAACTATGCAGAGAATGTTGCTGCTACAAAGGAATTATTTAAAAAACACAGCATATATATATTTTAAAATATTTTATTTATTTATTTGACACAGAGAGAGACAGCAAGAGAAGGAATACAAGCAGGGGAAGCAGGCTTCCCACTGCTGGGAGCCCGAGGCGGGGCTCCATCCCAAGACACCGGGATCATGCCCTGAGTGGCAGGCAGATGCTTTATGACTGTGCCACCCAGGTGCCCCAAATCCAGCATATTTTTAGAATGCCCAATCATTTGGATATTAAATAACGTATTTCTGAATTAGCAAGGGTCAAAGAATTTTAAAAAATCATAATGAAAAACAGACAATAATTTGAACTGAGTTATAATGAAAATATATTTAAAAAATAAAGAATGCTAGTAAAGCAGTACTTTGAGGGAAATTTATAGCATTTAAGGTTTAATTTAAAAAATAAGATATGAAATTCATGACCTAAGCTTTTATTGTAAGTTAGAGAAAGAAAGAAAAAAATACAAACTAATATATAGCCAAAAGAAAAGCCTGATAAAGAAGAAAGCTAAATAGGGAAAATTTAAAATGTCAGAAGTAATTTTTCAAAAAGAATAACAATAAAAATAAGCTTCTAACTAGACTAATCAAGGGCAAAAAAAAGAGAGCAAGAGAGTGAGAGCACACACAATTAGTATCAGGAATGAAAGAAATGTTACCATTAGAAAAATGACAGACATTAAATGGATAAAATAATTATGAGCAATTTCACTACCACAAATCTGACAATCTAGATAAATGAAAAAAATCCTTTAAAATTATGAAAGTAAGACAAATTTAAGTGGAAAATATATCACTTTGTATAAATAAAAAGTGGAATTTGTTATAGTGTATAATTTTTAAAAGATCCACAAAGAAAATTCCAGACCCAGATGGTTTTGCTTTTGAATTGTGCCCAAATTCTAAGGTAAAAATAAAATCTATTTTACACAAAATCCTACAGAATATTGAAAAGGAACACTTCCCAACCGGTTCTATGAGGAGGGTATAATTGTAACACCAAAATCTGTCAACAATAGTACAAAATAAAGACAATTACAGACCTCTACCTTTCATGAATATGGACGAAGTTATTTCAAATTATTAGAAAGTCAAATCTGGTAATACATACTAGAATAATACAGCAAGACCTAGTAGAGTTTATCAGGAAGGAAAAGTCAGTTTCAATTTTGAAAATTAATGTAATTTACCACATTAACATAAGGAAGCACTAAGAACACAGTAAGTACATAAAATATACTGATAAAATTCAATACCTATTTATGATTAACCATAACAACAAACACCTCTCAGCCAACTACTAACAGAAGGAAACTTCCTCAACCTGATAAAGAGCATCTATTTGTTTTTCAGGAAAACCATAGCAAACAGCCTGCAATCATGATCCAAGTAAGGAAGCCCACTCTCACTAGTTCTGTCAACATTGTTAAAATTATGTGTAAATAATTCTAAAATTTAACATATAGAAATAATCACAAGATTATGTAAGTATCTATTATTGATTACATATAATTTTAACATAATATATGATATTTATATAATATCACTATACACACACATACACATTTCTATCATTTAGGATATAATAGCTTCTAGCAGCCAAACTTTCCAACTTATAACAATCTTAGAAGCTCCGTCAAATAAAAATAAATAAATAAAAAGCAAAAAACAAAACAAACAAACAAAACCAAGCAAACCAAAATAAAAACAGCTAATGGAAGCTGTTGAGAACATCTTGAGAACATCCAATGCAGCCAGGACTTGAGGAGCCAAGTTTTCAGAACAAAAGAAAAAGCTCCAAGATGAGCAAAATGTTCTAAGTTTTTGCACTGAGCTCTTTGCCTTGCCTTAAGCTGTTTGGGATGAAGGACAGTGCCAACAGTAGCTGTTTAAACTTCCTGTGATCCCTCAGGGATGCAGGATAAAAACCACATTTCAAGTTTACCAAGGAGGCTATGTCTTGGGGGGCACAGATCCCAGAGAAATAAAGGATTACAGAATTTTGCATTATTTTTCCCCTCAAGCTATTTGTCAATTTCTAAGCCAGTGGGGAAGAGATTAAGAATCCAATGTGAAAACTGCATCTAAGAGGGAAAGAAAAGTAGCAGCACTTTTAGTAGTCTCACTTTCCCGTGGTCACAAAAATTGGAGGTTGAAAATGCTATAAAGGAGGAAATCTGTTTAACATCCTCCTTTTAGGCTTTCAGGTGAGAGCCCCAAGGGCTGTGCTTGAGAAATATGTGCAAACTGGAAATAGTGTAGAGCTCAAAAGACTGAAACACAGACTTAGACCTTCTCAAGCTCTGACTGCCTTTCCTCTAATTGCCTGCAAGAAGAAAACTAAGTCCTCTCTGGAAGAAAAAACCATACTCAACAACCTCTATTTTTTTTTTTAATACACAGTGTTCAGAAGTGAATTTAAAAACACTGGATGTGGGAGCCTGGGTGGCTCAGTGGGTTAAAGCCTCTGCCTTCGGCTCAGGTCATGATCTCAGGGTCCTGGGATCGAGTACCGCATCAGGCTCCCTGCTGGGCGGGGAGCCTGCTTCCTCCTCTCTCTCTGCCTGCCTTGTGATCTCTCTCTCTCTGTCAAATAAATAAATAAAATATTTTTAAAAAAATAAAAAATAAAAAAAATAAAAACACTGGATGCACCACTTCCATTCAACATAGTGCTAGAGTTACCAGTTTAATAAGATAAGGAGAAATCAAGATATAAGGAATTGAAAGAAATAACACTCTTTATTCTCTGACAAAATAATTATGTGCATAAAATATCTGAAGTAATCTAACAATTATTAGTAAGTAAATTTAGCAGGTTTGCAAGGGAGAATGTCAGGATANGTCTTTATTCTCTGACAAAATAATTATGTGCATAAAATATCTAAAGTAATCTAACAATTATTAGTAAGTAAATTTAGCAGGTTTGCAAGGGAGAATGTCAGGATACAAAAATCAAATGCATTTCCGTAAACAAGCAACAAACAACCAAAATTGAAAACTTAACACTTACGGCAGAGCACAGAAGAATTTTAGAGCAGCTAAAATACTCTGTATGACACTATAGTGATGAATACATGTCATTATACATTTGCTCAAACCCACAGAATGTATTGCATCAAGAGTGACCCACAGGGGTGCCTGGGTGGCTCAGTCATTAAGGGTCTGCCTTTGGCTCAGGTCATGATCCCAGGGACCTGGAATCAAACCCCACCTCAGGCTCCCTGCTGGGGGTGGGGGAGTCTGCTTCTCCCTTTCCCACTCCTCCTGCTTGTATTTCCTCTCTTGCTGTCTCTCTCTCCCTGTCAAATAAATAAATAAAATCTTAAAAAAAAAAAAGAGTGAACCATAATATATACTATGGATTTTGGGTAATTATGGTCTGTCAATGGAGGCTCATCAGTTGTAACAAATGTACCTCTTTGGTACTGGAAATGTTGATAATTTGGGGGGCTATGTGTGTGAAGGCAGGGGATATATGGGAAATTTGTATCTTCCACTTTTGCCATGAACCTAAAACTGCTCTAAAAATATAAAGATTTTTTTAATTTACCAAAAGACCATAAAATATCAAACATCCAAAAAAATCTGTAAGAGTTATGAAAGACCTCTATATAACTTTCTACAAAACATCACTGAAAAACTAAACATTAGAATAAATTGAGCATTAGCCAAGATAATTTTGAAGATGAACAAACTGAACTTATACAACCAGACGCCAAGCCTCGTCTTACTATATATAAAGCCTTAGTAATTAATATAGTATAATTTTGTAAATTAATTCTAAAAAATAGTAACTTTTTAGACCTTTTGTAAAGGTACCACTGACCAATATGGGAAAAGGATGGTCTCTTCATTAAGTGATGCTGGGTCAATCAAAAACCAATATAAAGGTCACCTGGGTGATTCAGTGGGTTAAGCCTCTGCCTTGGGCTCAGGTCATGATCTCAGGGTCCTGGGATGGAGCCCTGCATCGGGCTCTCTGCTAGGTGGAGGGCCTGCTTCCTCTTCTCCCTCTGCCTGCCTCCCTGCCTACTTGTGATCTCTCTCTGTCAAATAAATATATAAAATCTTTCAAAAAAAGCCAATATAAAAAATGAATCTTGTTTATTTTAAATTATACACAAAACTAAATTAAGATAAGTTTTAGACCTGCACATGAATCTAAAACAATAAAATTTATAAGTGTGCCTGGGTGACTCAGTTCAGTTGTGTCTGACTCTTGATTTCAGCTCAGGTCGTGATTTCAGGATTGTGGTTATTAACAGGGTAGATCATAGGATTGATTAAGGACATGGGTAGATTTCTGGGCTTACGGTAATATTCCATTTCTTCATCAGGATTGCAGTTACACAGATGTGATTTCTTTTTTAAAAAGTCATTGAATTGAATAAATATGGTATACAAATTTCAATATGTGTATTATACTTCATTAAAAAATTTTTCTTTAAAAACAATGGTGTAAACTAGGTAAACCTCCAGAAACTCTAGAATAAGATTCCTATTTCTTATTTACCAAAAGACATACTGTTTGAATATCTATCATCTGCATATGAACTTTCCTTTAGACTACATAAATTAATACATCAATGTAATGATTTTAACATATTCTTTTAATTCTTCCTGTTTTCTTTCCTATGTAAGTTTATATACTATACAGGGTTCTAAATTCCTTTTGAGAACTTGGTCATTCATGAGTAAGATTCAGTCGAGACCTCTATAAATCTGATAAATGAGAAAAATTTTAAAGGTATTATCTGAATGGGTGTTACAAAGAATATACGATTATAGAATGGGCATCAAAAGCTTTCCAACTCACTTTTAATAGGGGGCACATCGCCTCATGCTGGTATGTTCATTAATTGGATCTTTCATTCCTGAACTTATTTTAAATTGCGACAAAGTAATAATCTGCATATGTGTGTATATGTATTATATATATTTATATAAATGTACATATGAACTTAATATACTTATCTATATATATATGACTAGGTCTGTTTTCTTAGAATATACTGTGCCATATTACTAAAAAGTTTTTTAAAATTTTGGTTTTGAGACTACACAATTAACTAAAATGTGGCATACCAATATTCAAACAATGTGACCTCGCTCTAAATGTGCCTTTCATTTCATTTTCTGTCCTTAAATAACTTATAAGTTGTGATACTTGGATACAAATTATTATTATTAATGTGTGTATATATATGTATATATATATTTTTTTAATTTTTTGCTTCTTCCAAAAGCAAAGCAATCAGGCTAATAGTGATGCTACCTATGGTTAGGAGTGACTGATCATAGTCAGGTTCCTGGAATATATTATTACTATATTTGTGATATGATTTGTAATGAGAAAAAATAAATAGCAAAAGCATATGATTATTTCTGTAATTTAACTTACATTTTCTAAAACCAGTAATAACTAGTGTAATTTAGATCTCATAAAAGGAACAGAGATGCTCTACTGAATCTAAAATCAAAGCCCATGAAAACCTTTTATACACAATGTAAACAGACATGTTTAATATAAGCATCTGCCAATCTAATCTGATAATTTTGCTCATGTTGTATTTTTTGCCCATTTGGCATGTTTTTATGCAGAAATTTATATACAAAACTGTATCAGCATATATGGGGTATACAACCAGCTGTGTTCTATTATATAATTTATAGAGAAAAATTGACAAAGAAAATTGCTTTATAATAAAATATGGGGGGAAACTCTAAGACGAAAAACCTGTTGACCCATTTTCCAATTGAGCGCACAAGGGCATATCCCATGCCTAGACTTTTGACTGTGATGCTGACTGCCTTTAAACAGAATAGGCATAGGTACTCTAATGCAAAACTTACACATTTGCTTCACAAATGAGCCTACCACTTTTGAAGGCAATCTTTTCAAAAACAGGAAACAGCAGCATGCACTTTACTCCTCAAAAGGGGATTGTTTCTAGAAAAAATTCCCCCCAATCAGAAAATTGTAGTTCGTAGTAAACAGAGTAAACAGTGATGGTGAGTAACAATGCACAATCAGAGACATGCATGAGATGAGCAGCTGCCAGTAGTTAGCATAGTTTCTGTTCACTGTTTTCCAAAGTACTGTTTATATTATAGTGGGGGTGGGGGGTGGATTAAGAGAATACAATTGTACGAAATGAATATGGGTCATAATCCTCCTATAAGTGCTGCTCCTCCCATCTTCCACCTCCAATTAATTTTTTCCATATGTTTATTTGTTGAGCTTTCTCTAGTAAGAAGACTTTGATCAGCTATCAGCGAGTCAGCTACATTCTCTAGTAAACATCTCCTGCATACGTCTTTGGTTTTAGCAGTCCATCGTCTTAGAATATTTCAGACATCTTGTCAAGATTTTCTCTTTTGTGAGATGGCTGCAAAAGAATTCATATTTCTCATGGTGTTCAACTTTTGTCTAATTCTCTTCATTTTTGTGCAAGTCTCATCAATTTTGTCCCATTTGGTGGCCCATGTCAGTATAAATACAGTATGGCATTACATCCCTCTGTAACTGTTGTCTGTATCCAGAGGTGACTAAATGTTTTTTCAAAAAGCTGCAAGGTGGTTGTGATACACATCCCACCAGATTTGAGTCACTGACTTAATAGAAAAGAATGCACTGGCCTAATGGACTTCCAGTGTTTCTACTTATGCCAGTGACTGGCTCTAGGGGATTAAGACAGCAGCTTCCGGGGCGCCTGAGTGGTTCAGTGGGTTAAAGCCTCTGCCTTCAGCTCAGGTCATGATCTCAGGGTCCTAGGATCGAGGCCCGCATCGGGCTCTCTGCTCAGCAGGGAGCCTGCTTCCTCCTCCCTCTCTGCCTACTTGTGATCTCTCTCTCTCTGTCAAATAAATAAATAAAATCTTTAAAAAAAAAAAGACAGAAGCTTCCTTCTCTGAATTAACTTCCCACATGGTTGATTACAAAGACACCACGCTGATCAGAGTGGTGTATTTTAGTTCATGGTTGTAGTAGATCCCATAGGATATTAATACCCTGGAATTCTGAGATTTGTCTCTTTTAAGTATGCCTTTCAGTTAATCTGTCTTCGAGTTTGCAAGGCGTTCAAGGAAGAGGGTCAGATTCTGGAATATAAGAACTTCATTGGTATATGGCCTGAGTTGTCCAACTTTGTTTAACCTTGCCTCATTTGAAACCAGCAAGATTTTATCTTCTACTATGAATAGATTAACTCTCAATTAACTGCCCTCTCTATTAAAATCATCAAGGTTTTATGACAGTTATCCTAAGGTCATTGGGCAGGTCACACACTAACCAGATTTGGGCAATGAGCATTTTTAGTGCCTCTTTCCAGCTGTCTAGTTCCCTTATAGTATTCCCTGTCTTCTCAGGATCATACCTAGAATACCACTGTGGCAAATAATAATTACTAATATTTTTATCATAAAAATAAAAATTTCCACAAAACCCTCTAAGGTCAGTACTACTATTTTCCTTGTTTTACAGATAACAAAACTGAAGCACAGAGAAGTTAAGCAACTCTCAGGAAATGATATAATTAAGCAGGTCTCGCCAAGGCTTGCAGGTGATCAACTTCATCACAGCACAGTCAGCTATGCTGAATCAAAGGCTGATGTTAATAAGCAAACACACTCAAAGTTTAACGTGCTCCTATTCACAAAGACGCTTTGAGACTTAGGTTTTGGTTTAGAAGGAGTGTCATTTTTTTTTAAGATTTATTCATTTCTTTATTATTTGGAGAGAGAGAGCACAAGGCCAAGAGCGAGATGGTGTGAGAGGGACAGGGAGATGGGGAGAGTCTTAAGCAGACCCTGTGCTGAGCATGGAGTGCAGCTTGAGGCTTGATCTTATGACCCTGAGATCATGACCTCAGCTGAAAACAAGACTCAGCTGCTTAACTGACTGTGCCACTCAGGCGCCCCGGTTTAGAGGGAGCATCTTAAAGGGAAGAGGTATTAGGTATTGCTGGAAGGTCAGGGAAGAACTGAGTTTTGGATAGATAGAATTACTAGTAGACTTTCATACCAGACTGTGTTAAACTTCTGTCCAATTCACCCAAGGTGTATGAGATCAGCCAGTTCAGTGTAGGGAATTAAAATACTGTTTCATCATCCCCCATAGGAAAATAACAATTCTTCTGATAACTAGTATCACAGAGTATGTACTGTATACCAGTTACTGTTCTAAGCATTTTAGCTTCATTTAAAAAATTCGTGTATGGAGACAATGGTAAGGGCTCACTAATAGTTGTGGAAATAATATAATCTTTTGGGAATTAAACTATTAAAATCCATATACAATGGATGTGACAGATATTTCTTACAAATGCACAAAAGGAATATTTAGAAAAATTCATAACTCTGACACAAGTGAAATGAGAAAAAAACTTCAAGGATATAGGACAGGTATGTCATCACAATTGAAAAACTGAATCAAGTTGACTATACCATGTTCTGAGAAAGGTTATGATCAGGCCAAGGAAAAATTAGGTTGGTTTAGAGACAGAGCTGGAACAAACAAATGACAAACATGGAAGCATTATCAGGTCCTATCCAGATCGCATATGAGGGAGGTGGTAGCCAGTGACACCACCCCCCGCCCTTGAACTGCTACTTACTTGACATAGATACGTGTTAGAGAGATTGAGTCAGCAAATTCTCAGAGCCTAAGGGCAAACATTTGAAATATACAAACACATTTCTTTTTCTGATTTAATATTTAATAGGTAAACTGATTATACACTTTCATATGTGGTTTTAGGAAAACATGCTGATTAGATTAATAGTAACATCTGGCGTGTTTGATAGTTGTTTTTCCTACTGTACGTTAATACACTGGAATGTTGACATCTCTATGTAGGTATGGCTCTACAGGCACGTAGGATTAGACAAATATTTTGAGTCAGCCTATGGGTAATCAGTTAGTTCAAGAAAAAAAAAAAATTCTGAGCCAGCAAGAAAGCCAGTCAGATTAGTTATGGGGGTCAATGTCATTTAGTGAGACATAGTGGTTTGCCATCAGCTGGATAAGACTCCTGCATATCTGGGTTCCACTAGCCATTGCTTTTTACCTGAAATGACTCTTTTCACTTTTGGCTAGGGCACATTCCCTGAAAGAAACATAAAGTTACACATCATTGATGTGGAGAGGATGGTATGCCTTAAAAAGGGTTCATTTTGAAAACTGTAGAAAAAAGCCAACAGCAACCAAATCAGAGAACTTAAGCAATAGATAGGTTTTCAAAAGTTTTTGCTTCTTATTTTTTATCAGTTTTCAGGAGGATAAAAAAAATCTTAAAGCTGTGTCCATGACAGACACCCGTAGGGGAAACACAGTGTCATTTACTGCTCACACTAAGTGGGTTTAGTATATTGGAAGGCTGTTGCCTAAATAAGGAAATGCAAGCTGATGGCCCCTTCTCATACCCGATGTCTCCAATTATTCCAGAAGTAGGCAAGAAGCAACAAATTGGCAGAAGACTCATAAGGAAAAATACATTTGTAAGAAAAGATTATTCATTATGCTAAATTGCATTTGTCTTTCATGAGAAGAGAGGGAGGGAGTATTAATATCAGAGCTCAAATGACTCTCTCTTCACATAAAGACTATTTTTCAGATTTTTTGAGCCAAATTGCACTGTCAGAGAATCGCTCCAAATTTCATAACCATTATTATGACTCAAGAGCATTATGAACTATTTAAAGTAGAGTTTGCCTTAGGCACAATTGTGAAATAAGTGAAATATATCTTCTGGGTCCTTACTGTTCTTTCTCTATATTCCCCCACCCCTTCTGGCACTGCCAGCTGCTGTCCCTGTTTTATTGTTTCTGTTAATGGAAGAGTTATCAGTCATTTACACTTTAGCATGAATACATTTTAATGAGCATAATTAGTGCATTTCTTTACTTAGGGTTAGCTTATTTTATTTTTTTTAAGATTTTATTTATTTATTGATAGGAAGAGAGAGAACACAAGCAGGGGGAGGAGCAGAGGGAGAGGGAGAAGCAGGCTGCCTGTAGAGCAGAGAGCCCTATGCGGGACTCCATCCCAAGACCCTGGGATGGTGACATGAGCCCAAGGCAGATGCTCAACCAACTGAGCCACCCAGGCACCCCAGGGTGAGCTCATTTTAAGAATTATCTCAGGTTGTAAAATAAAAGGCTGTATGAAAAATTTTAAGACATCAGGGAGAAGATGGAAGAACTCTTGAGGAGATCATTGAGATCTTTTGTGTCATTCCTGAAACGATACTAATAAAAGCACTCACCTAGAGGAATGATGATAAATAATTAGTCAATATTATAACTATTCTAATTTTAAAGGAACACTATACCTAAAAACTAAAATATCTAAATAAACTAAACTAATAAACTAAATAAACTAATAAACTAAACTAAAATATCTAAAAACTATATCTAAAAACTAAAACTAAGGTGTGATGAATCATCTTCTAGCAATAACACAATTTTAGGTTAGATGGAATATTCAACCTACCATCTGTCCTTCNGTGATAAATAATTAGTCAATATTATAACTATTCTAATTTTAAAGGAACACTATATCTAAAAACTAAAATAAATAAACTAAACTAAACTAATAAACTAAATAAACTAATAAACTAAACTAAAATATCTAAAAACTATATCTAAAAACTAAAACTAAGGTGTGATGAATCATCTTCTAGCAATAACACAATTTTAGGTTAGATGGAATATTCAACCTACCATCTGTCCTTCATATTTTTCATGTGTGTCCCTTCCTCTTTTGTTGGAAGCATACAGCTCTTTCCGTCCACATTCCACACATAGTTTCTGCCTCATAAAGCATTGTTTGTTCCTGACTTTACTTTTATTCTCATTCTCAGTGACGCATTTCCCACAAACCAGGGCTTCCATTTATCAGTGCCATGTTTTCTTTTTTTTTTTTAAGGTTTATTTATTTATTTGACAGAGAGATCACAAATAGGCAGAGGGGTAAGCAGAGAGAGGAGGAAGCAGGCTCCCTGCTGAACAGAGAGCCCAAGGCGGGGCTTGATCCCAGGACCCTGAGATCATGACCTGAGCTGAAGGAAGAGGCTTTAACCCACTGAGCCACGTAGGCACCCCTCAGTGCCATGTTTTCAACAAATGACTATGTTAGATAATAATCTGATAAATTACTATTTACCCAAATATGCATGACTTAAAACTGCTTAAGGTTTTAGTCATCCATACTCTTAAATCTATTTCTTTTTTAAATACGGTTTTGTAAGTAAATGAAATGTGGCCTAACTTAATCATAAAGTTTTCAGCCATAGGCCTGTAGCAGATATTCATTAACAGGTGTATAGGCAAGCAGCCTTCTCTCCTTCATACCAGCAACAAAAATAGCAGGACCAACAGCAGCCGGAGTAGGGGCAGTGGAGAAGCAACAGAAACAACTACTAATACAAGGCAGGCGATTTTCTACTCTAGGTTTGATAAGACTGAACTCAACTTGATCGGGCTGTGGCAAGAATGGTATTCATTACACTGTGTGTTTGTCATACAGAGTTTTATACAGGATAAGCAGTTTTCCATCTGTGAAGCTTCCATTCATTACATATGTCAGAAGATGCAGAAATAGTTATCAATATCGAATAGCACTGGAATGATTAGATTTGCTGGCAACCCCCCACCTATCTGTTCTAATTGATGCTTTAGAATTATTCCAATCACATCCTAAGTCCATCAGTGCTAACGTTTCCTGGAACAATCCTTAGGATTCTACCTCTCTTCTAGTAGATACATTGTCTCTCTCCTCTGTAACCCAGAAATATCTAGAATTTTTTATCTTGACTGCTGAATGGAAGTTTGGATTAAAATCTTTAAGCAGTTATAGAAAATGAAGTGAATCCTTTTCCTATACAGGCATAACGAAAAGTAGCTGTGTGCATGCAGATACAATTCTCTTTCTCAGTCTAGCAGTTCAGATCCCATGACCATTCCTCTTTGATCTTCCTCATGGTCTTGCTATCACTTTGAAGCAGCATGGCACGCACTCTGGATACCGGCTTATTAAATACAGGTTATTGTTAAAAGAAAATTCTGACTGAGACTGAGCTGATTCATGTATGGTCTCCCTTGTTTACTAAGAATACTTTCGACTGGAAACTATTAAAAGGAAGGCTGCTTTTCATTTTTTTAAAGAAGTTTTAACTCCCTTTTATTTAGAAAAAAATCTTTGAAGTAAATTTCACCGATCGCTACCCAAATTTGTTTAATCCCAAAGCCTTTGTACTTGAAGACAGTTCTGCACCCAAGTGACTCAGTTAAATATATATCCTACTGTCCCATTAACTAATATTGCCATTTCTTCCTTAAAAACAGAGGTTGCATAACCTAGGTGTTATTGAAAAGAGTGGAGAGACCTGGAAATGCTGGTTTTGCTTACCCTCATCAGTCAAGTTTTGCAGCTTCGCTTTTTTCATAAGAGTGAAGCACGGAAAATTATATATAATTGTTATAAAATGCTATTTTTTCAAAATCAAAAATATATAACTATAAAATTATAATATTTTAAAAATCACATTACCTATACAGAGAGAGAGGTGTGTGTGTGTGCGCGCGTGTGTGCGTGTATACACACACACTATATACAATACACCCTTGTGGAAGTTTGGATTATGAGTCAAACAGACCTAGGCTTTATGCATTGTACACACTATGTGGCCTTGAGAAAGTTTTGTAACCTTTCTGGACCTCCATTTCCTCTTCTATAACATAGGATTGCTAAACCCATCCTGAAAAGCTGTTGTGAGAAATGATGAACATGACTACTGGAGTCCCTGACATTGAATAGGTTCTAATAAATAGGGGCTGTTGCTGCTGCTGCTGTGTGTGCTGCTTGGGAGGTCATTAAGCAGCCTTAGGTAAAGAAATACCCTTCTCCACTCAAGTTGTTTCTGGGAGAAGTAGCACCATAGAAAAACAAACCTGCAATTCAGAACATCCGCCCTGGAGACTTTCAGTTTGGGGTCTGTATTTTATAGCATATTTGTTTTCTTTGTCCTTGGTACCTTAATACCTACAGCATGTGTCACTTATAGAAGTCTTACGAGCCTTGAACTTCACCTATTTTGGCTGTTTTGGAGGAGGCTGACCTACCTTTGGAGCCGTCCAATTTAATTTCCATTATGGAACAGTCCTTTAGTTAAAGTCAAACTATCACAAATACATTTTAGTTATCTTGAGATAATTCACCTAGACGCTCTACTGAGGCAGTTAGCAACCACAGGTAGATAATTTTACTAATGTAACTAATTATAATGTTCTTACCGCTTGCCTTCTGAAAAAAATAATTCTAAAGAAAATATACTACAGTGAAACACAGATTTATATGATCAGTACACTCTCATATCCCTCATATCCAACAAATACATAGCTGAGTCATTCTCACTATTATACTGAGATTGTAAATCACATGTCATCCTCTGACTCTACCCTATTCATTGACAAAAAGACCATGGGCTATATCAACCAATCTATATCCCTAATTAATTATTTATTAAATCCTTGCTGTGTGTGCCCCATTAGATAAGTGTTGTTACTGCATCTGTATGCCTTATGCTGTTAAGATGGTTCTAGTAAAAGCTTGGAGATCCTCACATTACATGTCCAGTCTGGACTCTCATCCCTCAGATACCATTTATTAAGTGTGAAGGTTTGAACAATACCCTTGAGCTTATTTGCTGCTTCCTTTTTGTCACCTGTGTAATGAGGAGACTGAACCAGATGATGTCCCTGGTCACTTACAGTTGTCAGATTCTATGATCCTGCTCCTCTTTCCTGAGATGCTAGGTGAGATTTCCTGCACGGTTCATGGAACACACTCCTTGTTCTAGCCATAGGGAATTATATTCATATTTATCTCACTTCTAGGATTTTGCTAGTGCTAAAACTTTCCTTGGGGCATAGCCCTCTGCCCTTTACCAGAGCAACTCCAGGTATCCTTTAGGTTCTGATCCAAATATCATTTGTTTGCCCAGAAGTCTTCTGTAATCCCCTCCTCCCATGCTGAGTTGAAGTCTCCTCTTTTTTGCCCATAGTATCTTAAATTCTATCTGTTGCTTATAATTTTCATTATACAGCACCATCTTGTTCATTTGTCCAGCTGAATTCTTCATTCAATGGTTGGTTTTGTGCCTTACTTGCCCATTAGGTTTTTGGCTTTGGTATGGGATCAGGCTTATATTAGGTATTCAAAGATTACTCCTTTTTTTAAATTTAAATTTAATTAGCCAACATATAGTAAGTACATCATTAATTTTTGATAGAATGGCCAATCATTCATTAGTTGTGTTTAACACCCAGTGCTCACCATATCACATGGCCTCCTTATTGCCCATCACCAAGTTACCCCATTGCCCCAACCACCTACCTTTCTGCAACCCTCAGTTTGTTCCCCACTCCATCCTACCCCCAGAGTCAAGAGTCTGGTATGATTTATCTCCCTCTCTTATTTCTTCCTAAGTGAATTGGGAATTGAATTCTCTGTTTTAAATCTTTCAATGGCTTTCACATGGCCACTGTGTTACTCTTTCCAGACTCCTTTTCAGGAAGGAGGAGCTTATCCAGTAGCTGAAGGTGTCTAAAGAGCTATCAGTATTATCTCTCTCCAGGAACTGCCCTGGACAGAAGGCTATAATTTCTCCCCAGGTGCAGTCTACACGCAATGATTGGTTGATGTGGGAGTCTAAAAGCCCAGCCCCTTTGTTTAAATGCGGGACAACTGACAGAGCCATTCCAGTGTCACATCTCTCTGTGGGGAAAGCTTAGGGAAGCATGTGAGGCAACCGCACTGCAGTTCAATTCCTCCATGCTCCCAATCTTGTTTTCCTCAATCTAAGTGTTGTGCTCCAAAGCACTCTGCAATAAACTTCCTGCCCGCAAAACTCCATTTCAGAGTCTGTTATCCAAGGAACCTGACTTTTGACACCATACTGAGAATAAAATCTCAAACCCTGTTGTACAACCATGACTGATCTGGCTCTTCTCCCTCTCAAATCTATTCTCATCACCAAACCACTTTTCTTCAGTAATACTGTCTGTCCTTCCTTACGCTCCGAATATTTTCATCCTATCTGGGTCTTTTACTTTTAGTCCCTCCATCTACAATGCTCTAGAATTCTCAGTATATTTCAGGGATGGCTTGCTCATACCCCTAAGATATCACTTCTGGCACACTTCTCACAACCCTAGTTATTTACATGATAGCATTTTTTATTGCTTGTGATTATCACACTTCCTGATTTATTGCCCCCATTAACATCTAAGCATTTGAAGACAGAAGTAATAATAGCAACAACACACTTATTATTAACTGCACAATCTGAAGGCATTTGCATATTTAATCCCTCTAACAACCCTATAAATACAATTACCTCAGTTTTACAGATGAGGAAACTGCAGCACAGAGAACCCACAGTAAGCAGGAAGTGACATTGGGCAGTCTAACTACCAAGTCTGTGCTAATAATCCTCGTCATAGGTACTACATAACATGCCTTGTTATGTATGCCTTGATGTGAACTAAATTAACAAATTAATTGGAGAGTACAAAAACTATTTTTTTCAACAATTTTTCTAGAGAGGGTATTACAGTCAAACATAAGAGCTTTAAATGTAATTTTAATTGCATGCTTCTTTGGAAAGAGAAACAAACATTTATGAATTCTGTCTACCTACTACTACATTGAATCAGTATTTCTGCTGCTGCTACAGAAAGAAGCATATTTGACACAAATGCCAAATCCATTACATTGCCTTCTATGCACTCTGGTACTAGTGTTCCTAACCTCTCCTTAATAAGCCAACATTTCAAATAGGAGTAAGCCATTCAAAAGTAGACATAACTGGAAATATTACATTTTGTTATATTAAGATAAAAATTAAGCTTAGTCCTAAATTTGAGGGCACATGTTCTCCTTTTATATCACTATAGTACATTTAGCTTTATAAATTATAGAATGATTTAGTGATTTACTACTGAATTAGTAGAATGATTATAAATTGTAGAATGATTAATTCTGGTAATGCAATGCATAATAAGTATTAGCTCTAATAAATTGTTCCATTCTCCAAATTTACTTAGAGGCTTTGTCTGTAAGATGCCAAATTTCTGGAAGCAAACTGAAAAATGTGATCAGTCATCTGAAAGTTTTGTCTAGATTACACTGAACATGTTATTTACAAATTAAAAGGTGGAAATTTTTTTAGTAGCATCCAGAATATTGGACAAAGACACTAACTCAATGGAGTTTGGCTCTGTTTGTGTAGTTATAATAATGCATAGTACATTCTTCCCCTAGATTTTGCTTAGGTATATTTAAAATCACAACCTATTTTACTATATCTAAACTTTCTTTGCATTAATATTATACTTAATCGAAAAACATAATTAGAAGTGTATTTAATAGGTTAATTACTGATGAATTATACAAAATATGATAATCTTTGACATAACAATTTTGGAAGCCATTTGGCAATATAAAGCATTGCTAAGGAGATTAGTTCTCCAGATCAATGTTTATTACTGGTCTTCTACTTCCATTCCCCAAACTTGAGTGTCAGTTATAAAATAATTCCTTCATAAACATAACTAAATACTTACATATTTCTATCTCTGAAACAGTGTTATATTTCATAAAAATAATCTTTCTCTTAGAGTTTATAAATTTAGGAGAACAACTAAATTCTTGCTAAGAATAAGAAAAGTTAGTCATAAACAACAATTATAACACAACCAGTCTGACCACAACACCATATTCAGTATCAGTAACGGATTTTCTAATTTCTTTTTCCTTTTATAGTCATTACCATATACAAAGAGCACTGAAGGTCCTTTAAATTTCTTTTTTCTTTTCTTTCCTTTTTTATTTATTTATTTCAAGAGAATATTTTCTGGAGCAAACACCAGTTAAATCTTGAGTTGGAATACAAGTTGGAATAACCCACCTTTACAAAACTTCCAAGAAAATATAAAACTTAAAAAACCCTTCAAGGTTTCAGGAACTATGTTTTATCTGCTTATCAATGTCATTGCTCTGCTCTCTACTGTCAGGGAAAGAGTCAATCTGAAGCACATCTTGTGGACACTTAGACCTTATATTTGCAAAAAATGAATTATTTAACATATAACCACCAGCCTAATCATGACATTAATTTAAAATTTCCTTCCCCTCTAATTAAGATAACCATTAGATAAGTATGAACACGTTCTTTTAAAAATCTTCAACAATTTAAGAGTTTGGGAAGTATCTGACTAACTTGAAACCTAATTATTTAACTCAGCATTATCCAGAATATTTTAAAGAAAAAAAACATTCTAACTGCTAAAAACATACTCTCCCAAAGTATGTGATAACGTGTAAATGAAAAATTGAACTTTTCTCCCTCTGAACACCACCTACTACCCTTTCATGAATGGAAATTATACAATTGAGAATGTCAAATTTTGTGGCAGTCTAAAGCAGGATTTTAAAACAAAAATATCATAACCATTTACTGTAATTATTAAGTGTCTTTTACTGGAAGGCCTCAAAGTCATTGGCAACAACAGTTGATTCATTATCATAGCACTGCGTATTCGTTTATACAAAAGGTTCACTGACATATTTATACCAATTCGAAAATTAAAATGAGTATACTATGTCTGGAACCAAAAATATGTGCTATTATTTTATCATTTTTTTACCGGTTGAATTCTGATTCATTAGGAAGAAATTTCTTTGGAACTTCTAAGTAGTAAATTAAAAAATTCACTTCAGAAATCAATAATACATGTATATTTCAATTTAAATCTTTTGAACTGAGAAAATATAAGCAAGCCTGAGCAAATAACATACACGGAATGGAATTCAATTACATATCATCATGAATAATATTGAATAGGTCAATTGGGAGAGTCAAGTCTAAAGAGCTATACAATAGTAACTTCAAATTTAGGGTTTTTTGTTTTATTTTTTGCCTTGCAAATCACTCTGAGAGTGCTTCCTTTTCTTCTTCTAAAAGAATAGGCATAGAACTTGCATTGACAAACGGCCATCTTTATCACTGTATACTTGTGTTATTATATATTATTTGTATTATTTATCATATATAAATATGTATTTATAATATTACTTAGTTAATATTAATTATATATCAATAACACACCATATATTGTATTATAATATATAATAATTATATATATTTATCTGAGTTGAGTAATCATTTTAAGAGAAATTAGACATTTTGGCTTTAAATTTTAAATGATTATCCAGGTATAAGTGAAAAGAAAAAGATAGTTGAATGGCATAGTCAGGAGGAGTAAACCCCAAGTCGTGATCATTAACCTTGGAACACATTTCATAGTGATAACATGAATTATATATTTTTTTCTTTTATGAATTATATTTCTAAAAAATGTCCATACTATAGGTTTCCTGCCATTTGTACCTTTTTGGTATTTATAAGTTATCTCAAAGAAAATCCTTTTGTAATGACAGGGTCTTTAAATTAAAATTTAAAAACAAGCCATTTTAAATATTCTCTTTTAACATAACAGTGTCTATTAAAATTGACTTCCCTCTCTGTCTTAATTGTATTTCAAAACTTAAAGGTATCACTCACATTTTTCTTCTCAGTATTGTCTCACTTAAGAATTGCCTCTTTTGGGGCGCCTGGGTGGCTCAGTGGGTTAAAGCCTCTGCTTTCGGCTCAGGTCATGATCTCAGCATCCTGAGATAGAGGCCCGCATCCGGCTCCCTGCTCAGCAGGGAGCCTGCTTCCTCCTCTCTCTCTCTGCCTGCCTCTCTGCCTACTTGTAATCTCTTTCTCTGTGTCAAATAAATAAATAAAATCTTTAAAAAAATGTTTAAAAAAAAAAAGAATTGCCTCTTTTGTAGTAGGCACCTTTGGAATGTTCTCCCCACTGAGGCCTCTCCCTCTGTGAGATTTGTGGTCCCACATATAAGGGGGTGTTCAGAGCAACCATATTTTTACTACATGGCCCTGTTCCCCACCCATGCCCTCCTTGACAGGGAAAGGACATCTGGCCCATATTAGAGATTCATATTTGCTCTTTCAGAGTTGAAACTGGACTGGGAGAAGTAAATCAAGCACTAATGCCCCCCCCCCCACGAACAAAAGGCATGTTATTTGCAACTGTGGGGAGGACTTTTGCCACAAAAGTACAATGCAGACAGCAGAGAAAGGACCAAGTGAAGATACAGGATTATGTATTTTAACAGATCTGAGAGACAAGGCACTGGAGGCTGAATCTTTCTGGTCTCCATCTCTGTTCCTCCTGAGATGGGAATGTGTTTCTTCCCCTCCCACACTATGAGTTGGCTTTACATTTCTTAATGAATTTCTCATCTTTGTGCAAATAAGTGGCAGTAAATTTTCGTGGTTTGAGCTTCAAAGAACATTAATTAAGACACCCATTCTTTTGTATCAATGCCATTTTCAACATTTTTATATGTATAAATGCACTTGGATATCTGTTTTATTATTGTGAAAGTATATATAATTTTATTTGATATTTTATTTATTTTTTTAAAGATTTTATTTATTTATTTGACAGAGAGAGATTACAAGCAGGCAGAGAGGCAGGCAGAGAGAGAGGAGGAAGCAGGCTCCCTGCTGAGCAGAGAGCCTGATGTGGGCCTCAATCCCAGGACCCTGAGATCATGACCTGAGCCGAAGGCAGAGGCTTTAACCCACTGAGCCACCCAGGTGCCCTTATTTGATATTTTAGCAACAAAGTCAAGAATTATTATCCCCTCAATGACACGTAAACATCAAAAAATGTTTCTTAACTTGGCAGTATCTTGAAACATTTTTTCTTTATAGTTAATCACCATGTCCTTCCTTGGGCTTGTTAGCATAGCTCCAAAGTTAAAAGCATATTACTTGTACAGTATATCCATTTTTATCTAGTGTGATGACCATATCTCTAGTTCTGTCTTAAAACCACAAGCCCTGAAAAGTAACATGATGTGCTCTTACCAACCAAGCCACTTAGAAGCTACTAAGCAATTTCAGAGCTCCCAGACCTAGTAAGATTGAACTGTGAGTCCAGAGTGCCTCCTATAATACTTCACCAACAAGAACTCAAAAACAAACACCCCCTCCCAAAAAAACCCAAATAAAACAAATAAACGAAAAACAGGGTTGCAATCAGGTCTGTAAAGCAGGTCTGTAAAGCAGGTCTTTTCATTTGGACTAAGAGGAGCCCTATTAGCATTTCTTAAGCAAGAAATTGCCAAAGACTATCTCTCTTAAATATATTTAAAAGTGATCTACTGTGAAAGTGAATATTGTCTATGAGGGAGACCAAATGGGAGAAAGAAAAAAGAGAGGGAAAGAGTAAGAGAGACAGGGAGGGAGACTTGGTTAACAATTATTTTCTATTCTTAATTCAACATATTTTAATGTAGTTTTACATATTTAACTTCCTTACATATTGTAGTTGGAGTGTAGGGGCATATTTTTCATCAGAAAATCATTTCAGAGACTTCTTTGGGTAAAAGCCTAATTAAGATAATATTGTTCTTACTGATCATGAGAGGAGTTAGTGTCACAAATGGTTTTTCAATTAGTCAGTCACTTGTAGTTAGTTAACAGTAAACAGTTAGGAAACATCTAGTCAGTCAGTTAACCATGAATATTTATAGATTGATTAGTATGTAAGGGACACTAGATTAGGCACGCATAAGTGATATTAAAACAAAACAAAACAAAATAAAAACTTCCTTCAAGGAGTTTTAGGGGAAAGCACAGGTGGGTATGATTAAACATAAGTAGCTTTCTAACATTGTTAAAAAATAAAGCAAGTCCTGTCACATGCTACAGTATGAATGAATCTTGGGGACACTATGCTAAGTGATATAAGCCAGTTACAGAATGACAAGTACTGCACCATTCCACTTTATATGAGGTATCTAAAATAGTCGTACATACCAAAGCAGAGAGTAGAATGGTGCTACAAGGGGCAGGGAAGAGGTAGAAATAATTTCCAACGGGCATAAGGTTTGTTATGCAAGATGATTGAGTTCTAGAAATCTGCTATACAGCATTATGGCTATAGATAATAATCGTATACTGGGCGCCTGGGTGGCTCAGTGGGTTAAAGCCTCTGCTTTCAGCTCAGGTCATGATCTCAGCGTCCTGGGATCGAGGCCCGCATCGGGCTCTCTGCTCAGCAGGGAGCCTGCTTCCTCCTCTCCCTGTCTCTCTGCCTGCCTCTCTGCCTACTTGTAATCTCTCTCTCTCTGTCAAATAAATAAATAAAATCTTTAAAATAAAAAAAAAGATAATAATCGTATACTACACACTTAAAAATTTGTTGAGTGGGTAGATCTTATGTTAAGTGTTCTTACCACTGTAATAAAAAAAAAAAAAAAAGAAAGCATCTTAAACCTGTGCACAAATCAGCTGAGAGATTGTAGCAAACCTATCTGCGTGGGGAAAGGTGCCTATGTCCATGAACTAGATGAACACAGCAGAGAGCTGTCCAATACTGCTTTGTTGAGACAAGGGGGAGATGACTTCTCTGTGTTCCTATCATTTCTGCTCTGGTGTCAGCTGGTGGCAGCCGCCTCTCTGTGGCGGGGTCTGAGCACTGCCCAGCACACAGGAATGCAGCAAGTACCGCCTGGAGTGCCTGGCGCTGTGAGATGTGCCTCCTCTCTTCAGTTGGTCTCTGGCAGCTATTCAAACGCAAGTTAAATATGTTAGGTCTGGCTTTGCAAAACATCTCTAAGCAAGAACTCCCACTGAATAGTAAAATGAAAATTCTGCTCTTGAAAACCTCCAGAATTAGGTTTTATTTTCGACACCTCAGATGACAATAGAAAAAATTTGTCTTAGTACATTCAAAGTGCTTCACATACATTATTTACACTTTCTACATTTGTGAAGAGTTGGGGAGAAAAAAAAGAAGAAAAAAAAATGCACGTGAGAAATCTAAAGCACAGAAATGCTCAGTGATTCTCCAAAGCCGCACCAGTAACAGTAATTTTTACCACAACTACTGCCCTGGCCACTAACACCTTTCTCTTCTCATGAAACTTACTATGTACATACGTGTCAGGAAGTATGTAAAAGATTTCACATACAGTCGTTCTCCTATTTTTGATGGTACCCAGGAGGGGCTCTATTATCCCATTTTCTTGATAAGGAAAGCAAGGCTCATAGAATTAAATAATGTGTCCAAGCACTACAAAGCTAAAAGCCCCCCTGGAACAGGGTTTTTTTTTTTTTTTTTTTTTTTAATTTTATTTTTTTATTTGAAAGAGAGAGAGAAAGTGAGAGAGAACATGAGAGGGGAGAAGGTCAGAGGTAGAAGCAGACTCCCTGTGGAGCTGGGAGCCTAATGTGGGACTCGAACCTGGGTCTCCGGGATCATGACCTGAGCCAAAGGCAGTTGCTTAACCAACTGAGCCACTCAGGTGCCCTGGAACAGGGTTTTCTAATGCTAAAGCCCATTCCTAACTACAATACCACCCCCCTTAGTATCTTACACAAGGCTTTTCATCACATGGTCATACTCTATTATGCTTCTGTGTACTTAATGCTATTTTCAAAACTATTTTACATATTTTATTCTCACATAGTATGCTTAAAACTAGTAACTGATTCTCTAATACTATTTCAAATTGAAACACCATGACATAATATACCAGTGTGTGTGTGTGTGTGTGTGTGTGTGTGTGTGTGTGTGTGTGTGTGTATTCATCTATTTATTTATTGTCAGTCTCCCTCACTAGAATGTAAAGTCTAGAACAGGGACTTTCTGTTTGAATCATTACTCCAGACCCAGACTCTAGAATAGTGTAGACGTTTCATAGGTACGTGTGGTTGAATAAATTATAATCTAGACCCAAAATATCAAGGACTACCTCTACTATTCTAGATCAAAGCTATCATTATTTTTTGGATGCATTCATCATCAACAACGTGTTCAAGTTATTTTTACTTGAGCTATTTAGCCAGATTCTATAAGCACCCCAACATACTACAGGAAGCATGCCGTGGTTGGAAACTTCTATACTGATTTTAAGTGAAGGACAAATGAACTAGGAGAATGAATATTCAAGAAGCAATACCATGTGGCAGAGAAAAATCAGTCTTTGAAGTTTCTGAAAATGGAATTCAAATTCTAACTCTGACACATACGTGACTACAGGTAAGTTATTTCTCTTCATGTATAAAAATGGGGAGTAATTAAGGCTGAATGTAGGGATTACTATGAAAATGAGATAGAATATTAGTCTACAGCTTTTAAACCATAATTTTCTGCACTTCCTCTAAAATGCTGCCAAACAGCAGAGCACTCTCTTTCAAAAAATTGCAACCCTCTCTACCAAATCATCCATGGCAACAAAACAGGAAAGAAGAAAAAAGACACTGCAAGGCCCCCACAGACCTGGAGGTCAGCTGAGAAGACATCAGACAGAATATGGCATCCTGGGTGACACCTAAACAGAATGGCAAAGCCCACAGACGAAAGAGGAAGCATGAAAAGCAGCACAGAAAAGAAAGTGGACAACGTGGCTTTAGAACTTAGAACTGCGTGGGGGGGCAAACTTCAGAAGCAGCTTAGTGCGATGGTGAGATAGTGAATAGAACTAAATTCAGACTAAAAAGCCAGAGCTTTTCATTTCAAAGAGAGGGACAGAAGGGCCAGGCTGGCTTATGTTTCAGGAAAGCTCCATAGAACTTCACAATCTTTGGGAATTCCCCAGGGTGTAAAAGTTCAATAAAAGAAAATTGGCTTAAAGGACTCAGAAGTAAGCAAATATCTCTCAAGATTAGTTAGGTAGTCCACTTCTCTCCTTCCTTAGCTCTTTACATTGGACACAGTGAAAGAATCAGAAACAAAACTAGTTATTAAGGAGACAGAAAAGCTTACAGGCAAGTACTATGTGAAACTTTCAGGATAAGATTATAAACAGGGTTTTAAAGAATCCCTCCTCCCTTTTTAAAAGAATAGGTTGTGAGGTGATTAGCACTTGACCACATGGTAGATGGGAACAAATTTTTTAAACAATGATTTTTTTTTTTTGCTTTATTTCCAGGATTCTTAAGTTAATTCTTAATTATTCTTAAGTGATGCTGTCTTTGTACAATTTATGAAGAAAAAAACCTAAGTGAAATTTTTGTGATTATCCAGAGGATTTGGATATTTATAATAGCCAGTTTCGATAATACCTCTCAACATCATTAGCCATTTCTTCTTATTCATGTTTCTTGAAAGCACACGCTTTATCTGACCATCTGATAAACAGTGTTAAGATATTTAAAACAGACATAAGAAAGGAAAGAGTGGAATTCTTTCTTGGAATAATATTTGGACTTTGACTTCAAAGTCTGTAGGCAGAGAACAGATATAACATGGGAGCTATTCTTACCAATTAGTACATGAAATATTGTATATTTTATAATAATAGTGTTTTTCATAAACTGTAAGCCTTTTTAATAAAAAATAAAAACAAACATTTATGCAGAAAGCACATGTTCCAGTTACTGTTTCTGGTGCTGTGCGTATATTAGAAGGTTTCATCCCCATGTAATTCTGTGAGGTAGGAACTATTATACCAATTATATAGATGAAGAAATTGAGGTACATAACAAGTCGTATAAACTTCCTGAAATTACTTGGCTGATAAGCTGCAGAGAAGAGCTTTAAACACAGAGAGCTTAGCTGCGTGTAGCATAGGGCCACTAGCATCTTTGATTTGATTTAATTCAGAACAAAGTGGCAGAGGAAGCAAGTCTGTCTGCTGTTGATCAGACCAAAAATCTTAAAATATAAATGTATGTACTATCCTTATAGTAGGATATAACATTTACTGTCTCCTCTCAGATGAATTTTTTCCTTGTTGAAACTTTTACCAAACTATAGCAATAATTGTAACCATACACTGTCATTTATTTTAATACAGTTGTTCTTTTGATACAAAAAGAAGATTTAACCTATGAGTAAATGGCATGGGAAGGGAAATAAGATCAAAGAGTACCACAGTTGGAAATGGGGTTTTACCACATTGAGAGAATGTTGGTAAGACACAGAAATGTACATTAAAACTGAGTAACAATGGGACAGAAGAGGAGAGCAGTAGAGAGCTCAGGGTGTGAGGGAAATCTGGGTTGTTATCTCAGGTCACCTTATATAAGTCACTAATTTCTCTCAAGGTTCTAGTTTCTTCACCTGTAAAGTGGGAGTAATCATAGAAACTCCCTTATGTGGTAGTTATAAAAATTAAGAGTTCAATAAATTATAGCTGTTATTAACATTATGCACATTACAAATGGAAAAATGTATATAAAAATTACACTTTATTTTTTATTTTTAAAGATTTTTTATTTTATTTATTTGACAGAGAGAGAGCACAAGTGGGCAGAGCAGCAGGCAGAGGGAGAGGGAGAAGCACGCTCTCAGCCGAGCAGGGAGCCCTATGTGGGACTCCATCCCAGGACCCTGGGATCATGACGTGAGCCGAAGGCAGTGGCTTAACCGACTGAGCCATCCAGGCGCCCTATACTAGATTTTTTTAAAAAGAGATTTAATAAATGACTAAAATTGTACTTTATAAGAAGTTGAAGACTACCACAGGAGTTGGTATAATCCCCCAAATCAGAGAAATGCAGATGCTAATTCTATTACTTTTAAGGGCAAAACTAATTGTTTTGTTAATTCATTTGACAAATCTATTCGAATTGTTTATGAAAGAGGAGCATAACAAAAACTTGACAGTTATAGACCTTTATGTATTTATGTCAATCCAGATGTGTGTATGTGAATATATATTTAAAATTTATGCTATGACCACATAGTCACAACCATAAATTCACATTTGTATACAGAACTTCAGTACACAAAATTAGCAATAGGAATATTTATGATTTTATGGAGTTTTTTGGTTTCAGTATTTATTTATTTATTTATTTACTTATCTATCTATCTATCTATCTATCTGAGAGAGAGAGAGAGAGACAAAGATAGTGACAGAGAGCACAAGTGAGATGAGTGAGCATGAGCGAGAGAAGCAGGCTCTCCGCTGAGCAGAGAGCCCAATGCGGGGCTTGATCCCAGGACTCTGAGATCAAGACCTGAGGCAAAGGCAGATGTTCCACTGCCTGAGCCACCCAGATGCCACTGGTTTCAGTTTTTAAATGACTTTTCTTAAAATTAACATTAAATGTATATGAAACATTCAAGATCACTTGTCTTTGTAAACAGCTTAACTAAAGCATAACTTAGAGATACCTGACTTCATGCCTACATTTCTAAGTCAGTGTGCATACTCTTTAAAAGGATATGGAATGGGTCCTCTGGTAGTTTTCTGTTGATAGATGATACATGAAAAAATTTTTAATCATTTCCTGTTTATTTACAATTCACAGTAGTGATTTCCTTTAAAGCACAGATATAAAATTTTGTTTTTAAGCATTTTTGAATTTTTAAATGTTAAATTTTTAAAATTAATTATTTAAAAAGTATATTAAAATTGTTATACAAGCAATACTAAAATCCACAAATAACAGAAATTAGAGAAACATTGGAAAGTACAAGCATTTAAACTTTAAAAAAGTATAAACCACTTAACCAAGTTTTTTTTTTGAAAACAGCATTTTGTATCATGTAATTTTCTACTGTATGTCAGAGTTTAATAAAATACAATCATCGCCAACTGAATAAACTATTTCAGTTGGCTACTCAGTGTGTGTAGGTAAAAATGACCTGTTTCATTTTCTTTGCATGTGCATGTATGTATGTCTTCTTCAGTTCATATTTAAAGATATATACATACACAGTAATTACAATCCAACTATCATTCACTATTAAAATCCTAACCCTGTGTGTCTTTTTGTTGTTTCTTTTCAACTATTAAAAAACTGAGAATTTGATTTGAATTAAATTTAATTTGAATTAAAAACTTACTTGTACAGTATATCCATTTTTTAAGTCAAAAATTACTGTTTGGGGGCGCCTGGGTGGCTCAGTGGGTTAAAGCCGCTGCCTTCGGCTCAGGTCATGATCCCAGGGTCCTGGGATCGAGGCCCACATCGGGCTCTCTGCTCGGCAGGGAGCCTGCTTCCTCCTCTCTCTCTGCCTGCCTCTCTGCCTACTTGTGATCTGATCTCTCTCTCTCTCTCTCTCTGTGTCAAATAAATAAATAAAATCTTTTAAAAAAATAAGAAAAAATAAAAAAACAAAAAAAACCTTTTGACTTCTCTGATTCCAACACTATGCCCTCACATGTACTGCCAAAACAACAGAAAGTGCACTCAGGGCAGACAGACAGACAGACACGCGCACGCACACACACACTCAAAAAACCACTTTGCCCCAACACCCCAACAGTTCCACAGTTCTAATTAAAAACTACAGTTTGTTAAGCAAATTAGGAGTTACAATAAAGTGGAGGAAGCATGTGAAATGAATAATTAACATTGTATAGACTTCAGCATCATAATTAAGATTAAGCGCCGCATATATTCAAACTAGATTAGCACAGCTATTGAAAGCAGCGATGTGCTCAGTGGGAGAGTATGCTTTTGCTAAATAATGTTTTATGAAGAATATTCTAAACACATTAAGCACAAGGTTGTCATATATAAAATGATTAAAGTTTTATACAAAAGCAGCTGTAATTCCAGTAAATGGAGTAATTTCATTTTCCTGCTGTTTTCACCTTTAGGAACATACTGTAAATGGAAAGGAACTCCATGTGATATCTTATTAAATAGAGTATGAATCCCCTTGTTTGAGATTAATGAACTCTCACTACATAAATTTGGGGTGACGAACAATTCTAGGTACTTAACCTTACTTATTTCTTTGATAACCCATGGAAAAATTATTTTAACTTTTTACTTAACGGATCCCCCAATCTTGCATGCAAGTTTTTTTGGGGGGGGCATTACTCAACATAAACACTGACTTAACTTATCTTTAACTGAATTCTTCCTTGCATCATGCCATAATTACTGAAACTCAGGCTGAACAACTGTCATAAAATTCCATAGCATATACATTTAATTAATGCTGAGAACTAGAACTCTTTATGATGAAATCAGACTTGATTCTCAACACTTTTAGTCCCCTTCCTCCTTTGCTATTTCCCCCCCAAATTGCAACAAATAAGAATTTTAAAACAAAACCACAGCAAAACGTCATTTTTACACTAATTTTACTGGTTATAGTCTTTTCTTGACTAACCTACTTCTGCATTTTGTTATTGACCTGGAACTATTTAAAAAGAAAAAAAATATTCAATCAAATCCCATGATGATGATATTTATTATCAAATTTTTTTCACTAAGCTCTATGCCCAATGTGGGGCTCAAACTCATGATCCCAAGATCAATAGTTCCATGCTCTACAGAATCAGCCAGGTACCCCAATATTTATTATCAAATTAAAAGAAAAAAGTGAATAAAAAATTCAAAACTTGTGTTTAAATAAAATATGATTTTATGCAAATAAATTTATTTTGAAATCAGAAAATCTATACCCTGAATCAGCAAAAATCATATGCTTAAAGTGGGCAAGTATTGATTAAGTAATCCATTGAAAACACTGAAATAATAGGTAGCAAGATTTACACATATAAAATTTTAAGCATCTCATCTTTATTATTTTAGGATCTCATTATTTTGGTTTGTGGGGAAAAAATCCCCTTCTAATATTAAGATGAAAGTTATATATTGGGACATATCTACTCAGGAGAGAAAAAGGGGAAAATATAATTCTTGTTTTTTGTGCATTTTTTTCTTCCCATAATTACTTATTTACATTGCAATATAAAATATTCCAAACAGCTTTTAGAAAGAAACAACTCAGTGAATGCATTTTTTTAATTAATTGATTTTTTTGTCTGTCATTTGTGGAATGGGGTGGGAGAGATATGGGAGGAAGAAAACATTTCCCTTAAGAAAATAGTTTGATTCGTATGATTATTTAAAACAGAGAAGAATCTGAGATTTAATTCACCTTTTTCAGATGCTTGTTTTATCAAAATCATACTATAAATGTGATTTCAGGGTAGGGTTGCTCCTATAAACTGAGGGACAGACTTCTAAAAAATTACTTCTCCTTCTCTCCTTGAAGACAAATTATTCTCTGAAAATAGCATTCAATACTCTAAAAACAAAACGAACCAAAATAGAAAAAAGATTTTGAATACCAAACCAAAAGTTGTTACTCTGTCTCATCACATTTTAAATAAGCCACGGGGGAGAGGGGGCGCCTGGGTGGCTCAGTGCATTAAGCCTCTGCCTTTGGCTCAGGTCATGATCTCAGGGTCCTGGGATCAAGGTCCGCATTGGGTTCTCTGTTCAGCAGGGAGCCTGCTTCCCCCTCTCTCTCTGCCTGCCTCTCTGCCTACTTATGATCTCTCTGTCAAATAAATAAATTAAATCTTTAAAAAAATTAAAAAAAATTAGCCAGGGGGAAATCCTAACACATAATTTATTAAACATTTATTAAATATATGCCAGACAAAAAATTAGAAAAACCTCAAGTTATGGAATTACTAAGAACACATCAGTTTTTTTTTTTTTTAAAGATTTTATTTATTCATTTGACACAGAGAGAGAGATTACAAGTAGGCAGAGAGGCAGGCAGAGAGAGAGGAGAGAGGAGGAAGCAGGCTCCCCGCTGAGCAGAGAGCCTGATGTGGGCCTCGATCCCAGGACCCTGGGATCATGACCTGAGCCGAAGGCAGCGGCTTTAACCCACTGAGCCACCCAGGCGCCCAAGAACACATCAGTTTTATTTATTTTTTTACTACAGCTAATGCTAGGACAGTCATGCAAATAATGGAAAGAATAGGTAACAATAACAAAAAATTGAACTGATAAAGTCTAAAGAGGAAAAGAAAAGAAGGTATTATCTTTTTGCCAATTATACAAATTCCTTTTTAAAAATTGTATTAATCACCAGTTTTGGTGTAAAAAAATTACTTTATGGATTCAAGCATTAGGATGAAAGTTAGATACGATCACTATTTCTATAAATTACATTTATAGCAATATAATTGCAGTTCTTACAAGCAGGTAGTACTAATAGTCTTATCAATTACAGTGCCATAAACATGGTTTATGGCAGCATAAATATTGATATTAATGTAATCAAGAATCAATAGCGGTTATTCAAAGTGTCATGCAAGATATAACTAACTTGTTAGATGAAATACTTGACTTTTAGCCTATGTGAAATGTATATTGCCATGTAAGGAAATTCTGTGTCAAGTTTAATCTAATTTAAATATTGATTACAAATTAAAAGAAAAACTGTATTCACTGGATATCCTGGTCATGGCAAAACTTTTTATTTTATAAAATAAAATAAAATTTTATAATTTTATAATAATTTTTGTTTTTATTATAATGCATAATTGTATTATTTTATTTTGCATTAAAAATGGTATAAATAGATACACACAACAGTTATTTTCAAATCTGGGTGAATGAGTCTCATGAAGCAATCAAACCCACACACAGTATTCCATTTTACTCGTGGTAAACGTAACTTGAGAAAAACACTAAGAACATTGTTGGGGTTCCTATAGCAAGATTCTATTTAATTCTACTGCTGTAAAAGGCAGATTCTACATGGACACCAAAATTCTTGCTGCTTGGTGTGCATGCTCTGTATAATTCTCTCCCCTTGCGTATAGGTAGGTCTTATCAGATGAGTTTTAAAAGATGATCTAGAGGTGAGAGAGGAGGGAAAGGAGTCAGAGTTCCTAAGCTTCAATGAATGCTCTCCTGTTGGTCCTAAAATGAGTAAAATTACATGTTTGGGGGAGTCTCACAAGGCACAGAACAGCAGGCTGCCCCTGTAAGTTGAAAACAAGCAGCAAAGAAATGGGGTCCTCAATGATAGAACTGAAGGGAATGAATTCTGCCAACAACCAGTGAGACTGCAAGGGGACTCTGAGGCTCAGATGAAAATAAAATCCAATCAGCACCATTACTGTGGCCTGATAAAACACTGAGTAAGACCCAGTTAGCCTACAGCCAGACTTCACATCTATGGAACTATGATGTAATAAGTGATGTTCTTTTAAGTGTTAAGTCTGTGCTAATTTGTTACACAGCAATACAATAGAAAAATATGCTTGCTTTACCCCTTCTGTCTAAAAATCTACTTATTCCTTCTGCTTATCTGTTCTAGAATTAAAGCAATTTAAAACTTAAGAAACCATGTGTTTTCCCTGATTCTCCATACTTGTTCCAACTCAACGTGCAATCTAAGATTTCGTGCCTCCCGTTTGAAATGTGGGTGCCCATGCTGATTATCTACAAACACTTATCATGTTTGCGTATGCATGACACATAAATGTAAACTTCATTGGTATATACACACAGAGCCATGTAACTTTGAAAAAATCAACTTGGAAGGATCATAGCAGAAAATCTACATGAATTTTAAATCCAAGAACAAATTGTAGGAACAAGCCAGATGTGTGTCACCCTGTTATTGGGTAACAGAATAAATTAGTTGTTTTAAAACTCAAATAGGATTTCCTTGCTCAAACTCTCCATTTACAAGAAAATAGGCCTTAGAGAGTTGAAGTATATTCCCTAGTTTTACCCAAATAGTAACATGGTCTAGAAGTATCCCACTTTCAAGGAAAGAAGGGGAAACAAACTTATTATTTATCCTATGCCTTGTACAGACTATACGATTTTACTATTTAATATCCTATAATTATCTGCCACATTTGTAGGGCAGATTAGAAAGAACAATACCAATGGTCTGAAAGTCAGGTAGCATCAATATATGAACCAACAAATGTAACTAAGAGGGAGTCCTATGTAGACTAGAGAACTGGGAGTGTATACCTACACAAATGCTGAAAAAAAACCCAAACAAACAAAAACACCCCAAATTTTGAAAAATCCTCTCATGAGCAGTTGAGACATACTGCTTCTATGGGCTTATAAGAAAAACATAATTAAATGGTTAGGTACAGAGACTTTGTAATTTGTGTTCAGGAACCCCTGTTAGTAAAGTACCTAATCTCTCTAAGCTTCATTTTCCTCACTGTAAATATCGTAAAAAATAGTGTCTATTCTGAAGTAGTCATAAGAATTAAATCAGATAATACAGGTAAAACACTGAGAATACTGACAGACGAATAGCATGACCTTAATATAATTAGTAGAAATTAATAAGAACAGTGGCAATTAAGTAATAAGTAATATCAACACTGAAGTCTATTTTCTCAAATCCAATCATTTCTTATTACTGGGGGTTGTATACTACATATTCTTCTAGTCAATTCCGTATACACACATACACACACACATATATGTATATGTGTCTCAACCACTGGATTGCTGCTATTTGTATTCTTTGTATATGTCCTCACCTACCAATTTCTGGATGGAAGTACTAATATTGCTATATCATTTGAAATCATTCTGATTACAATAACCCTGATCTAATATAATTTAGAAGGCAACTCTCCCAACATATATACCACACAAAGACAAGTACACAGTTCAGCAATTTGTGAAGGAATCAGTACTTCTGAGATATCTTTTATTCCCTCCTTGTGGAAATATCAGTATCTTAGTCTAAATGAGAGGTTTTCAACTTGTAGACCATAGACCAGATTTGGCTAATGAATGTTTTACTTGGCTAGAATAGTGTTGGTTCTTAACTGTGACACAGAAAATCAATATATATATTCTGAATTATTACTTTTAATTTCCTACCCTTTTTGAAGGGGGTTTCATTATTTTTAAAATTTTAATTCCTATACAGTTAACGTACATTATTTTGAGTTTCAGGTATACAATATAGTGAGTCAACAAATCTATACATTTCTCAGTGCTCATCAAAAGTGTATCTTATTCCCCTTCACCTATTTTACCCATCCACTCCAACTGCCTCCCCTTTGGTAACCATCAGTTTTATTCTCTATAATTAAAAATCTGTTCCTTGGTATGTCTCTTTTTTGTTTCTTAAGTTCTCTATATAAGTGAAGCTCTATAGCATTTGTCTTTTCTGATTGACTTATTTCAGTTAGGATTATACCCTCTAGATCCATCCATGTTGCTGAAATGGCTAGATTCCTTTATTTTTTATGCTGAGGAATAATATATATATCTGATCTTCTTTATCCATTTTTCTACTGATGCATACCGAGACTGCTTCCATAATTTTCCTGTGGTAAATAATGCTGCAATAAACATAGGGCTGCATGTATCTTTTCAAATTGATGCTTTTGTATTATTTGGGTAAATACCCAGTAGTAGGACTTCTGGATCATAAGGTAATTCTAGTTTTAATTTTTTGAGGAAATGCCATACTGTTTTCCACAGTGGTTGCACCAGTTTGCATTCCCACCCATAGTACAAGACGGTTCCTTTTCCTTCACATTCTTGCCAATACTTGTTTCTTGTGATTTTGGTTTTAACCATTCTGATAGGTATGAGGTGATATCTCATTGTGGTTTTGATTTGCATCTCCCTGATGAGTGATGCTAAGCATCTTTTAGTATGCCTTTTGACCACCTGTATGTTTTCTTTGGAGGAATTTCTATCATGTCTTCTGTCAATTTTTAATTGGATTATTTGAATTTTGGTGTTTTGTATAAGTTCTTTATATATTTTGGATACTAACCGTTTATCAGATGTCATGTGCAAATATATTCTCCCATTCAGTAGGCTATCTTTTAGTTTTGTTGATTGTTTCTTTTGCTGTGCAGGAGAGTTTTATTTTCATGTAGCCCCAATAGTTTATTTTTGCTTATGTTTCCCTTGTCTCGGGAGACATAACTAGAAAAAGTTTGTTGTGGTCAATGTCAGTGAGATTACTGCTGTGTTCTCTCCTAGGAATTTTATGGTTTCAGGTCTCACATTTAGGTCCTTAATCCTTTTTGAGTTTATTTTTGTATATGCTTCAAGAAAATGGTCCAGTTTATTTTACATGTAGCAGCTAAATTTCCCAACACTATTTGTTGAGAGATTATCTTTTTCCCATTACATATTCTTACCTCCTTTTTCAAAGATTTGCTGACCATATGATCATGGGTTTATTTCTGGGCTCTCTGTTCTGTTCTCTTGATTTATGTGTCTATTTTGAGCCAGTACCACACAGTTTTGATTACTAGAGCTTTTAAAAATATAAGTATCACAATTCCAGATTTCAAGATACTGAAATCTGGAATTGTGATACTTATATTTTAAAAAGTATTAATTAGTTGCCAAAACTTAAAATTGAGTCACATTCAAATACTGACTTCTGGCTTTTTCTTCATAAAAATAGATAAGTAATTTAAAAGTAGGCATTACATACATGGAGCAAAATTTAAAGATTCAAGGTTTCTGTGAAAATCTTCTTTACATCCATCCTTCTTAATCATTTCTCTCCTTTGAAGGCAACTTTGTTTCCAGTTTATTGTATTTCTTTATAGCTATGATCTCTAAATTCTTCTTATTGGAAGAGATGGGTAGTTGAGAAATTCTGGAGCCAGTTGGATACTGTTTTTCTTCAAGCAACATTCAAAGGGTGCCTCCCTAAGGACCCTCCAACCCCACCCACTGTCCCTTCAAATGATCTAACAATTCTGAAAATTATTTAGAAAACAAATACTTAAAAATGAGTGTTTGAAATAATGTTGTTTGATCACATGCTTATGGCAATGTTTCTTACATGAGTGTCTTAGAGGGTCTTGATAAGTTAGAATGAAGCTGAAAATATTCCATTGTTTATGTGTTTAATAAATTAATGTCACATTTGCCCAGGTATTAGCTTATTAGCTTACATTTTATTCTAGAAAACCTCAGTGAGATTTGGAAATGTTCATAGCAATTTCAGACTTTTAAAATTATATATATATGTATCATATTTATAATTTATAATTTTATAATGTATATATAATTTATAATTTTATAATTTATAATGTATTTATTCAGAAAGAGGACTAACTTCATTGTATTTGTAGTATTATCTAAGCACTAACATTTTCAGAGATTTAGGAATAATCTGACCTCCACAACACTTTGGTCTAAAGATTTGTACCTAGAAATAATTTGCCACAGTGCTAACATGTTTCATTCTTTCAAGACTTTGGTTAAAGTTGCCTCATAATGAAGAATTTTGTCCAATCACATTAGGATTCAATTATCTGAAAATTGGACTAAAGTTCAGAGAAAAACTTTCTACTGACACAACAAAAAGATTTCCCAAATGTCCAAATGTTATGGTGTTCTGTGACTACACGTGCGGCTATTGCATACTCTGTATTGTCATCCAATTAAAAAAATTATTATGAGATTTACTTTGTTGTTGTTGTTTGGAACAGACTATGTAATGTAATCCCTATAGCTTACTGCTGAAATTTAAGCAACTGTCTTTTATACATGTGGGGCTGAGTCCTAATTACTACTCACCCACATTTTTAATGACTATACTGATATGTTGGTAAATACTTGATGTACACAATTTTAAAATGTTAAATATAAAGGGACATTCTAATCATCCATGAACACATGGAAAAAAATCATAGTTTCCAATATAATAAGTGTAAAAATGCAGGGAAGTTTAACACCAGTTAATAACAATCAGGTAATTTATGCTAGTTTCACAGTTAGGGTTAAGTACTCTAGCAAAAGCACTTGTTCACCTTGGAGATTATGTTTCATTTCCAACATAATCCTCAAATTAAAAAGATACACATGTTGCCATCAGCCCTGTTTCTTATGCACGGTAGCTCCCATTGTCCTAAAGTGTCCCCTCTTGGGTCATCTTGCTATGGAAGCAGTTAACATTTTTTCAACATTTGTAACCTGAAACTGCATAGCTGGAAATCAGTACACAGTTCTGCATACTTAGTATGTTTAATTACAGGGTCAAAAATTATAAGGCAGTGGGGGTCAAGATTATCCCAGCACAAACCATCAAATTGACAAAACTTGGGGCTACAGTACTTTGTGGTAGTCCATAAACTTATTTATGCAACTCTTACAGATATAAACATAGAAATAGATATACAGATCTCTTACACCAGGCTAACATTTTGAAAATAAGAGGTTGTCTATTTTCCTCCTTACCCCTCCTGCCCTGCCCCCCCCCCCACACACAGTGCTAAGAATCCTAGTTTGGGGCTATGTTAATGCTTCCCTTTAGAAATCTACAGGGAGGTTTAACCTTCAGATTAACTTGAATACCCAATGGTACCCAGGCTGTCAGGAAAGGTTGTAGAAAGACTCCGTTAATAAAGCATTCAAGGAGCTTATTTGCATAAACTGTCTTCCTTAAACTAAATATTAAAAATGGTATTTTTACCCAAAGCCAAAGTGGTAAGCAATTAAAATCTGAACCCTATTTCCATAGCTACTACTCTATAAAGAAGTCATCTTGCTTCCAATTCTTGCTTCAAGTGTCCCATTAGAGGTCCCTAGATACAAACAATTAGAATTGTACATGCGGAATACAAACTGGGATTTGTGATGAGGATATCAAAAAGATAAGGTCTGTTAATTAGTTTGCTAGGGTTGCCCTAAAAAAGGATAAGTAGCTTAAACAACAAAAATTTATTTTCTTCATAATAAATGAGGGGAATATAAGTCCAAAATCAAGGTTTTCATCAGGGTTGGTTTCTTTTGAAGCCTTTTTCCCTGACTTGCAGATGGCCATCTTCTTCATTTGTCTTCACATGGGTGTGTGTGTGTGTGTGTGTGTGTCCTTATTTTCTTTTATAAATACACCAGTCACGTTGTGTTAGGGACCACCATCTTATCCTCATTTTAATTTAATTATCACTTTAAAGACCCCATCTCTAATACAGTCATTTTCTGAGGTACTGGGGGGTTAGGAAATCAACATATGAATATTGAAAAGACTCAACTAAGACGATAATAATCCATAAGGAAAGACCATGATAATTGGAAATTGCAGCTCAAAGATTTTTTTTTGAAGATTTATTTGATAGAGAGAGAACACGCAAGATTGGAGAGAGGGCCAGAAGAAGATGGAAAGAGAATCCTTAAGCACACTCCCTACTGAGCACAAAGCTTAAAAGGGCTCAATCCCAGGACCATGAGATCATGACCTGAGGCAAAATCAAGAGTCAGATGTTCTGGTCTGGAAAACAGTGGGGATTTTCCTTAAAAAATTAAAAATAGAGCTATCCTATGACCTAGCAATTGCACTACTGGGTATTTACCTCAAAGATACAGATGTACTGAAAAGAAGGGCCATATGCACCCCAATGTTCATAGCAGCAATGTCCACAGAGCCAAACTGTAAAAAGAGCTGAGAAGCCCTTCAACGGATGAATGGATAAAGAAGATGTGGTCCATATACACAATGGGATATTACTCACCCATTAGAAAGGATGAATACCCAACTTTTGCATCCACATGGATAGGACCTGAGGAGATTATGCGAGTGAATTAAGTCAAGCAGAGAAAGTCAATTATCATATGGTCTCACTTATTTGTGGAATGTAAGGAATAGCATGGAGGACATTAGGAGAAAAAAGGGAAAAATGAAGGGGAGGGAATTGGAGTGGGAGAAAAACCATGAAAGACTATGGACTCCAGGAAACAAACAGGGTTTTAGAAGGGATGAGGGTGGGGGGATAGGTGAGCCTGGTAATGGGTATTAAGGAGGCACAGATTGCATGGAGCACTAGGTGTTAGACACAAACAATGAATCATGGAACACTACATCAAAAACTAATGATGCACTGTATGATGCCTGACATAATATAATTAAAAAAAAAAAAAGAGTCAGACGTTCAACCAACTGAGCCACCCAGGCACCCCACAGCTCAAAGATTTTTAAATTGATGATTGCATTTACAATTCACATTATTTTTATTCTTACTTTGGCTCATTATCAAATATGTATAAAGTGTACAAAGCGTTTTTTTTTATTTAAAATAAATGAGGTGATATCTCAGCATCCTAAACACAGGATCTTTCTACACAGATCTTTTTAACAGGCTTCCCCCCCTCCCAATTTTTTTGCAGACCAAAATACTTGGACAATAATATTGCCTTAATACTTTTATGTTTGGATTATAATTACAGGTACAACTTCCAGACCATGATACTCTGGAAGTACTCATGATAGGATGCTCCCATCTTGGATATCATAACTGAGAGAGGACAAAGTTGCCATGATATACATTTTGTTCAGCAGTAAGTCTTCTTGAGGTTTTCAGTGAGAATGTTTAGTGTTTCCCAGAACAAAAATCAGTCTTTACTTGCTGTATATAGAAAGGCATTTGGCTCTGAGGGCATGGAGTTAATTGGCAACTTGTAGAAAGAAATTTGCTTTCTACATGCCAGAGACCTTAGGGTATATAGTAACTAGTGGACAAAAGAGTTACAGGGCTGAAACTCCAGAAACTTTAAGAAAATTAATTATACCACACAAATATTCAGTCAAAAGATAGATATGCAAACTCTTGTCACTACTCTTTCTAAATACCCAAGCTTGTTATAGCAGAATACCTTGTTTTATATGACTATAGTTAATGATCAATTTGCTATTTGTGTTACAAAAGATAAATGAAGTTAAATCATATTTAGATGATTTAATAGATAATTATATATTTTTAAATTATTAATGCAAACATAATGCCAGGAAAATGTAAATAATTAATGATGTACTTATAAATAATTTCTATTAGCGAAATAGATTAGGAAAGTGATTTGTCCTTACCAGTGGGCTCATAAATATTTAACAATAAATACTACTGACATCTTTTAGATTCACCTCAAAACCCTAACATTTAACCCTCTGTTTATAATATGGAGTACATTTTCAAATGCAAAAATTTTGTACTTATGTGTAACGTTTATTTACTTCAGATCATTTAAAAATGATTTTAAATGACTGGAATATAAACAGTACCCCCACTATATTTAATAAAGAGGGCATTTTTTTCTATTAAGTTTTAAATCTGAAAGATGCTAAAATATATGTGTTCATTGAAACAGCCATTAATTTTACAGTTCCAATTCATAGTGTACTCAATTTATATATTCCATAACATTATATATCATGTTAAAGAAAAAATAAATATATCTTGGGAACCTATTTATATAGTTGTTTTTCCAACAGTAATGCTTCCAACAGACCCCAAAACATGTCCAGCAAGGGAGATAGCTCTTGTGGGTATTTTGCCTGCAGTTTGCTCCCCCTTCTAGTAAACAAATAGGGATTTGTTGGTGTGGTTTAAGTAGTAATTACTTGCAAAAAAAAAAAGAAAAGAAAAAAGGGGGGTGCAACTATCATATAACCAGCTTGTTTAGAAAAGGAAGTGCTTGAGGAGTCAGAATAGCAATGGTCAGCTGTGATCCTTGCTCACCCTTGAAGTGGAAACTCTAAGTCCATACTAGAGCATTTATGCTTCTCATTTGATTTACTGTTTCTGAATCTTAACCATTAAAAAGACCTCATGATCTCTAACTGGGTTCGTTCTTGTTTTTCTACCATTTAACATTAACTTTATGGTGACTTCAAGTATATGCATATATCTACACAAATACATATGTAAATATATATAAACCTTTATTACACATGTAAGTATATATGTAACTGTATACATGTAACTAGATATTACAAATATAAACTATGCTTAAATATTATGTAATATACTAAAATTGTTTTATATAAATGTGTATCAATATCTTTATTTTAAGATAGTCATATCATGAACTCCTGCATATTTTTTCTTTTCAGTTCTCCCTTCAATAACTACCTCTACTTCATGATACAATATTTATTTAAATATTCAAGAAGTCCAATTGATCTTATAGATTCAATGGTGATCCATTTTACATTATATTTTATTTCTCTATTCTAATTCATGATTTACTAATCTCTGTTCAGATCCATTTAAGTTGATTTAATAACTTACTTATAGTTTCTTGCACCTAGCAATCTTTCTTCCAAGGATTTTTTTCAGTGGGCCAGATATGGGGAATCCAACATTCTCCTGCGAATCCTCAAAATAAGATCAGTCTACTGTTATTTGTTTCTTGCTTGTTTTTTTTTTAACCATGTTACATACTAACAGAAGCTTCTGCTGTCCTTGTTATTGATGTATTTATTTTTTATCTTTTATGATTTTATTTTTATTCCATAAGTAGGTAATATTTTATCTATCCCTGACCAGATTTTTGGAGACTGAAAATTCAATGAAGGTAAGACCTTTGTATGCCCTTCTTATAGTAAAACAACCATTTGATAAAGGTTTGTTTAACAATAAAAGAGAAGAGGTGCTGATGACTATCTGGGACAAAATAGAATTAGACTAAGCCACATTTCACAAGGGATATATTATACTTATGAAACTTAACAGCCATTATGAAACAAAATTATAGGAAATGCAAGGAGATTTAGCAGAAACAGTAATAATAGAAAGATAAGAGATTTTAATACACTACTCTCAGCATACAACACATCAAAGTACACAACAAATGAGATAAATAACAAATATAAGATATGGAATATTGAAATAACATAAAGATAAATCTTATGAATATATTCAAATTTATACCCTTACTACAGAGAATATACCTTCTCAAGAACAGTAGAAATTTGCCAATTGGTCATATTCTAGGGTCACACTGAGTTTTAAGTCCCACAAGGTAAAGTAATAAAGACAATTCTTATCACAAAGCAACTAAAACTAGAAAATAGAAACAACTCTTCAATTGAAAATTAACACAAAACATCTATTAAAAGACTACATTAAAAAGGAAAGTAAAAATTATAAAATTCCTAAGAAAACAAAACAAAGCTACATAATAGAATCTATGTGGTCCTTTTAAAGTAGTAATAAGAGGAAAGCTCATAGTATTAAACTGTTTTATTAGGATAAATAGAAGAATAAAAATAAAATACTCAGTTTCAAAAAAAAAAAAA
>LNAC01000423.1:1091762-1119576 GCA_002007465.1 Ailurus styani
CCATTAATTTTACAGTTCCAATTCATAGTGTACTCAATTTATATATTCCATAACATTATATATCATGTTAAAGAAAAAATAAATATATCTTGGGAACCTATTTATATAGTTGTTTTTCCAACAGTAATGCTTCCAACAGACCCCAAAACATGTCCAGCAAGGGAGATAGCTCTTGTGGGTATTTTGCCTGCAGTTTGCTCCCCCTTCTAGTAAACAAATAGGGATTTGTTGGTGTGGTTTAAGTAGTAATTACTTGCAAAAAAAAAAGAAAAAAGGGGGGTGCAACTATCATATAACCAGCTTGTTTAGAAAAGGAAGTGCTTGAGGAGTCAGAATAGCAATGGTCAGCTGTGATCCTTGCTCACCCTTGAAGTGGAAACTCTAAGTCCATACTAGAGCATTTATGCTTCTCATTTGATTTACTGTTTCTGAATCTTAACCATTAAAAAGACCTCATGATCTCTAACTGGGTTCGTTCTTGTTTTTCTACCATTTAACATTAACTTTATGGTGACTTCAAGTATATGCATATATCTACACAAATACATATGTAAATATATATAAACCTTTATTACACATGTAAGTATATATGTAACTGTATACATGTAACTAGATATTACAAATATAAACTATGCTTAAATATTATGTAATATACTAAAATTGTTTTATATAAATGTGTATCAATATCTTTATTTTAAGATAGTCATATCATGAACTCCTGCATATTTTTTCTTTTCAGTTCTCCCTTCAATAACTACCTCTACTTCATGATACAATATTTATTTAAATATTCAAGAAGTCCAATTGATCTTATAGATTCAATGGTGATCCATTTTACATTATATTTTATTTCTCTATTCTAATTCATGATTTACTAATCTCTGTTCAGATCCATTTAAGTTGATTTAATAACTTACTTATAGTTTCTTGCACCTAGCAATCTTTCTTCCAAGGATTTTTTTCAGTGGGCCAGATATGGGGAATCCAACATTCTCCTGCGAATCCTCAAAATAAGATCAGTCTACTGTTATTTGTTTCTTGCTTGTTTTTTTTTTAACCATGTTACATACTAACAGAAGCTTCTGCTGTCCTTGTTATTGATGTATTTATTTTTTATCTTTTATGATTTTATTTTTATTCCATAAGTAGGTAATATTTTATCTATCCCTGACCAGATTTTTGGAGACTGAAAATTCAATGAAGGTAAGACCTTTGTATGCCCTTCTTATAGTAAAACAACCATTTGATAAAGGTTTGTTTAACAATAAAAGAGAAGAGGTGCTGATGACTATCTGGGACAAAATAGAATTAGACTAAGCCACATTTCACAAGGGATATATTATACTTATGAAACTTAACAGCCATTATGAAACAAAATTATAGGAAATGCAAGGAGATTTAGCAGAAACAGTAATAATAGAAAGATAAGAGATTTTAATACACTACTCTCAGCATACAACACATCAAAGTACACAACAAATGAGATAAATAACAAATATAAGATATGGAATATTGAAATAACATAAAGATAAATCTTATGAATATATTCAAATTTATACCCTTACTACAGAGAATATACCTTCTCAAGAACAGTAGAAATTTGCCAATTGGTCATATTCTAGGGTCACACTGAGTTTTAAGTCCCACAAGGTAAAGTAATAAAGACAATTCTTATCACAAAGCAACTAAAACTAGAAAATAGAAACAACTCTTCAATTGAAAATTAACACAAAACATCTATTAAAAGACTACATTAAAAAGGAAAGTAAAAATTATAAAATTCCTAAGAAAACAAAACAAAGCTACATAATAGAATCTATGTGGTCCTTTTAAAGTAGTAATAAGAGGAAAGCTCATAGTATTAAACTGTTTTATTAGGATAAATAGAAGAATAAAAATAAAATACTCAGTTTCAAAAAAAAAAAAAGAATAAGCCAAAGACAATACAAGAAGGGAAATAAAGAGATCAGATTAATGAGAAAAAAAAACAGAAAAGAACAGTAACATAATAATAAATCATAACAAGTAGCAATTTAAATAAATCCAAATCCCTTCACTGTAGTATGTAATTATAAAAAATTATTATTAAACTTGTTTCAAGAAAATGAGGAACCATCACACCTAAACACATTAAGAAATACAGAGGAAGCTATTGAAAGAGATAACATTGGGGCATCTCAGTGGCTCAGTCAGTTAGGCGGCTGCTTTAGGCTCAGGTCATGATCCCAGGGTCCTGGGATCAAGCCCTGCAGCAGGCTCCCTGGTCAGTGGTGAGCCTGCTTCTCCCTCTCCTTCTGCCTGCCACTCTGCATTCTTGTGCTCTCTCCTTCTGTGTGTCAAATAAATAAATAAAATCTTAAAAAAAAAGATTTTCTTCCTTCTTTCTTTCTTTCTTTCTTTCTTTCTTTCTTTTAAAATGAGGTATTTGAGAGAGAGAAAGAGAGAAGAGAGTACACCCAAAAGTGTGAGCAGGGGGTAGGATAGAGGCAGAGGGGGTAAGAAGCAGAATCCCCACTGAGCATGGGACCCAGCTGGGCTTGGTTCGGAGCACCATCCCAGGACCCACTGAGCCACCCAGGCGCCCTACAATTTCTTCTAATAGATCAGAATATACCCGAAATCTAGCACATGGCTTTGTTCTAGTGTCCAGCCTGATCACATTCTTTCCTCTTTTCTTCTTTTTTCAACTTTTTATATTTTCATTTCCTTTTTTAGAATTTTTAATTTTCATCTTTACAGTCATATTCCATCCCTTCATTGTGCTTACCCAAATTTTTGTATATATACAAGTTATTCTTTCTTTAAAATTTTTGGAGACAATTTCTTCTAACAGACCAAAATACACCCCAAATCAAGTGTGTGTGTGGCTCTATTCACCAGTCTAATCATACACACACACACACACACACACACACATATATACACACACATATATACATATATACACATATATACATACACACACATATATACACATATATATACATATATACACACACATATATATGTGTATACACACACACACATATACATGTCTTTTTTTTTCTTTTTCCCCCCTCTCTTCTCCCTGCCCCCTGCCCCCCCCCACACCGTTTTGGGTCTCTTCTGATTTGGTTCATGTATATTTTTCTGGGGCCCTTGGACCCTTTTAGTATTTTGATCTTTCATTCATCTATTCTTATCTGGATAAACTGACAAGGCAGAAAAACTCACCACAAAAACAAAAACAAAACAAAAAAACAAAAACAAGAGACAGTACTGACAGCTAGGGACCTAATCAATACGGACATTAGGAATATGTCAGAGCTAGGGTTCAGAATGACGATTATCAAGGAGCTAGCTGGGCTCGAAAAAAGCATGCAAGGTACCAGAGAATCCCTTTCTTGAGAAATAAAAGAACTAGAATCTAAACAAGTTGAAGTCAAAAAAGCTATTAATGAGTTGCAATAAAAAAATGGAGGCTCTTACTGCTAGGATAATTGAGGCAGAAGAGAAAATTAGTGATAGAGAAGACCAGATGATGGAGAATAAAGAAACTGAGCAAAAATAGAGACAAACAACTACTGGACCACAAGGGGAGAATTCAACAGATAAATGGTATCATAAGATGAAACAATATTAGATGAAACAATATTAGAATAATAGGAATCCCAGAAAAAGCAGAAAGAGAGAGAAGGGCAGACGGTACATTGGAATAAATTATAGTAGAGAATTTCCCTACTGTGGTGAAGGGAACAAGCATTAAAATCTAGGAGGCAGAGAACTCCCCTCAAAAATCAGTAAAAATAGGTCCACACTCCATCATCTAATAAGAAAACTTACAAGCCTTAGTGACAAAGAGAAAATCCTGAAAGTGCCTCGGGACAAGACGTCTACAACATACAATGGTAGAAATATTAGATTGGCAGCAGACCTATCCACAGAGACCTGGCAGGCCAGAAAGGACTGGCATGATATATTCAGAGCACTAAACGAGAAAAATATGCAGCCAAGAGTAGTACATGCACCTAGGCTGTCATTGAAAATAGAAGGAGAGATAAAAAGCTTCCAGGCCAAACAAAAACTAAAAGAATTTGCAAACATCAAACTAGCCCCACAGGAAATACTGAAAGGGGTTCTCTAAGCAAAGAGAGAGCCTAAAAATAACAGACCAGAAAGGAAGGGAGGCAATATACAATAACAGTCACCTTACAGGCAATACAATGGAACTAAACTCATATCCTTCAATAGTTACCCTGAGTATAAATGGGCTAAATGCCCCAATCAAAAGACATGGGGTATCAGAATGGATAAAAAAATAAGAACCATTGATATGCTGTCCGCAGAGACTCATTTAAGACCCAAAGACAACTCCAGATTTAAAGTGAGGGTGTGGAAAACAATTTACCATGCTAATGGATATCAAAAGAAAGCTGTGGTGGCAATACTTATATCAGGTAAATTATATTTTAAGCCAAAGACTATAATAAGAAATGAGGTAGGACACTACATCATACTCAAAGGGTCTGTCCAACAAGAAGATCTAACAATTTTAAATATCTATGCTCCTAACATGGGAGCAGCCAATTATATAAACCAATTAATAACAAAATCAAAGAAACACATCAACAATAATACAACAATAGTAGGGGACTTTAACACTCCCCTTACTGAAATGGACAGATCACCTAAGCAAAAGGTCAACAAGGAAATAAAGGTTTTAAATGACACACTGGACCTGATGGACATCACAGATATATTTAGAACATTCCATCCCAAAGCAACAGAATATATATTCTTCTCTACTGCACATGGAACGTTCTCCAGAAAAGATTACATCCTGGGTCACAAATCAGGTCTCAAGCAGTACCAAAAGACTGAGATTATTCCCTGCATATTTTCAGAACACAATGCTTTGAAACTCGAACTCAATAGCAAGAGGAAAGTTGGAAAGAATTCAAATACATGGAGGCTAAAGAGCATTATATTAAAGAATGAATGGATCAACCAGGAAATTAAAGAGGAATTAAAAAAAAAACTCATGGAAACAAATGAAAATGAAAACACCACTGTTCAAAATCTTTGGGACACAGCAAAGGCGATCCTGAGAGGAAAGTATATAGCAATACAAGGCTTTCTCAAGAAACAAGAAAGGTCTCAAGTACACAACGTACCCCTACACCTACAGGAGCTGGAGAAAGACCAAAAAAGAAAGCCTGAACCCAGCAGGAGAAGAGAAATCATAAAGATCAGAGCAGAAATCAATGAAATAGAAACCAAAAGAACAATAGAACAAATCAACAAAACTAGGAGCTGGTTCTCTGAAAGAATTAGTAAGATTGACAAAACCCTTCCCAAACCTATCAAGAAGAAAAGAGAAAGGACCCAAGTTAATAAAATCATGAATGAAAAAGGAGTAATCAAAACCAACACCAAAGAAATACAAACAATTATAAGAACATATTATGACCAACTATACGCCAGCAAATTTGACAATCGGGAAGAAATGGATGCATTCCTAGAGACATATAAACGACCAAAACTGAACCAGGAAGAGATAGAAAACCTGAAGGGACCCATAACCAGTAAGGAGATTGAAACAGTCATCAAAAGTCTCCCAACAAACAAGAGCCCAGCACCAAACGGCTTCCCAGGGCAATTCTACCGAACATTTAAAGAAGAATTAATACCTATTCTCCTGAAATGTTCCAAAAAAATAGAAATGGAAGGAAAACTTCCAAACTCATTTTATGAGGCCAGCATTATCTTGATCCCGAAACCAGATAAAGACCCATCAAAAGGGAGAATTACAGACCAATTTCCTTGATGAACACAGATGCAAAAATTCTCACCAAAATACTAGCCAATAGGATCCAACAGTACATTAAAAGGATTATGCACCACGACCAAGTGGGATTTATCCCTGCGCTGCAAGGTTGGTTCAAAATCCACAAGTCAATAAATGTGATACAATACATTAATAAAAGAAAGAACAAGAACCATATGATCCTCTTGATAGATGCTGAAAAAGCATTTGACAAAGTACAGAATCCTGTCTTGATCAAAACTCGTCACAGTGCAGGCACAGAGGGTACATATCTCAATATCATCAAAGCCATCCATGAAAAACCCACAGTGAATGTCATTCATAATGGGGAAAAACTGAGAGTTTTCCCCCAAAGGTCAGGAACGTGGCAGGGATGTCCCCTATCACCACAGCTGTTCAATATAGTACTAGAAGTCCTAGCCTCCACAATAAGACAACAAAAGTAAATAAAAGGCATCTGAATCAGCAAAGAAGAAGCGAAACTTTCAATCTTTGCAGATGATATACTTTACATGGAAAACCCAAAAGATTCCACTCCAAAACTGCTAGAACTCATACAGGAATCCAATAAAGTGGCAGGATATAAAATCAATGCACAGAAATCAGTTGCATTTCTATACAACAGCAAGACAGGAGAAAGAGAAATTAAGGAGTTGATCCCATTACAATTACACCCAAAACCATAAGATACCTAGGAATAAACCTAACCAAAGAGGCAAAGAATCTGTATTCAGAAAACTATAAAGTACTCATGAAAGAAATTGAGGAAGACACAAAGAAGTGGAANATGGAAAAATGTTCCATGCTCATAGATTGGAAGAACAAATATTTTGAAAATGTCTATGCTACCTAATGCAATGTATGCATTTAATGCAATCCCTATCAAAATACCATCAACTTTTTTCAAATAAATGGAACAAATAATCCTAAAATTTATATGGAACCAGAAAAGACCCCCAATAGACAGAGGAATGTTGAAAAAGAAAACCAAAGTTGGCAGCATCACATTACAGACTTCAAGCTCTATTACAAAGCTGTCATCATCAATGCAGTATGGTACTGGCACAAAAACAAACCCACAGATCAGTGGAAGAGAACAGAGAGCCCAGAAATGGATCCTCAACCCTATGGTCAATGAATCTTCGACAAAGCAGAAGAGAATGTCCAATGGAAAAAAGACAGTCTCTTCAACAAGCAGTATTGGGAAAATTGAACAGTCACATGCAGAAGAATGAAACCTGACCATTTCCTTATACCATGCACAAAAATAGACTCAAATGGATGAAAGACCTAAATGTGAGATAGGAATTCTACAAAATCCTTGAGGAAAACACAGGCAGCAACCTCTTCTGCCTCAGCCACACCAACTTCTTCCTAGAAACATCACCAAAGGCAAGGGAAGCAAGGAGAAAAATGAACTATTGGGACTTCATCAAGATAAAAAGCTTTTGCACAACAAAGCAAATAGTCAACAAAACCAAAGACAATTGATGGAATGCGTGAAGATATTCACATATGACATATCAGATAAAGGGCTAGTATCCAAAGTCTATAAAGAACTTATCAAACTCAACACCCCAAGAACAAATAACTCAATCAAGAAATGGGTAGAAGACATGAACCGGCATTTCGGCCACAAAGACATCCAAATGGCCAACAGACACATGAAAATGTGCTCAACATCACTCAGCATCAGGGAAATACAAATTAAAACCACAGCGAGATACCACCTTACACCAGTCAGAATGGCTAANAGCTAGAATTAACCAGTCAGGAAATGACAGATGTTGGCGAGGATGCAGAGAAAGGGGAACCCTCCTACACTTTTGCGGGGAATGCAAGCTGGTGCAGCCACTCTGGAAAACATTATAGAGGTTCCTCAATATTTGAAAATAGTACTATCCTGTGACCCAGCAATCCCACTACTGGGTATTTACTCTAAAGATGCAAATGTAGTGATCCGAAGGGACACAGGCTCCTGAATGTTTATAGGAGCAATGTCCATAATAGCCAAATGATGGAAAGAGCCTAGATGTCCATCAACAGATGAATGGATAAAGAAGTGATATGATGGAATACTATGCAGCCATCAAAGGAAATGAAGTCTTACCATTTGCAATGACGTGGATGGAACTAGAGGGTATTATGCTAAGTGAAATAAGTCAATTAGAGAAAGACAATTATCATATGATCTCTCTGATATGAGGAATTTGAGAGGCAGGGCAGGGGGTCATGAGGGGTAGGGGAAAATATGAAACAAGATGGGATCAGGAGGGAGACAAACCGTAAGAGACTCTTAATCTCACAAAACAAACTGAGGTAAGTCCAAACTGAGGGTTGCTGGTGGTGGGGGTGTAGGGATAGGGTGCCTGGGTTATAGACATTGGAGAAGGTATGTGCTATGGTGAGTGCTGTTAAATGTGTAAGCCTGATGATTCACAGAACTGTACTCCTGGGGCAAGTAATACATAATATGTTAATTTTTAAAAATTAAAAAAACAAAGGAAAAAATCCATAAATTATTAACTTTGTGTTTGATGAATAAAGGTAAGAAATTGCATCTTCTAAGTTGTGCAAAGAAAACAAACAAAAAAGCACTTTGATGTTTGAACCAAAACTATAGAGGATTGGTAAGAATGAAGGCAACGTGAGGGAAGGAGAAAGAAGGAGAGAGAACTCGGCAGAAAGAATGAGAGGGAATGGCATCTCTTGAACCTATTTTTGGGGGTAGTTCTAATGTTTAGAACCATGATGATAGCTCTCATACTCAAAGAATACATAAAAATTAAAATCTACCAGAATGTAAGGGAGACCCAAATTTAAATAGAAAGAGTAACAAATGAGCCTAGCTAAGTATTGCAAATGTAAACCATAACCACCCTTGGGGACTTGGATAAGGTGGGTGAGAAGGGTGGGGGCTGGGGTGTTGGGTAACTAACCTATGTTACCGTAGAAAACAGTGTTGATGCTACATAGTAAGTCCAAAAGACCAAAACAACTCTATAGAAATATTGTACTCCAGTTAGTAAATTTGTTTTCCACAATGGTATGGGTTTACAACTATCAAATTACTTTACATGAGTTGAACAATTAAAATGTGTAGTGAATGTAATTCAGGTTCTTACTGTTGGAGAAAAGATTTAACCAATAAACAACAGGTAACAAAATCACATCTGTGATAGTCTTGCTAATTACATTATTCTATTTTAATCATGAAGAAACAGACAATCACAAATTGAGGGACAGACTACAATAAAAATGGCTAATATTTATTAAATTTGTAAAGCTCAAAAAAGACAAAGAAAGACTGANCATTATTCTATTTTAATCATGAAGAAACAATCACAAATTGAGGGACAGACGACAATAAAAATGGCTAATATTTATTAAATTTGTAAAGCTCAAAAAAGACAAAGAAAGACTGAGGAACTATTCCAGATTGGAGGAGAGTAGGAATATAAAATAACTGACTGTAATGTGGGGTTCTGGATTTGACCTTAGACAAGAAAAAGGACATTAGTGGGACAACTGGTGAAATTTTACTAAGGTTTGAATATCAGTAAGAAGAATGCTTCTGTGTTGTGGGACCTGGGTGTCTCAGTGGGTTGAAGCCTCTGCCTTCAGCTCAGGTCATGATCTTAGGGTCCTGGGATCGAGCCCCGCATTGGGCTCTCTGCTCAGCAGGGAGCCTGCTTCCTCCTCTCTCTCTCTGCCTGCCTCTCTGCCTACTTGTGATCTCTCTCTCTGTCAAATAAATAAATAAAAATCTTAAAAAAAAGAAGAATGCTTCTGTTGTCAATGTTTGTTTCCTGGTTTTGATACTGATAATTGTACAGTGGTAATATAAAGTATCAAGATTGGGGGGATTTGTGTAAAAGGGGAACAGGACATATTTTTGTAGCATTTTTGTAGTTTTCTAAAACTGAAATCAATTTTAAATTAACAGTGTACTAATATATTTGAAAAAATAAATGGTTGTCAATAAAATTGGACTTAGGGCACCTGGGTGGCTCAGTGGGTTAAAGCCTCTGCCTTCAGCTCAGGTCATGATCTCAGGGTCCTGGGATCGAGGCCCACATCGGGCTCCCTGCTTGGCAAGGAGCCTGCTTCCTCCTCTCTCTCTCTGCCTGCCTCTCAGCCTACTTGTGATCTCTCTCTGTGTCAAATAAATAAATAAAATCTTTAAAAAAAATAAAATTAATAAAATAAAATAAAATTGGACTTAGCCTGCAATGGCAGAAAAAGCAACAAGCATAAACAGAAGGTAAATAAGATATTTCTCCCATTACTGGCTTAGGGTATTGAGAAACTTATAAAATGTTCCCTGAAGTATTTTTTTCTGACTCTACAATCTGACGTCACTCCTGAGAGTATGTAACTTGGATTAAATTTTAATAAAAATCTTAAATTTTAAGAAAGGTGTTCCTGTCATTAATGGCATGTCCTTCAGGATGACTCATTAAAGTTGAAACCACATCATTAGGTCAGGTTATAATATTGCACATGGTAGAAGCATAGAGAGAAAACTCAATTTTTTCTAAAGGCAACAAAAACTGTCAATGTCAAGAAAACAGAAATCAAATTATGAAGACATTCGAGGCCATAGAAATATTTAATTGCTATTGTTAAAACCACAAAACTTGCTTTATCAACTATATTTATCTAGATGCTACCATTTAACCCCAATCCTGGAATACCATACCTCTGTACATTTCTAAGTACATACGATTTCAGCTTTAAAAAAGAGGATCATTTCTCAGAAGGCTTCAATAGGTGTGTCTGTGTGTATACATTTATACACATATTTTTCTGAAAAGTCTCATCCATTAGATTTCTGCCTAGGCTTTAATCTTCCATATTTACATTTATTTATGTAAACTTAAGTTCTCTGATCCTTTCAGTTTCTTCATGTACTGCATTTATGATACCTTTGCTACAGTACTAATTGAAAATTAAAAAATCATATGTTTCTAATTTAAATCTTCCCATTCTATATCACAGAACTATGGCTGGGAGCTTCAACTGAGACAATGAACTTGAAAGCACCTGGTAAAAAGAGAATCATTTTATTGTTTGTTGAAGTATGGATTGAGTAGGCTACCTGACAATTTAGCAAGCTTACTCTAAAAATAAAAAAAAATATGTTCCTTCTTTCATGGAACATTATTGTTAAAAAAAAAAAAGCAGTGGAATAAAACCCGTGCTATCATAATAATCATATAATGGAAAGTGATAATCAACAGACTATAGTTCAAGTAATGCATTCATTCACGTAACAGAAAAAAAGATGTCTATTTCAACTAGTTCAAATATCCAACCCAACAAGTAATCTTGAGTTCTGTTTGCTTGCATAAAGGTGGTTTTCCACTTATATTTGTAATAGTACAGCATTGCCATTACAGGCATTTCAGGGATCTATGATGGCCTCCAGTTTCTTTTCTATTAGTTGGAAAGAGGCTGAGCTATTTTAACACAATTTAATCACATTTCTTCCACAGCTCTATGGATGATTTTCATGTCAACAGGTCTAGAGCCTGCTCACCAGATAGAGAGATGGAAATAAAGTACTGATTCTTGAATGGCAAGACACGGGCTGTGCAAAGACCATGATAAGAGAGAATGAGCTTTCATTCTCTTTTTAACCAGTTCTATTCTCCTTCTTTATCCTCCTGTATGTCTACTTGGCACATCACTGCCACTCAGCAGAACCCATGGGTTTCAAAGAAGATTATTTTGTTATTGACAATAAATAGGAGGCTTGTATTCTTCTATAGAAACCTAACACTCAGAAAATAGTACTATTCTTGACTAATAATATGTCATTTTAAATATTTTTCAGTAATTTGCTCTCAAGAAAATATGGGCATTTTTTTATGATGTTCACTGAACTCCCTGTGCTTAAGAGCACAGAGTTATACATTCATTAAACATATTATAAGCATCAACTCCGTGCTAGGCATAGGGTATACTGTGGTCAATAGAAATGAAACAGTCCCCAACCATAAATGAACTTATGCTCTCAAGCATGAAGGCAGAATACATATAATACAAAAGTACTTGAGTATAATGTGAAGGGGGAAAATACAGTTAAGGTGATGAGTATCTTGCTTCAAAAGAGTCACACACCTTAGACTGTCAGAGTTTCTCAGAGAAGGTAATATTAAAGAGATATTATAAGGTTCTATCTATGTAATACCTGGGAGTTGTTTTCTAGGCCAATGTAATAACATTTGAAAATGCTCTAAGGAAGGGTCTAGAAATTGGTAAAAGGTTAGACTTAATGGAAAGCACTGTCAATGGGAAAGAGTATTTTTATATATGGTTGGGACAATAGATGGTGCCAGCTAATGTAGGTTCTCCTAAGCTGTGGCATGGAAATTTCTTCTATTTTTTCTTCTACATGTAATGGGACAAAGTGGTGGATTTTAAGCAGTAGACCGTCACAACCTAATTTATTATTAAAATTCTGGCTGCTCTGCGGACTCTGGATTAAACGAGGCAAATAATGAATATGAAAGCAATAGTCTAGGTGAGAAACAGATCATGTTGGACTGGATTAGGCTGGAAATAGTAGAGATGTGGAGAAGTGTAGTTATTCCAGATACTTGAATATTTGTAGAACTTGTTGATGGTTTTGGTGGTGGGAATTCAGGAGAAGAAAATGTCCAGGATGATTGCAAGATTCTGGCTTAAGCAACAGGTTTGCAGTGGTGACATCTCCTAAAATACCTCTAAATGTCATTAAGAAGAAAATGGATTTGTTCTTTGAGTTTTATTACTTCTTTTCCTCTCTGTAGAATCTCAGGGAAATAGCCAAAAAACATACAAAAAGATTCACATCATCATTAGTCATTACATAAATGCAAAACAGAACCACAATGAGGCTCTAGGATGGCTATTAAAATATATTAATATAATAAGGTGCTTGGGTGGCTTAGTCAGTTAAGCATCTGCCTTTGGCTCAGGTCATGATTCCCAGGGTCCTGGGATCAAGTCCCATGTCAGGCTCCCTACTTAGCAGGACATCTGCTTCTCCCTCTTCCCACTTCTTGTGCTCTCTCTCTTTCTTTTTCAAATAAGTAGATAAAGTCATTAAAAAATATATTACTATAAGGAAAACAACTGTTAGCTATGATGTAGACAAATTAGACTCCTCATACATTACTGATGGGAAAATAAAATATTTCAGCCACTGTGGAAAACAGTTTGGCAGTTCCTCAAAAAGTAGGATTACCAAATAATCTAGTAATTCCATTTCTGGATATATCTAAAAACTGAAAACAGGTGTACACACACACACACACACACACACACACACACACATTCATAGCAGCACTGTTCACAACAGTCAAAAGGTAGAAATAGCCCAAATGCCCATCAATGGGTGCATGGATAAATTGTGGAATATATATGCAATATGAGGTCATTCAGCCACAAAAAGAGTGAAGTACTGATTCATGCTACGATGTGGATGAATCTCAGAAACACTATGCTCACAAAAAAATCACATATTATACCATTCCATTAATATCAAGCATAGGTAAGTTCATAGAGACAGAAAGTAGATCATTAGTTATCAAGAGCAGGATAAGGAGGAAAGGGCTATCATTGCTTAATAGGTACAGGGTTTCTTTTGGGGTGTTGAAAATGTTTTAGAGATAGTTGTGGGGGTGACTGCAAAATATTATTAATGTACTAACTGCCACTTAATTGTTCACTTGAAAGTGGTTATTTTTATGTTATATAAATTTTATCTCATTAAAAAAACTAATGAAAATTTGATTTTTATACTGTAAGATAAAGCTAATTTCCCAAGACATACACATAAAACTGAATATTCTTAGAAGAAGAAACAAGGTTTCTTCATAGCCCAAGTATTCAAAAAGCATTAAGTGGCCTAGGTGGGGCACCTGAGTGGCTCAGTTGGTTAAGCGACTGCCTTCAGCTCAGGTCATGATCCTGGAGTTCCAGGATCAAGTCCCAGATTGGGCTCCCTGCTCAGCGGGGAGTCTGCTTCTCCCTCTGACCTTCTCCCCTCTCATGCTCTCTCTCTCTCATTCTCTCTCTCACACATAAATAAAATCTTAAAAATAAATAAATAAATAGGCTAGAGGTCATCAGTCTGTCATCTATTCAACCATTTATTCCCTCAAAAAAATATTAAGATTCTATCAAATGCCAGCCCCTACTAACTCAGGGTATATATGGATATAAAATCTGTCTTCAAGGAATGGATTTCCATAGTCCCTGAGTATAAACATGTTAATACATAAATAAGAATACCTACTTTCCAATCTGTTCATGGGGATACTAACACCTATGCCACTGACTTAGGTGGATCAAATGAGAAAACACGTCATCAAAGTTGACAGAGAATCCATCAGCTAGTATGTTGGTGTATGCTCCATCAAAGCTGTTTCCCAGGGCTTTTCCTTCCTATTATTTCCCCACTCTTATCAAACAATGGGAAAAATCTAGCTTTAAATTTATAAATGGGTGGCATATTATCAGTGGTAGCCATTTCACAGTTATCGGAACTTTTATCCCATTCTTTCTTTTGGTTCAAGTTATTTTTACCCTACTAAACTATAGATGCTATCTTAGAAGCTATTCACCCAACTGTATTCTACAAATTGAAGAAATTAAAGGCTGAAGCACATGTAAATAGACATTCTTTACATAGCTAGTTAGTCTATACTTCAGCCAAGCCCACTGGGCACCTGCTCAAGGTCTCATGATATCCATGGTATCTTACATTTTGTGACATCTATACAAGTTTCTAGGTAATAGGAGTGATATAGGGTAAAGTCTGATTGCCAAAGGGCCAAACCTAATAAATCTTATGTTTGAAATCCTAGTTATCCTTATATACTACTAATCATCTAACTCCTTATACATTTTTTTATGAGTAAAAAGAAACCACAACTCTATATTCAACTGTACAACACTTAATTGGAAATCTCACACTGGGTCATCAAAAAAACAAAGAATACTTTATTTTTAAAACTATAAAATAAGTAAAAACCAAACCACAAATCTCATTTTTTAAAAATTCATAAGTACAAAAATGTATAAAGGAAAAATTAAATAGCATAAAACTAAGAAGTAGCTCCTAATGACCTTTTGGTATGTTTCTTTCCTGTTCTTCATATTAAGTTCATCTTTCAAGTTGAAGCTCCAGAATGAAATAAGTAGTTTGATCCACTCTGTATTCCATATTTCATTTGGAATTTTTAACATAAACCAAAAGAGACTGTAACTAATCTTTAGCACATCTGGCCTCTAGGCACCTAGACTCTAATTTCATCCTTGCAATGCCAATTTTACTAAAAATAGATAACTGAGCCCTCCTTTGTCTTCTCCCTCCCTTCCAGATGTACCAGCCCTCTTGCTGGGATCCCAGGACTATTAATTAAAATGAACAAATACAGTTGAACACAAAGCTCTAAATGATCTCCATGGTCTTTTGCTCCAGGGATGGCAGATTCAGATCTTGGAAATATTTCCTACTAAGGAAGATAGAAATGGAAGGAGAAAAGTATTCCTGTATTCAACCTTAAACAGGCAATTGTAGAATACTCACCGAGAGCGCTAGGGCTATGCTGTTTGGGGACTAAAAAGATAAGAGCCCTGCCTGATGCACTATTTAGCTTGGTTAGGGAGAAAAAATACAAACCAATGATAGCTACATTAGTAAACTACAATGATAGCTTAGAGGTGGAAAGGGACTCCAGAAGCAAAAACTGAAGACTAAAGATGTGGGAAGGTAAAGAGCAGGAAGTGGAGAATAATGGGAATGTTCCAAACGAAACAGAATGTGGGCAGCCAGGGGGCCTGCAGAGAATGTGCACACACCTGTTCTAGGCACTCTATTTCATGCTTAACCTATATGCCATGCTCTGCCAAAGGAAACAGTATCTGGAGATGACTTGGAGGGATACAAGTGAGATCGTTTAAGGTCTTGAGGATAGGCTGAGTAATCTGAACTTGAACTAAATAGCTACTTTTTTTTTTCTTTTTCTTTTAACAAGGCATGTGTTGAGTACTGGAGTATGTGGAGGAATACTTCTCTGCCCTTTCCATCCTTCACCTGGTTTGGGCCCTACTCTTAGTTTGTAAAAAAAAATTTTTTTGATAAGTATTTCCTGAGCACTTATTTTGTGATGAGGATGGTAACTGAAAGGAGCAAGAATAAAAACCAGACATCTTATATGAGTTCCGGGAGGCTTAGAATTTCTTAGTGGAGAGAATTAAGTCTATAAACAAGTACAAAATGTTTTGACTAGTTCCTAGAAGAGAGATAGAGGGGCTATGTGGTGAGAGCAGAGGGAAGGTGAAAGAGAGCTTTAGTGAGACTGAAAGTTAATGAGCTATTTTCATAGAGCTTACAACAACTGACAGAATACTGCTCCACGCACAGGAGGTCTCCAAGAGATCCAGCCCTGGTCATAGTGCTCTGGGGCAGGCAGAGGACTACAGGACCTTGCAACGGCCAAGAAAGCCAGGGTCAAAGGGTCAGGCTGGACACGTCCTCTCCACATGGACCCAGGTATCCCCGTGGCTCTTCTCCTGCCCTCCTTATCCCGGTCTCCTAGCTATCTTCCCTAGATCCTTCGTCTCCTCTGACCCTCCCAGACCCCCGTTACCCCTGTGCTCATTTCTCCCACCACCTAGCTCTGCTTTCTCTGACCCTCTACTTCTTTCTCCCTTCAATAATGCACACTAGCTAGGAATAATTTCTTTTACTTTTTAAAATAACTTATTTATATTCCTGAGTTCCTTTTGAAGGGGGGAGATTGGTTTAGTTATATATTTGGTTTTCCAAAAGGCCAAAAAAAAAAAAAAAAGAGGAACAGCATTCTTCTTGTATGTGCATCTCATTGATTTTTATATGTAGACTGAGACTGAACGGGAAAACAAACAAACAAAAAAAGGAAATGAGAAAGTTTTCTACCCTCTTAGGTAGTTATGCTCTGTAGTTTGTCCCCTGACTTTAACATCAAGCAGCCAATGTGTTTAAGTACAATTAGTGATGAGTTACAAATGGCGTTCGTACCATTGTTACTTGTGATGCCTATTTTAATTTGTTTCATAATCTCAATGTCACCTAAAATATGTCCTCCTAACATATGGTTCGGTATTACTGTTTTATCGTATGAAATTTAATGTACTATAGTAATATTTTCACAGCTGAATCCTGCACAAAGCTGCCTATTTTCTAAGGATGTGCTAAAATACATGTAATGTGGGAAGCAGGGATTTCTGGCAAAAAGAACATAGATTAAGTCTCAGAAGATTTGCAGATAAATCACATCTCTACTACTTGCCAGTTTTGGCACTTTGGGCAGGTTTCTTGACCTCTACAAGCTTCTTTCCAAATCTGTAAAAGGAGATAATTCCTTGCTTGAGGATTTCTTTGAGATCCCCCTGACCAGCCTGCTTGCCTGCCTTCTTTATTCTCTTTCTCCCAATACTGTCTATTGAGTGCAAATGGTTACTGACTAGAGAACTTGCTATGAAGTTTAAATAAGATACATGAGGCACTGATTCCAGAGCAGGCACATCATTAACACCTGAGAAATAAAAAGCATCTAATAAAGGTCAATTTATTATTATTACCTGTATGGTTTATCAAATAATTTACTAAGCAAACACTTTTACAGCTTCTGAAAAATGGGGGATGCTTACTTGTTATGGTGTACAGATGTCACATAAGCTTAACAGTTATTTTTTTCATTTATTACTAACTATAGATTCTTACAAGCTAAAAATACACTGGCACAAATCAGTTACTAGTCACCTGTAGAAGGTGGCACATTAGCAATTAAAAAAAGTAAGTTCTTGGTTGATTTTTAAACGATGGAGGTAAAAATCCTTGTTAAACTACAGAAGGGTGGAGCTGATAAATTTTTAAATCATTGCTTTTTAATGTAACAGCTCACTCTTTAAAATTTTAATGTGTATTACAAAGACAATATAAAAAATGGCACCCATCAGTCTAAAATGATAAAAATGTCATTATGACCTTCATGGATTTTTGTCTAGCCTAACTAATCCCAGTAAACCCTACAGATTGAAGAATTCATCTTCAATCATTTCACTGCTTTTGCCCTTGATTGTGGGTGTTCTTTTTCTTTTTTCTTTTTTTCTTTTATTTTTTTTTGCATTTCTCACTAATACATCTTTCTTTCTTAAAAGAATGACATTAAAATGAGAAGGCTTTAAATGAAAGTTAGTGACTTGTCAAGGGAACTGGCTTAGATCCTGATACTATAGATTTTACTTGTTTTAATTATATCAGATGTGTCTAGTGTGTGCTTTGCTGTTTTAAAGGAATCAGCATCTCTATTTTGAAAGCTTTACAGTTTTGTTTTAAGAAACCCCTTGTGGTAATTTTTGTCATGCAAATTTCTGTTTGAAAGAACAGACTCACAAGATACTAAAATTAAAGTGGTCCTATTTCTGGCCAATGTATCTGATATTGATGCAAGAACAAAGAAAGAGTCATGGAAGGAGGACATGAAGAAGAAACCTGAGGGCCTGATGACAGCATCTCTGCCTGTGTGCCTAGGACTGGTCTGATCTCAGACTGTTCGAGGGGTACACTACTACCCCTGACCCAGCAATAGGAATGAGGTTTACATCGCATCCTATTAAAGGACTGAGGGAACACTGACAAAGTACAGGCTGTCTTCAAGTTGGACACTGGTACTAAGGAAAAATTCTGCAAGACTGTAGAAATGAGATCATTTATTTCTTAGAAAGGACTCTATTAAGGATACTGAGTTATTCAAATACTAAATATCAAGTTAGGCAGTAGATTAGTGAAGAGAGTGAGGAAGAAGTTGTGTTGGAGGATGGTTATGTGGCAAAGGAGAACACTAAAGGTTGAATGATGGGGAGGCTGTGAGAGGGTCCCCACAAACCAAATCTCACTTCACAGTTTTGCCAGAGGCCAGTCCTACCATTTTCCAAAGAGAAGCAATCTCTGCCCTTGTTCGCTCTTCTGCCCAGACATTTTGTCTCCCCCAAAGCAATCCAAATCATCTACCTTTCCAAACCAGAGCAAGTCATCATATGCTGAGGCAGATGATCTGACTATATTTCCCCCTTACTTCACACTCAGTTATGGTGGCAGATATCCCATCAATAGTATCTCTTCCAAAAGAGGAGTCTAGTTATCCAAAAAGGAACGGAAGAGAGAAATTCAGACAACTGTAGAAGAGTTTCTAATTTTGAGTAGGGGGCCACTATGTGTAAGGCAAGCCAGAAATGTTGGGAGGGTTGCCTTCTGCTCTTGCTGAAATGTATATAGCTGTTACTAATGTGTTACTCCAAACCCATTAGTTCACTCAGATCTCAAAGTTATTTTCCCCACTTTGGCTCCGATTTTGATTTAGGGAATGGTAGCAGTAGGAAGCAGTGGCAGTGTTAGCTAACCTCCAGGCCAAGAATACCTGCCACTGGTACATTCATAGAAGACATTTTTTTTTCCAGAGCAAGTCTTTCTTTTTCAAATACTTGTGAAATTGCTTGGTATAAAGTGTTCATTTGTAAAAAAAAAAAAAAAATCTTACTACTACTAACAATAGTGGGATCCCAGATGAGGAAGAAATCTGTAGAGGAAAAAAAAATCATTTCAACTCTGGGCAGTTTGTAGTGAAGATAATAGGAAGTCACGAATGATTTCTAGTGATTTATGGGTGTAAACTGCCTATTGCACAAGTTTATAAAATTCAGACTAAATACGCCTTTTCCCCCTCACCTTCAACATCATCATCACAAAGAAGAGAGTTCAATGTTTGATGGCCTATGTCCTATAAAACTCATGTTCTTAATTTAGGAAGATCACCCAAGGAAACCTTTATTTACGCAAACACTACAGTTTTTGAGAATAGCCAGGGCTGTGATATATTCTAATACCAAATATTCCAGAGTGATCAATTAAGGGTTTGGACTAAATCTCTGCAGACAGTTTATATGAGGCAGGAACAGGGACTTAGGTAAGGCCAGAACAAGGTATTACTCTCTCTCTGATGAGAAACACACCAAAGTAAAGAAGTCTAATATGTAACGAATTTTGCCTTTCTATGTACTTCTTTCCTGTATCTCCAAATCTTAAATAAAGTTTGCAAGTCAGTACAAACTGGGGTCAGTTAGGTCTTAGCTAGGTTTGAGGAAAAAACAGAAGCTATAAACCCATTAGAAGGCAACATGGGGTGCAGAGAACTGGAGCAGCTAGAGAGTTCAGGCAGCTTCCAAGAACTGCTCCTTGAAACATGGGTGCTATCTCAGGGTCTTCTGCATACTCAAAAGAAGGCCAAAATTTCTAGAACTCATGTAGCATGAGGATTGTCATGATTCTATGGGGCAGGGAAATTAACAGTGATCCTAAGAACTTAATATTGCTTGAGTTAAAAATAATTTATTTTTCGGGCGCCTGGGTGTCTTAGTTAGTAGAGCATCTGCCTTCAGCTCAGGTCACGATCTCAGGACCCTTGGAGTTCCGCAGCACCGGGCTCCCTGCTAAGTGGGGAATCTGCTTCTTCTTCTACCCTTCGCCCTGCTCTTGTGTGCTCCCTCTCAGATAAGTAGATAAAATCTTAAGAAAAATATTTTTTACCAGAATGTCCATGAGCCAGACATCATACTACAAAGACCTCAGTTAATTTTCATGGTAACTCAATGAAATGGTTATAATCATTATAATCATTTTGAAGACAAGTGAATAAATGTCCCAAGAGAGTATTTTACCCAATGTCATGTAATGATTAGGGAGCAAATCTAAATCATAACCAGATATGCTTTAACTTTTAACCATCATGCGGTACTAATTTTAGCAAGACAAATAATCTATAAAACTTTAAAGTTTTCTTGTGAGAGAAAAATCAAACACTATGCCTTCTCAAGACAACCCCAAATCTTGGCCATTAGTAGATAATCCTTAATTCATGCAATTGATTAACTTCTACCCTAAGTTACAAGATAAAGTTCATATGTAAGATTGCCTCAGAAGATGGGCATCTGTGCACATAAAGCAGGATCAGGGCCCAGGACAGAAAGCTGAGGAGCTCAGTTTCCCTTTTAGAGACCATTAAATATCTGCCCTCCGTTAAATATTGCTATTCCCCGTGGTAAAAGGCAAATTGTGATGTCTCTGGTATGAAGGATGTCAATCAGCAGCAAATGCTAATTCTCTAATTCCCATGTAGTTCAACTATCTGATGCATACATCTGTACCATTATGGTTAATGCTTTATTTCAAGGATTTTGGACAGTTTCAAGCAATCATTCTTCAATAGGAATAATTTGAACAACAGATTTCTAAGACAAATGTTTTCTAAAAAAACACCCTTCTATATTTCATTATACAGTACTACAATGGAACTGCTTAAATGTTATAAAGTCACTAAGAGATTACTGAGCTTGTCCCAACTCACATGGTGATAAGCATTAAAGTCTATTTGATGAACAAATAATACGTTTAAAGGCTGTGATAAATTAACCAGGTCTCTGGTGGAGGTGAGAAGGAAGTGGGAGAGGAAATGGGTGAAAATAAAGGGGGGGAGGGGAAAGAGGGTGAGAGAAACAAAGAATGTAGGGGAGAATTCTAAAATAATGGGCTGCTTCCTTTCCATACTCTGCTCTTAGCAAAAGTAGATTCAGAATCCTTGCTTTTCCAAATGCTGAAAATCACCTTTATGTTTCTTTCCTAAATTTTTATGTTTATCAATTTTATTTTTTCCCATTTAACGAGTTTTAAAGTTTGAAACCTTGCTTTCATTTCCTTTTGGCTATATCCAGAGTAGCTGATGAGATGTAAAAAAATACTATTTATTAGAGTAAAAAGCTAATTTAAAAAAATCCAATGATAAGAATTATAATTACTTTTCACTAAAGATGTAATTATACATAGATAGCCTCCAATTACAGAAATAGTGGAGAGATGGGAAGAAGAAAAAAAACCTCAAAGCACCCAACAATTATTTTCTCAATGACTATAGAATCTCAGTTCCTTTGAGACTGTGTGAACCAAAACTTTCTTGGATTCACACTAACTCTGTAAGCATTTTTATATCACCTAAAATTGAAGTGCAATACAGAGTCACACTTTCTGGGATCAAAATTCTGATTATATCAGCCGCTTCCTTGTAGTGGGTACCTTTCTTTAGACTTTAGGCTGTGTCTCTCCTGATTATAGGAAGTATTTGCTTGTCCCTAATAACCATCTCCTTAGCTGAAAGATGAAATGTGCTAAATATGTACTATTTAATAAATATTTAATATTGTGCTGATTTATAAAGGGTACTAATGTTCTAGCAATTTATTAATATAGATTGCATATTCTACCTGTTTGTGAAATGCAATACTAAACAGGCCATGCTCTCTCATCTTTGAAATCATGCTCACAAAGAATAAATATACTTGTAAAGCCATATAATGGCATCCTATGTCCTACATAACTCATTTTATTTTTGTGTGTGATTTTTTTTTTCTAAGTAGACTAAAATTTATACAGGGGACAATGTACACTTGATGGGTGATTTCAAGTTAAATGACCAAAACACATTTTCATCATTTTGTTCCATAAAGTATACTCAAGTTATTGGCAGATGTTTAATTTCCAAGTCAATAAGCTTCTTTCTCAGTCTTTTAAGTCTGATGACTGGCTATTAAGCTTGTGGAATTCATTCTTTGAACATATGGAACACTGACCTAGAAGTTTGTCTATTTTTTTTTCCCAAATCAAATGATTTATTTTTTTAATTGAAAGTTTAACTTAACAGCCCAAATCTATGTAGGTCAAATATTGACCCCAATCAACTACAGAGGAGAAAGCCTTTCAGTCATAGGACCAAAATAGATGGGTGGCTATTATCATCAGGTCAAACAATACTAACCCACCTTCAAACTAAAGGAGCACCAAAAATGATAACTGTTACTTAAAAAATATAATAACCACAGTCCAAATGATGGCCTCCAGCTTGAGATACATTTCTTCCATGCCCCAAAAGGTTGATCTATTTTAATGTCTTACCACTAAAGTGACAGAGAATCACAGACTGAAGGGCCCTCAGAGATGTTCTTCAAATATTTAAAAGAGTATAAAACAAAAAAGAAACTACTCAGGAACTCGTGGCTTTCACAACTGTTATATGTATAGCAAATGATTAGCCTTTCATGGTCAATGGGGGGTGTCTTAGAATTTAGCTCTACTTGAACAATTTTCTGGCCACATTCGGCCACTAGCATCAGCTCTTACAGCAAAAGCCATTTTTAAAACTAGGGTATCCCTCAGGATGACAAGTTAATAACTTTTGACTATGAAAATTTCAAACATATTTCTTTCTTTTTTTTTTTTTTAAAGGTTTAGTTTATTTATTTCACAGAGGGAGAGCGATCACAAGGAGGCAGAGAGGCAGGCAGAGAGAGAGAGGGGGAAGCAGGCTCCCCGCCGAGCAGGGAGCCTGATGTGGGCCTCGATCCCAGGACCCTGAGATCATGACCTGAGCCGAAGGCAGAGGCTTTAACCCACTGAGCCACCCAGGCGCCCTCAAACATATTTCTAAAAAGAGTATCTATGTACATAACACCTAACTTCAATCTTTGCCAATTTTCTGCTCTTGTATTTCATATATCCCTCCATTCACTACTCCCTCCTCCACCTCCAACATGTGGGTGCACGCACCACTACCTTTTGTTTGCTTCTTTCTGGAGTACATGAAAGTAAACCTCAAGCATCTTATTATTTCATCCTTATTACTTTTGTGTATACCTCTAAGAGACTTAAAAATTAAGCCAAAATACATTTTCACATCCAACAAGCTTAACAAAAATGCACAACTATCATCCAGAGTCCAAAAAGTTTTAAATTGTCTCCAAATGCCCAAACGTATTTTTTTCAAATAGTCTGAATGGATTTTGTTAGTTTCCAGTGGAATTACACTATTATTTTCATGGTATGATATTATGAGATCCAAAAATCAGCCTTTGTAAATAGTATTTTTAAACATATTAATTTCCTAATTAACTTTATCAAATTCCTCAGGCATGGAAACAAACAAAAACAAAAATCAGTCTTAGTGTAGGATAAAACAAACATGAATAGTCATCATTGAAATTCAAGTCAGTGTTAAAAATTGGTAAACATTATAAGGCACATAAAATTATTAAGAGACACTCGTTTAGACAAGATTATATAAAACAGTTTGCGAGTAATGCAAACTTAAAGATGAAGAATTTAAATTGAACTGAAGCTTTTGAATTTCCTAGCTATTTTGGATAAGTTTGAATCTATATTGCTTCACAGTCTTCTTATATGAGGAATAGCACTAAGTGCTTCTGTACAGAAATTTGTGAGGATCAAGTGAAAATATGCTAGAAGTCACTCAGTACACAGTGTAAGCAGCCACAAATGTTGGTTCAATATGTTCTATGTAAATTTGATCTTAGCTGTAGTGAAAATTCTTTGATTCTTCCATCCCAGGGGGCTTCCTAGTCTTTTCATTCTCTGAACTTTTCATAAGCCCTCATCTACTAGATCTCCTCACTTCCCATATTCCCAGTTAAGACGCCATGGTCAAGCATCATTTCTCCTTTGCATACACCCTTCTCTTCCTTGCCCTTCTTCAACTTTGAAAGAAAGTTTGACAAAATCACATCCTGATAAAATTCAACATCCCGCCTACTCTACGTCTGCACCCATGAAGCTGCAAGTGCCTGAAGAAAAGCTCACATTGTCACTATTTGGTTTCACTTAAGTTTATATCCAGAAATTTCAAAATGAGTCCTTATTGCTGCCAGGCAGTTATTGGAAAACCTCTCAGCCCATCATGCTATCTCAGTTATGACTATTTTCCACCTTTTTTCTTTAAACCCCTATCAATTTTTCCTCTGGCCTCACTTCCCACTGGTTACCTTGCTCCATGTTTCACAGGCCAACTTAGAGTAATGTGAAGAGGACTTCTCAGGTGACCACCACCACATGCACCTACATTTGCATCTGTACTCTCTCACCCTACATTCTTCTAAGGTATCTCTTATCTCTAATATCTTAACTACAGGACTGTCTTTGGAACTGTGTAACTATATTCATTTCCTTGGTGAGCTTTTTCCATTGTCTCCTTTTTAAAAACCTCAGTATGCCAACTCCTAGATTTACAGCTCCAGCTCAGACCTCTCTTCCAAACCTCACCATTATTCCACAGACACTAATGTATCAATACCAAAGGTGAACTTCTGATCTTACACCAAAACCTAGTCTACTAATAGCTATCCCTATCTCAGCAGATGCAAAGGTCATCCCTTCAGAGGCTCACACCATCCTTTCCTTGCCTTTCTCTCTCACACCCTACATCCAATCCATCAGAAGTTCTCATTGTCTGTAACCTGAAAATATATGCAGACTTTGAGGTGCCTGGATGGCTCAGTAGCTTAAGTGTCTGACTCTTGATTTCAGTTCAGGTCATGATCTCAGGGTTGTGAAAGAGCCCCATGTTGGCTCCATGTTGGGCATAGAGTCTGCTTTAGATTCTCTCTCTCTTCCCCACCACTTACCCCACCTCTAAAAACAAGAGAAAAAGAAAAGAAAATATATGCAGATTTTGACATTTCTTCCCAGCTCCATTGTGAGGTCTACTTTGCTCTGAGTCACCATATTCTCTGATACATGGTATCCTCATCCTCCCAACCCCTGCACTATTTCTCCCCTCACCCATCTACTAGCCATCTATTACTTTTAATTTTTTTTTAAGATTTTAAGTTTTTTGAGAGATAGTATGAGCAAAGGTGGGGGGGGGGAGAGAAGGGAGAGGGAAAAGCAGGTTCCCCATTGAGTAGGGAGCCTGATATGGGACTCAATCCCGGGACCTTGGAATCATGACCTGAGCTGCAGGCGCTTAACTGCTTAACTGACTGAGCCACCTAGACATCCGCCATCTATTACTTTTAAAACTTAAATCATTTAAACTTTCAGTCCAATCTTGCCAGAAACTCCCCATTTCTCTCAGATTAGTAGTCAAATAGTCTTCAAGGGTATCTATATACTGGACTAATTACACACATATCCTCATGTGCTGTGACCCTACCTGCTCATGCTGCTTGGGACACACTGGCCTCTTGTTTTTCCTTTGACATGCCAAGCACACTCACATTAGGGCCTTTACACCAGCTGTTTCTGTCCCAGGAATATTCTTCCCCTAGATTATTTGCTTGGCTTCCTGCCTCATTCTTATGTATGCTTGCTTGTTTGTTTTTGTTAGCTATGAAAAAGCTCTGTACTCAAGCAAATGCTGCTTTCATTTATCAACTTCTTTAGGTTGACAATTAAGCTCTGCTTGTCCTAAATAAACAAAAAATTATCTGGGCTAAGTTGCTAGTTACACTGGTTTCCTGTCCTGTTTGTCACTGTGAATATGGAGGTACAATGACAGACATCATAACAGCCTCCACTTACTGGGTTCCAAGTGAACTTGGGGCAGGTATTTTGTATGCATTAAACTTGATCCTCATGGCACCCCTATACAGTAGGTTTTAGTTTATCCAGCTAACTATCCAGCTATCTATCCATCCATTTATCCAGTGCTACCCGTCCAGTCCATCTCTACCCATCTATCTCTACCCACCCACCTCTGTCTCTACCCACCCACCTCTGCTGCTGTTTAGCACTCTCTTATGTGCCCTGTCTCTCTCTCTCTGTCCCTCTCTCTCTCTGTCTCTCTCTGTCTCTCTCTCTGTCTCTGTCTCCTTCTGTCTGTCTGTCTCCGTCTGTCTCCGTCTCTCTGTCTGTCTCTGTCTCTCTCTGTGTCTCCGTCTCTCTGTCTCCGTCTCTCTGTCTCCGTCTCTCTGTCTCTACATCTCTGTCTCTCCATCTGTCTGTCTCTCCATCTGTCTGTCTCTCCATCTGTCTGTCTCTCCATCTGTCTGTCTCTCCATCTCTCCGTCTCCGTCTCTCCTTGTCTCAGTCTTTGTCTCTGTCTCTCTGTGTTTCTCTGTCTCTGTGTTTCTCTTTTGCTCTGTCTCACTCGCTCTGTCTCGCTCTGTGTCTGTCTCGCTCTGTCTCTCTCTCTGTGTCTCTGTCCGTCTGTCTCTGTCTCTCTCCATCTCTGTCTCCGTCTTTGTCTCTCTCTGTCTCCCTGTCTCTCTCTCTGTCTCCCTGTGTCTGTCTCTGTCTCCCTGTCTCTCCCTGTCTCCATCTCCCTGTCTCTCCCTGTCTCCTTCTCTCCGTCTCCTTCTCTCCATCTCTCTCTCTGTCTCTGTGTTACTCTTTCTCTGTCTCGCTCTGTCGCTCTCAGTCTCTCTGTTTCTCTCTGTGTCTCTCTCTCTGTGTCTCTCTGTCTCTCTGTGTCTCTGTCTCTCTGTGTCTCTGTCTCTCTCTGTCCGTCTGTCTCTGTCTCTCTGTCTCCGTCTCCATCTCTATCTCCCTGTCTCTCTGTCTCTGTCTCCCCGTCTCTCCGTCTCCCCATCTCCCCGTCTCTCTGTCTCCCCATCTACCGTCTCCCGTCTCCCCGTCTCCCGTCTCCCCGTCTCCCGTCTCTCCGTCTCTCTCTCTCCGTCTCTCTCTCTCCGTCTCTCTCTCTCCGTCTCTCTCTCTCCGTCTCTCTCTCTCCGTCTCTCTCTGTCTTTCTCCCTGTCTCTCTCTCTCCCTCTCCCTGTCTCTCCCTCTCCCTGTCTCTCTCTCTCCCTGTCTCTCTCTCTCCCTGTCTCTCTCTCTCCCTGTCTCTCTCTCCCTGTCTCTCCCCATCTCCCCATCTCTTCGTCTCTGTCTCTCTTTCTGTATCTCGGTCTCTCTGTCTCTGTCCGTGTCTGTCCGTCCCTGTCTGTCTGTCTCTCTCCACCCAGCCCTCTCTCTCTCGCTCGCTCTCCACCCATCTCTCTCTCGCGCTCGCTCGTTCTCCACCCATCTCTCGCTCGCTTGCTCTCTATCCACCCCTCTCTCTCGCTCGCTCGCTATCCACCCCTCTCGCTCTCTATCCACCCCTCTCTCTCTCTCTCCACCCCTCTCTATCC